>OZ017742.1:38456832-38954332 GCA_963969285.1 Odontomyia ornata
TGGTGTATACTTACGATTGCATCTTGATGGATATTACTGCTGTCGTAGACCAGCCGCGCCAAGTTTTACTCGCAATTGGATAATTTGTCGATGTATGAACAAGTTGCCGTGTCGCGATTAAAAGTCCATTGTCTTCCCCAGTGAGAATTGTCGGCGTAGCGTCACTATAACCTTCAAATTCGACATTTTGTTACGGTCATTAACAACTGCCAAAGAACTCTTCCTGAAACTAGACAGCGAAGCAAAACTAGTAGTGCTACAAATCAATGAAAACAAAACAAAGCTCATGACGCAGTCGACGAAAAATACTTCAAGTACACAAAGTATCACACTTGGGGAATACAGTATCGAAAATGTGAGCGAATTTGTGTATTTAGGCACCAAAATAACGAGGTTCAGTAATGAAAGAGGCGAAATACGCCGAAGAATACAGCTCGCAAATAGTCGACGAAGACAGTTCATCGTTGCTCGGATTTCAAAATTGGAGGACGCGGTCAATGGGCTGAGACAGTTTGAGGCGCTATTTGCAGGAAGCGAAGGCCCGAAAGGGGCTGTAGTGCTACGAAGAAGAAGAAGGAGCGTCACTATAACCTTTAAATTCGATACTCTGAAGATACGGCCACTTCGATATGTTTGTCTTTGTCCACGGTTTGCTTGGGCAAGTGTAGATTAGTCACTGTCCTTGCGATTTGCACTTTAAATGTTTTTGCACCTTAACAACAATAGGTGCCGCGAATAAGAAATTTTACAACTTCGGAATTTTCACTAAAGTCTTCAGCGCCATTTGCCCATTGAATTGTCAAATCGGACCTAGGGCCTTTCACACCCAATTTTTTTTCGATTTCGCTTTGTATCAATGTCGTTGTTGACCCGGAGCCCATTAGTGTAAACGTTTTGACAGTTGTAGACGAATTCTTAATTAACACTGGTTCAATGCCTAATTTCGGCAACAACGAACTAGAACCACTGTGACAGAGTACGGTTGACCCTTGACTGTCATTATTTCGCACGTTTGTGGGATGCAGTAGTTTATGGCGATATTTTAACCACTCGTGCTTTCTGCATTTAATTTTATCTTTACAGAGTTTGGTTAAATGATTTCGTTTAAAACACGAAAAGTACAGTTTATGTTTCGTCGCTTCCTTCCACCATTTGTCTATGTCCATTTTAATGAGTTTCGGGCACTTGTCGATTGTCTTACAGACACAGTCGCACACACACTTTTAATTAGTTTCAATAACTGTGTTTATTTCCGATTTAAATTTCGGTGCCTTTCTTTTGTCACTTTTTGTTGATCGTACAGTCTTTCACTTAGATAGTCTGATCACATTATATTGAGGATCGGTGGGAGTTTTTGTTTGAGCGTTCTCACTAGATCCGGATTCTTCCAGTATTTTGGTCTATGCATTAGCTCGAGCATCAATTTTAAGTTTTCTACTACAGTAGCGAACGTAATTATAGTCTCCGGACGATCTTCTTTCGGAGCCGACAATGTTTTTGTTTTCGCTATGAGAGTATGAGGTCGATTAAACCTTCGTTCGAGGAGTTCTATGATCCTTTCTGCGCTGTTAGGGAGACTGAGCAGCGATTTTACACAATCCAGCGCTTCACCTCGCAACGCGTCTCGCAGCCACCCGATATTTTTTTATCGATGAAAACATTCCACGCCGGTAGTTCGGCGGTACTCACTTAAAAATAAAACCCATTCGTCTGGGTATCCACCAAATTTGGGTGAGTCCACTTTGGCTTGCCTCGGGACGAAGGTGGAAATGATATCACAGCACCTAGCCCATGCCACTTGGTGGCGATGTTTCCTTGCTCAATACTGAAATTTCGTTCAACTGACTTGACAGCCATTGGACATGTCTGCATAAGTCATCAAATAAAGTGGTGTTCATACTGACGTCGAACCTTCTATGGATGGCGTGACGCGCTTTGTTGTCAACATATTTTCTATCCGCCAACTACTTCTGGCTGGTCGGATTCGCCATATGCGCCTTCCGTTGTGCTATATTCATCTTCGAGCGATTGTGTCCTTAACCGAGTCTTGTATTTACGCCCACTACCGATTGTATCACTAAACAACATGCACCAATTTGACTAATTTAATTACACTTCCACGGACCAACGTGATGAGGCTAGATCTGCAGGAACATTATTGCGAAAAGCTTGATCGTTATAAAATTTTCAATATAATTGTATTCATTACATGCTATATTAATGAATACAGTTTTTTTGTGACATTCATGGATCCTCTTTAAACTTTATCAGAAAAAAATGTAAAATTTACAAATTCTATTATTATGAAAAAAGTTGATCAAATTGTTACTTTTGAGGTTTTTGTTATCTTCGTGCTAACAAAGTCCTGCTTTTATTATCTGTGGCTCAATTTGTCTAACATCGAAGGACGGAAGAAAACTCTAACACTTTTTTGTCG
Source organism: Odontomyia ornata (assembly GCA_963969285.1). Taxonomy (NCBI): domain Eukaryota; kingdom Metazoa; phylum Arthropoda; class Insecta; order Diptera; family Stratiomyidae; genus Odontomyia; species Odontomyia ornata. The sequence continues at coordinate 38,459,270 of OZ017742.1, forward strand.
TTTTGAGGTAGGGCTCGGTTACGACAATGCCAGATCATATCTATCCCACTCAGCAGAATCAAATGGGACTTGGGTGGAAAGTTTTAAGGTATCAATATTATAACCCGGACCCTCCACTCAAGCCACCATTAGTTCTTTTTGCGCTCTAGAGAGTTCTTTTAAAAAGTCAAAAACACTTGGCTACAGTTCCCTCGAGAAATCGAAGAAGTTCAATGGCGACAGTACCGTGAAATTAGCACATATCTTACTTGATTTAAAATATAAGAAAAATCAAACAAGACAATGCGAATATCATTTATGTTTCTTATACTTACATATTTTCCTAGAGAAACCGTCGCATTGATTTAATGTTTCACCCTCACTTCCATTTTTATCACCTGAGCTGTTAGCTCGCACACCAAGCTGTTGAAAAGAAATAAACAGAAAAAGGAAGTAATGAGAAAAGCGGCTACAATTGAAATCAACAAAGTCAATACCTCTTCATGTTTGTTGTTGACACTATCACTATTACTATTGCTATGACTACAACTATCGACATTTATTTCTAGCTCATCGTTCTCATCAATACGCATGGAAAAACTCAAAGGAAACCATGAACTTTGCCTATAGCTCGATGGTACATTTTGAAATGTATGTGCTGTTGGAGATTTGCTGTAAATATTTTTTTTAAATATAAATTATGTTCTGTGCTGACAAATTAAATTCTTACCGGTCTGGATGTACAAAATGACAATCAACTCTTGAACAATTGAGACCATAACGACAAGGTTTTACCGTGTTTGGTGCAGCAGGACTTTCAGATTGAATTGCAAAATTTCTATTTAGAAGTCTTTTAAGGAATGCCAAATCTTTTTCATTGTTTAATCCACAATTTATAGATAAAATACGAGGTAGGCTTGTGACCTGGATATGATGAGAATAATTTTTATTTAAAGGTTGCGATTGCGTTGTCGCAAATCCAAAGTGGATACCTACCTTGATAGATTGATTTGTGGGCGAAAATTTTTTACAGTTCTCACAAAATGTTGGAATAGTTTTTTCAACACACAGCGAACTCTTCAAAATTTGTCCGAATGTAAAAAAATCATTGTCTTTGCCACCTGGCGAATATATTAAATTGCATACAAGGAGTATATTTCGTTTGATTTTCTGTAAAAGGAAGAGAGGTATAAGTAACATTGAGGGTATGACAAAACCAAATGTTAACAAACCATCTCATTGCACTTTAAGCATTGATTAATACACTTCTGTTTTGTGCCGAACAGTTTACTGATGTCTGTTTCTTCGTTAATTTTACTACTCTCCATCACTTCCTCTTTTGATTCGCCATCTTCTGAAATAATCTCACATGAATTCTTTGGGAAGTGTTTTTTTTTTGTTAGTAACTAATCTAGCATAAAAGTACGTAAAAAGCGCGTGGTTTTTTGATCCGGGAGATAATTTTAAAAAATTTGTGTCAACGAAATCATAAAGTTGGTTTTTTGGGTAATTTGTTTGAATTAAACAAACGGTTTTTTTGATTGGCTCATTGCAATAACATGAAGGCGGGAAGTCTTTAATTTTACCTGTTTTTACGTCAATACATTGAAATATTCCTTCATTTAAGCTTTGACCTTCCGGTCTCATCACAGCTGGATCAACATAACCTGAAGACATAAAGTCCTCTAAAAATTATTACGCTTAGAAAGTAAATACCACTTAACGTAACCAACTATTATTCTGCTCTTACCAAAAGCGCCAGTATACAAAAGGGTGTTGATGTAATTGTTCTTTGATGATTCCAAAATTTCATAGTGCATTTGATGTAGAATGAATCGATTCCAATTCTGTGTGTGAAATAAAGTTAGTGAGAAATGCTTTCTATTTGAATTCAGCTGAACAAACTTGGATTAAACTGATTAAGTTGATTGACTGCGAAGCATATCGATCCGATAAAATCAAACCAAGTGCAGCAGCTTCAGGTACAGTTCGGAATGATCTAAGAAAGTTACTGGCCTGGCATGGAGTTGCAGCTGAAAGTAATATAACTTACAAAATGAATTTTCTTTTATGTTTTGCAGACATTACCTGATGATTTGTCCAGCATGTGAAAGAGGAAACCAAGTTCACATGATAAACAAAACTCCTTCGCACAAGAATGGGAAAGTAACTTTTTACGTAGAGGGTGGATGTAATATAAAACTTGAAGCATTGAATTACAATATGCGTTGGGCAGTGTCGCTTCGAGACCAACAAAACTAGTTTGATTGTGTTGCTCAAAATCAAAGTCTTGCGTTCCTAATTTAGAGTATTTCATTTCCACCTTTCGATATCGTCTCGGAATGATTTTAACACCAGTTTCTGTTATTTTAGTTGTGCTTGTTGAAGCAATCGCTGTGATATTTGTTCCACTGCCATCCATTACGTATTGCACCTGCAAAAGTTGCTTATTTGGTAAGTTTAATTATAATAAAAACGGTAGAAAGTATCACCTGATTTCTTCGAGTCAGACGGGGATTAGGTGCGTATCCAATCGGACCCTGCATTTTCATACTGTTCAGAATTTCCGGATCAATCGACTTTGGTCGTCTATAGTTGTACACCATCAAATCCTGTCCCCATTCACTGTAATACCGCGTCCCCGTTACAAGATGTGGAAGGGGAATCGATGACAGCGGAAAGTTTGTGTCAGTGATCGGAATCATAGGTAGCGGTTCGATTGGATCGGCAAATTCCGTTTCACGTGAGAAAGCATTGAATTGGGGTTCCGGGTATGCTGTAGCACATATCATATGAATTCTTCCGGACTCACCGAATGCCATTGCTTGACTCGATGCGCTAATGTCAAAGCAAAGGCTTTGTGGCGCACCGACCATTTGTGATAACTAAATTCATTTTCATGTTAGTTGTGCATCTATTTTTTTGTATATTGATTTAGCAAGTTTACCTGATACATACAAACTCTTGGTTCACTCAATTCAATTGTATCTACCAATTGAAATTCTCCTAGATTTGATACAATCGCCACGCGGGAATATTGTGATGGTAGAAAGCGAAGAAGAGTTGGTTCAATAAACACTTGAATTGGGGAAACTAGACGCAACATCCGTAAATCATAAACCATAAGAAATCGATCAACAGCAACAGCTCCTTGCCTGTTATAAAAATATATGAATTTATTTATCTTTAAATTCCGTTATTGATGAATTAAACAAGCTGAACTAGAGCAATTATGCCAGTAGGGATTTGAAACCAAACAAGGATGTGAATAATTCTTCTGGCGGTATTCTCAAGCTGATTACAATTCTATTTTCATTGCACAAATTGTTAAAAGGAATCAAAAAGCTGTTGCGACTACGTTATTTATAAATGCAAGAATTTATATTTCCTATTTTGAATTTCAATCGAACCTTCAAATACTCGTATATTTTTTTGGATATGCAAAGAAATATTTCGTACAATCACAAAATATCCATGCCACTGTATTCCTATCAGTTTTTTAAATCGTTTGTCAAAATAGCAAAAACAACGAATACTTTAATTTCTATTTCTGATTACATGTGCCTTGTTTTGAGTTTACTTTTCAATGATAAGATCTTTAATTAGACTAGCGATGATCTTTCAATTCACTTTGCAGGGTGGTTCGCATATTTGCAGTAGCAACAAGTATCCAATTAAATGGTTGTTCTGGGTTATTGTCAAGTTGACTTAGCGGGTTTTAGAGTTGCATCAGCGCGTCAGCTAGCGATAGTCAAGTTTAGCATACAGAGGAGTCGGAGGAGTCGTAGGATCGGTCACCATGCGAGGGAGCTAGTTAAGGAATCAATGGAAAGAAAACGTTCATTTTGTGAGATTTTCGAGTAAGTATGAACAGACGATTGCGTCGGAAGATAGGGAGTGAGAATATTACAATAACACACAGGAACGCGACAAATTGGTGTATTTCCTCTTCTCTTGTCCCCCTCGACAATGGTGTTTTGAAAAGATCTCATTGAGGCCTTTCATATGACATCCCACTTGACCACCTTTGATGAACATTTTCTTTTTCAGGGCTACTTCTCTATATGCGGGACCCCCTTTAAACTCTTTGAAATTTTTTTTCACCCTAAAATTTTCCAGAAGTCATAACTTTCGACCTTTTCGCAGTTTCATGGCTGTAGCTTCTATAGTTTTCGAGAAAAACTGCTGTGAAATGAAGACGGATTGACGAACAGTCGGACACAGGTACCAATTCCGCGGAGCGATACCCCGTAGAGATCTGTCATCCCTATACAAATTTCCCAACTAGCTGATAAGGTTCGAGGACAGATCTCTGCGACTGAACCGCCACTGAAGTTGAAAAGTGGTGAGTGAATTAACTTGCAGCTCTGCGACTGAACCGCCACTTGACGTCGGCCGAGTAGTGAAATACAACACTTTCATTTAACTCTGAAGTGTAACGCAACTATTCTACTATACTTGCGTGATGTATCAAGGAGAAGTGGTATCCCCTGTCCAGGATTCTCCTCTGGATGGCCTACTGCCAAGCGTGGATCGTTAGTTGAACGCTTGTATTTAAAGTGAAGTTTCAAGCTTCGCATTTTTTACGTGACAAAACAGGACGTGGAGAGTGATTAGCGGCGTTTGGGGGTTAGGAAAAATCTTGCGGATAAATTGACAAGAAATGATACGTGACGAGAAATGCTTTTCTCTACACAGCTCGTATGCATTGTGCCCCTGTTTACACTTTTCGACATTTTCGAGACCAGGATTTCGATGAAACCCGTCCTTTTCCATAGGGAAGCGACGGCAAAGGTGAGTATGCCGCCGAGAGGGTAATGTTTCGGTAATCCGACAATGGTCGGTTTCGTGTTGCGGTCGGTACGTGGTTTTGCGTTTTATTAGAGTAGATTGTTTCGGTTTTGAGTTCGAGTAGTTTATTTCGGGCAACTCGGGAGCGCGTGCTTTTGGGTTAACGGTTTAGTGTTGTTCTTTTCCTCGAATCGAAAGGAAAAGGAAACGAAAGTAAACTAAGTTAAAGTTGAGTCGGTAGAAGTTGTTCGATGCGTTGGGCATTTGAACCGGTGGCTGATTTTTGTTTTTTGGACTTAGTCTGCTCGCGGAAGGCCTGCGATCGAAATTCCTCTCCAAATTAGCTAGCCAGCCAGCAGCCAACTCGGTGTAGACTAAGAGTGTCCGGACTTGTCGACCTGATGGGTAAAGTCCGTTGTCAAGTTCCCAGACTTCACGTCTATAACCGATGAGAGGTCGGTTTAGATTTCCTTCGGGTAATTTCGAACGAACGTTAGAGAAATAAAAATAATTACATAGGGTTTTCTACTAAAATACAAAAAACAATGAAGATCGTTGTAAGCATTTGTGTTATTGCTGAAGAACTAAATATTGACCACAAGGCAGTTTCGGATTATTATCCTAAGGTGAGGTGCTCAAAGACACTCGAAGTTTGAGTGTTAGGGATCGATCAACTGTGAAAAATTTAATGGAGCGAATCAGCATTTGTGAAACGCTATTGCCTCTCCATTTCTTAATGATTTAATAGCAGGTGATGAAAAATAAGTAAAATACGAGAATATCGTTGAAAAAGGCAGGTGAAAGAAATTCGAAGGCAGGACTGACATCCTATAAAAGTATGTTGTGTTTGTGGTGGGATTAGAAGATAATCGTAAAGATGAGGTTCTTAAACTGGTTCAAACGATTAATTTTAGTTTCTGCTGTCGATAACTAACAATCAACTAAAAAAAATCGTCCATATTGATATATCAGGAAGGCATCGTCTTTCATCATAACCGCCAGATCACACACATTTGGATGACATTCCCATCCTACGTCAGTTTTAGTCGGGGAATGTCAAACGGGCCAGAAGGCAGGACGGCTTGTGGTGTCTGACACATAACCTTCGAAAAGTCGTCCGAATCCGTGAAAGATGCAGCCCTGTCAGTTTTTGCAACGTTAAACCTCACAAATCGCAACAAGGATTGCCTTAACATCCTTCTACAACACCGAATGTGAAATTCCCCGATCGAAAATTGGACAAAACCCAATTGGAATTTATGCGAATTGTCGAGCAGCAGAATTTGGAGCAAGTGCACACATTGAAAAGAGGTCCGTGGCAACAATATCTTAGTTGGATGTGGATTGGGTGTGAGCAGTGCGAATTGCCTTGCTGTCGTGTTATTAATAAATTCGTTGCGATTTTGTTAGCAAGAGCGGGTATGAGTCGGCATCCAAGGGTTTTCCCGCAAAGCATTGAATTATATAAGGAGTCACAGTTAGGCCTCGTATTTTGGTTCTATTGTCGTGGAAAACAAAATATTACTAACTTTAGAATTGTTGTAAATTGTTAATATTAGTTTCTATGGAGAAAAATATTTATCTACTCCTTTTTAAGTTTTATGTAATTGAAAGTAATAAAAAAATAATGAATTGCTAATCGGACAACACGACTTTCCTTTCCAGCCTGCCCTTCTTTTTTTTCAGCGGGAAGGAGAGTGCATGATAAGTATGCCGTAAAGAGGGTAGGGTTTTACGAAATCCGCGCATGGCCGGTTTCGCGTCGCGAGCGGTACGCGGTACCTTAGTTTTCCTTGCCTTTTTATTAGCGTAGAGTTTTTCGGGATTGAATTAACGTAATGTATTTTTCTGGAACGCGAAATTGAATTTAGGTTTTTGGAATTGACTGGAATGATGAAGAAATACGGAATAAAGTAAAGTAGGTTTCTTTTCCGTATGTTTGTGTTTTCGACGCGTTTGAAACGGGCATTTAATGGTGGCTGAAATACGTAATTGAGCGTAATCCATTTAAAGACCTGCGACCGAAATCCTCTCCGAACTAGCCTGGCCGACAAGCAGCCACCGCGAAATGGATTACGGGTGCATGAAATGGTTGACCGATTGGTGCCGTTCGTTGGCACAACTCAGACTTCACATCTAGAACCGATGAGAGGTCGGTTCCGACCTCGTTCGTACGATTTTAGGCGGAAATTCATTACAGGGCGCTCACCGCTGGCACAGCAGTTCTCAAGTTCAAAGTTCGTTGATGGCAACGAGTTTATGCTTGTGGTACTCGTGTCGAACTATCAGCTTACTCAGCTATGATGGGTACTGATTTAAAAATCATGTAATAATGACATGGTTGAGCGTGATACTGACCATATCACCACGAATACCGTTACGGTCACGAAATGAGATTCCCTACCAAATCTCAATGCCAACGTTCGAATTGGGCTAGTGTGCGATAAAAATTATTATTATTATTCATTTATATCTACAAAAAAATCGATAAGGCATAAAACAGACAGACGGAACTATGCTCATGTCAGAAAGGTTTCGTATTTACCCTACGATATGCAAGCATATAGAATGATTTAATACAAGAAAAACTTTAATGGCATGGACAACTAATATATTTTTGCTTTAAAAGAAAAACCAGTGCTACTCCATTTTAACCGGCCAACATTTTGTTGCGACATTGTGAAGATCATTGACTAAGCCCAATCTTAAATGTCTTTTTCTTATATTATATGTATATTTAGGGAAAATATGCACAATCAAAAGTTTAGTGCCTGGTTCGATGGAACGCCCATGTAGTAGAAAACTGTGTATGATTGCTGTAATCGGATAAATTTCAAACGGCAAAAGCTTCTGTACATTCTATTCTATTAAAACTTATAGAATATAAGGACATTTTAAAGGACTACTTAAATATCTACTTTCATCCATTTAATCATACCAATACAGTTTTACTGGCGAAAATGTTAAAATTTCGTACATTTCCCCTTCTCTTCTTTTGAAAAAATCTCAGTAAGACCATTCACCACCACTTGACCATCTTTGATTTTTGTTTTTGAGGGTCACTCCTCTATATGGGAGGACCCCCTTAAAACTGTGAAATTTTTTTTCACCTGAAAACTTTCTAGAAATCATAACTTCCGACCTTGTCACAAAGTTTCATGGCTGTAGCTTCTATAGTTTCGGAGAAAAACTGCTGTGACATACAGACGGACACAGGTACCGATTTCAATAGGGCTGTGTATTTTAGTAAAAAACCCTAAAAATGGCGCCAATAGTTCAGCCACAATAAATGATAATAGCCAACATTTCATTGAATCATGAGAAACAACTCTCATTATCTGGAATTTAGTGTAGAAAGCATAATTCAACGGTTCAAAGTAAAACCACAACATTTCGACGGGATTAATATCTTTGTCTTTTGTCAAACTCTTTTGATGCTTTTCGAACAATTGGTGAAAACTTTTTATTGTACATTTAATGTGCACTATTTTCGTTAAATTGTGTGCAGTATTTAAGGAAGTAAACAGCGAGTAAGATCATCAGTTTAATAAATTTAGTTTAGTATAGCAACAAAGATGGTATACAGACTTACGATAAGTATAGTTCTAGTAATCACTGCATGCATTCAGGCAGTTCCACTATTAGAGTTTGAACGAGAATGGAGTCAATTCTTGGTAGGCAAACTTACCTTGTAAAGAAAACAATTTTCATAGGGTAATAAATACTTTGCAGACTAAATTCAATCCTGAATATAAGGACTTGGCAGAGTTTGACTATCGCAAGCAGATTTTCAATGCCAAACTGCAAGATATAAAGAAACATAATGTTGAATATAATATGGGACTACACACATACCGCAAAGGATTTAATCAATTCTCCGATAAAACGAATGAAGAGAAGCGTCAAATATTAAAGGGATTGAAGATCACTTCAATACAGTTAACTAGTGGAAATAAGAGTTCGAAACATATTTTATGAACAATTTAATTTTCAGAAATCACATCCAACACACTGGAAACACTCTAAGCCTTAAAGCCAACAACGATATTCCTGAAACAATTGATTGGCGAACTCGAGGAGCAGTGACATCTATCAAGAGTCAAGGTAATATTTGTGTCGACTTATAAATACGGTTTCATATGTAGCGCAGTTTTCTTTTTCTAGGATATTGTGGGTCAGGCTGGGCATTCGCGACAATTGGAGCCATTGAAAGTCAATATTTTCTCGCCGCAAATAAATCAGTTCAACTTTCCGAGCAGGAGCTAATAGATTGTTCAACGGAAAATAACGGCTGCAATGGAGGCGACCCGGACCTTGCTTATACGGACTTGCGAAAAATACACGGAGTGGCCCGAGCAGATTCGTACCCCTACAATGGCGAACAACATGAATGTGAATATCAGGAAAGCATGTCTGTGGCTGAGGTGATTGGTTATCAGGGTTTACTACAAGACGAGGAAGCTCTTAAATCAGGAGTAGCTCTGAATGGACCCATCGCAGTAGGAATTGAAATAACTGAACATTTTTGCGATTATAAACATGGGATTTTTTATGATGAAACGTGCTCCGATGAACATAAGTTAAATCACGTAGTTTTAGTTGTTGGATATGGATCGGAAAATGGAACCGACTATTGGATTGTCAAAAATTCATGGAGTGAAGAATGGGGGGAGGAAGGATATATTAGGATGGCTCGTAATAGGGACAATAATTGTCAAATAGCCACACACGCATCATATCCCATTATTAAAGTTGTAAGTTAATTGAAATTTGAGGCGGCGAATTCGCGCGGATTTGAACGACAAATAAAAGAAAAAGTATCAATTGAAAATATTGTTTATTTTTTTCGGGCACCGAGTTCAAGTAGTTAGCAAAATATCGATTCACATTTAGTGTCCATTTCTCTTACTTGTATATATTCTTAAACTGGGTGTTCTACATTATACCTTCTCTTTTGTATCACTACCTATTATTAAAATGAAAAAAATATACCCAAAAGTGGCAATTAAAAAAAAATACATTGGCGCAATAGATGCATGTGCAACATTTCTAAATTGATATTCAGAGTACCATACATATCGTACTGATATTTTAATTATTACAATACGAGGTGTGACAATCAAGTAATGAGACTGATTGTATTGCAGCGCTTGTGGTAAACCTGCGAACTTGATATTCCCTTCCCCTTCCCCGTCATCCTTCCCCTCTCCATTGATATATTTACCATTAGTTCGCCTGCTGTGTCGTGTTGAGTAGACGTGTTTTGGTGGTGCTCGTCACGAAAATGGAGAAACGAAATCAAGAGCAACGCGTCGCGATAAAATTTTGCGCCAGATTGGGCGAAACAGCTTCGGAAACTTACGCTAAAATTGCATGGTGATAGTGCTCTTAGTCGTGCCCAGGTGTTTCGATGGCATAAAGAGTTTAAGGAGGGGCGTGAAAAAGTGGAAGACGAGACGCGGAGCGGGAGACCAGTCGAGGTGCGGACTGATGCAAATGCGCAGCGTGTGCGCGCCATAATCCGCGAAGATCGGCATTTAACAGTTCGATTGTGGGCTCGAAACTGGGTATGAACCGTGAAACAGTCAGACAAATTGTAACCGACGATGTTGGGATGAAAAATTTGTGCGCGAAGAGGGTTCCAAAGAACCACATCACACCGCCCTCAGCGTGTCCCAGTATTTGGCCGTGTTGCAACAGCCGCCTTATTTGCCCGATATATCACCCTGTGACTTTTTTTGTTCTAGAACTAAATCGGTGGTCAAAGGCACCCATTTAGAGTCGATTACGGACATCCAGGCGGCCGTGACAAGGGTACTCGCGGACATCCCAGTCGAAGCGTTCCAGAAATGTTACGATGCATAGAAAACGCGCTAGAATCGTTGTATAGCTGCCCAAGGGGACTATTTTGAAGGGGATGGCAGAGTTGTAGAATAATTTTTAAAAATACGGTTTTCATGGAATCAGCCTCATTACTTACTTAATTGGCATACCTCGTATTTCTAAAATTTTGTAAAAAACCAATAAAACTGGCTCAGTACAAAACGGTTAAGGGGTGTCCGAGCATGCAGAAAAAACGGACCTGTTAGCAAAGAAAGACAGTATGAAGGCATACGTTAGCCCCAAACCTTTCACCATAGTCGACATGCACTTTCCGAGGAACGTGGGAATAAGAAAACGTAGTCAGAAATAAGAAATAAAAAATTTATTAAATCGGTTTTCAGGTTAAATTAATTTTCTTCTGAAATCAAACAGCTGTTTCTGGGCTTATCTAGCCTCTTCCTCAGATAGATCACTGATTTTAGGAAAAATAAATTTAGCCTGAAAACGTATGTAATTAATTTGTTATTTCTAATTTAATAGGGCGCAAACTTTCGAAACATAAAGTTAAAGTGGAAACTGTATTTATCGATATAGTTGCATCAGAGGAAATCTGCATAAATAACATAACTTTTTAAACTAAATCTATCGAATCAACTTTTTTTTACTAAATCTATTGAATTAATTTTTTCTAAGACATACAGACCGTCTCTTACATGAATTCAATCAAATTCAGAAATATTGTATTAAACAGTAGTGCGAGCAATCTCTTATGTTGTCTAGTCTGTTTGAAAAACTAAAATACATTTGAGCGGACGGATTAACGAATAAACGGAACAGACGTACGGACGAAAAGAAAAACAATAATCGGAGGTAAACTTAAAAAGCAGCAGTCAAGCTGCCCTGAGGTTATTGGCAGTGGCAGCTTTTGATGAGGTAGGGGCCGGCCACTTCGTTCGGACCTGCTTGCTTTCAGGGAAAAAATGGTGTTAGAATTGAGACAGTTACACGTCAAAGTCAAAGTCAAAAGTGCTTTATTCAATACTAATCGGTATAAATTTTCAAAGAGTATAAAGCAAATTCCAAACAATAACAATACAAAAACTTAATGGCCCAAATGGCTCTCTAAATTTATACGATATCATTTAAATTAAACGTTTTAGAAAAAAACTATAGCAAATTCAATTAATTAAGATTACTACATATTTTGAAATTCAATTGGAAAAAGGAGTAAAAACCAACCTACACTATCCTAAAAAGTTACACGTCTAGTTTCCGTAAGTTAGGTAGAGGTGAGTGATTCACTTTAGCCACTTTTAACATCCTTAGGTTTGACATCATGTGCTTTCTCTCCTTTCCCCTTGTAATGCAATGACCTTCTTCGGAGAAAGAATGGAGGTTTTTTTCTTTTGCTTGATGATTGCATTCGTCTCAAGCTTCCGTGTCCCTTAACCTTGGTGAGACGAAATTTTTACATGTTTGTAGAGTAGCTTGATCGACATTCAATAAAAAAATTTCAAAGATAATAGAAATTTCTCGGGATGTCTGATAACGTAGAGTACGCGTGATAAATGTTTTGTAGTGTACCTTCGTGGCACGACAATAATCCGCCCCATTGACTCCTGCAAATAGCTAACCGACAAGCACGAGTTCGCGATAGTAAAGCGAAGCTAGGCAGCTGAGCTCCGTCATCTTTATATTTAGTTCGCTGACCCTTGTGCCGGAACATCGGTATTTGAGTCTTGCACGGACTTTAAAGACTCCGAATCATTACAGATACCCAGCACTGGCGGTTGTACGGCTCGTTTTACTATTGTAATGCTTTTTCCCTCAGCGTACTCTTGGCCATTCCCAGTGGTACTCTGAGTTCCACGCTACTCCACACAACCGAGACCTCCTCTCACTTTTTGAAATAAAATACTCTTTTTCTCTACCGATTTCACAATCTATTTGGAAAAGAACTTGAGTAATACAAATTATTTGTGTACAATATTGGCAGCCGAGTCCTGCACCCTGCATCTCCTGCGGGCCTTCTCCTTGACATCCAGAACAGTCATTGGATTTCACGGGCCTCGTTCTTGAACCGCTTGCGCTCGTCCGCGGTAACCGCCAAGCCTGCGAGCCGACGGAGGTTCCCAATTTCTGCCTGGCGAGAGCTCGCTTACCTCCCTGTTGTGTATGGGAGGAACTCCACTGGTCGTGACTGACTCGTTCAGGGATTCTTCTGCTTCGTCCTGTACTGGATAGGAGCCCTGCCCGGGGTACTGGCCAATGCTTGTTTCAGGCTCGGAACTGCGGGACGGGAAGATGGCAGCCGGGGCTAGAACCCCACTGGTGGTCGCGATACCGGAAACTTTACCGGAGATGGCGCCCTGTGCGCCGGGTAGGAGTATGTTTGGTAGAACCATCGCGAGTACTGCGTATAATGATCTTGGAACACGTTGCGGCGACTCGGTGGGACGTAGGTTCAACTGCAGTCCTTGTTGACGGTAAACGGCCCAGGCTGAATATCCGGGACAGTCTGCGATCTCGTAGTCACCAGAGAAATGATCCGTGTCCTCGGCGTACGCCTAGCGACACTAAACACGTAGATAAAAACGTAGTATTGGCCTGTGTCCTCGGCTTACGATTCTTAACACTGTATTCAGGAACACGTAGATATAATGGTGAATTGGCCGACGTATTTAGGAACACGTGGATAAAATGGTGAATTGGCCCGTGTCCTCGGCTTACGCCTAGTGACACTGTATTTAGGAATAGCAGCGGGTACAACGGCAACACGTAAAGACAAACCCGACTGACTACTCCTCTACCACGACCAATAGTTAATATTGGTAAAATCAACCGACGCTGCGTAAACCTCAATCTATAGTTCCAAAGTGTTCAACAGCGCTGCTGATCAGAAATCCAATTTCGTAGTGTAAATTTCCGTTGAATCCGCATTTTCCCCTATTCATAATTTCATACCCAATTTCATAACGCATTACCTCTATTATTTGCTCAATGTAAAATTTACGTCGAATCTGCATCTTCATTACTTTTTTCATTCCAACTCGCAACTCGGTCACAAAGTACATATCAGCATTTCCACTAATTACTCCGATTGGCGATTCCCACATGTGTTGTTACGAAACTTGATCGGGTGATTCCTATCGCTGGTTAACATAATTCTGTTCGTGTTATTTATTTTTTTGCTTTCCCTGACAAAGCCACCGCTTGTTTCGTGCCGGCGACATTTGTTTTCATTTCATCCAGGCAATGTATTGCAATGCAAAGGTGTTGTTTTATTTTTGTTAGCTATATGGCGCGTCACAGAGGTTTTCTGTTACATGTTGTTTTTAATTTTGTATTTGTCCATGCGGTACTTGTAAGTTTTTGTGCTACGTTTGTTTTGTTTTTTATTATTGCATGTGGTACTTGTATTATTTTGCTTTATTTCTGTTTTTGTATGTTGGGCTGCTGGTGGACGCTTTTGTTTACGTAATTTTTTTATTTAGTCAAACGACTTGTTTTGTTTTTTTATGTGGTTGGGCTTGTGGAAGCTTTTCTTTGGCATTTTTGTTTAGTCACGCGGTTTGTTTTGGTTTTTTTAAGTGAAAGTTGTTCTTTTAAGCTTGTCATGGTGGAGAGTTCCTAACACTATGACGAGCACATCCGACTATTGTGTTAGGCGGAATCCATTTTGGATGAGGATCAACAAAACGTACTCGATTCATAGAAGGTGATTTCTGTAGGGAGGTGAAAATTGTCAGATTTAACCCGACTGTCACACTTAGCAACCCTGTTAAAACTGATGAAAAAATCAATGAAAACCGACCGGAACGAGACCATGAAGTGTGATATCAATGTAGAATATTCATCCAATTTTAACATTTAGTTTAAAATCGGACAAAAATAAATTGTATGATTTGAGAATTACTGCCTTTTAATGTTAGATCAGAAAATCAAACAGAATGCGGAGCTTAACCGGGATTTAGCGAAATGTGTAGAAATGCAATTGGAAAATACAACAAGAACGGCAATAAAAACTTCAGAGAGATCCGACGAAGAAAATTATGACCTTGCTTGGCGGGAGATTCGTTGAGAACGCTTCGAAGATGACTGAGGACGAGTTGACCGATTTTCAAGAGGTGATATAATGACAAAAATAAGGTTACAAGTTTGGTGTCCACACAAAGACTCAGGCTATCTGTCAAAAATGCTCCACGATGAAAATGTCGATGTTGGTTGTGGAAAGAGCCTGGATAACACAGGGACGACGATTTTATGCATAACCAACCAGGTATCAAAATTCGACTTTTTCCCGACTCTGTTACCACTCCCGTTTTATTGGGGCTATTCTGGCTTACGCTCTCCGGTCCCGACCAACTCATCAAGACGGGCGTGTGCGCCACTCGTTTGATTCGTCAAGCCTCCCAACAGTCGCCCAAAAGAGAAAGCGACCGACCAGAGTAATACCACGCAGTTAAGAAATCTTTGCCACCTTCCTCACTTCCGCCACCACTTATTACACGTAAAGCTAGCTTCTTTGCCTTCCCAAACACTACTGTACTTCGTACAATAAACTCAGGCTTTCTTCCCGTGATAAACGACTCGGGAAATCTACTCCCAAGTCACACTCTTCACACGCTGAAAATTCAATGTTATTTATTTATGGAAGCAAAAATCTTAATGTAAACTCTACATTACAATTATTTTCTGTACGAGTATATATTATCCCAAAGAAGAAGATACAGTTACTCAGAGTTTTTTTAATACATCGTATTATGTATATGAATTTGTTTTTATCTCTGAGAGCTGATCATGGATTAATTCACATCATTTTGTATGCTCCCCTATGCCACTGTATTGAACATTGTCTGGGTGGCA
The DNA here is from genome assembly GCA_963969285.1 of Odontomyia ornata. Lineage (NCBI taxonomy): Eukaryota > Metazoa > Arthropoda > Insecta > Diptera > Stratiomyidae > Odontomyia > Odontomyia ornata. The sequence goes on from OZ017742.1 coordinate 38,474,729, forward strand.
CACTTGACGAAGCGGCGAATTGCGAAAGTAAAACACACGAGCGTTGTGCGAAAGAGCAAGAGTGATGCAGTGAGTGGTAGGGAATGGAGGTATACCAAAAAAATTCTCGTCTCACAATTGCTTGTTTGATAATAAATGAAATGATCAGGGGCCCTTTTTTCTGCTTTTAACTGCAGCCACCGCCAATCTTTACCTCTTGCAGGAACTTCTCCAAAGTTGTCTCGTCCAATTTTCGCAATCGCTTCTACTTGTCCGCCCACTGGTGCGTTTCCTTAATTCCGACTACTTTATACTCCTCATCATTCTAGCAACTTTCACTGGTATACTCGAAAAATTATCTGTGGATCAGCGCTAGTCTTGACTATCTGCAAAGAACCAAGGGTAGAAAAGAGAGCGTGCCAACCTTCCCCGACTTAAATAGCCTCGGTTAACGGCCACTCTTAATCCATCGGGAAATTTCGTTCAAGGGTTCAGCACCTTCCAGGAGTGGTTTTCCCGTTTGCGGGAGTAGTTCCCTCCGCTTCGGGTCTACTCAAAATAGATCACACTCGGTGGCGTCCCTGATAGAAATAAAGCAAACTACGAGCTGAATGTGCTGAATATATCTGGCTAATAGTTCGATCTGTCAGTAGTGTTTGTTTATGTCTTGACGTGAGCTAAGGATTTTACTATCAATCCTCGCGTACTAACCCGCTTTGCACCTTGGCGTTATGTGTTAGGCAATCTCATCTTTGGTGCGAATTGCTATGTTTATACTCCAACAAAGTGTATCGCGCGTGGCGATTGCCAACAGTTTGTCGTTATTTTCGGTTAACTGTTCCCTCTCTCGTAGTGCGAAAATGTCGATATTATGCTTGTTTACGCTTGCCGCGGCAGATAATTCATGAGTGAAACATGAAATCGGTGATGATGTGCAGCGGCAAGATATCTCCGCCCAGTCAGGAAGGGAGGTAAGGTGTTCGATGCTTGTACAAATAATTTCGTTGGCGAGGGCTCAAACCGCGTTTGCAACGAAACTACCAATATTGCGACACAGGCGATTGAATCCTTTTGTTGTTGTCCATTGCTATGATAACAACACTTGCCTGAATATGTTTGTTAAGAAGTCACGGATTATGTCAGTAGTAGACCCGCTGTGTCAACGATTCCTTTCGAATTTGATGAGGCAAATTATGTGATAGTCGTTTTGCTTGTACAATGCGTGCATAAAAGTGATATTGAAACATTGTCGACTTTCTCCCCATCAATCAATCTGCTGTTTCCTCCAGATGATTTGAGTCCATACAGAGCTCGCATTGGTCCATGGTGCTTTCGGCGCTTGTTACTGCTAGCGTTGTATGTGATGTGGCGTGAATCGGAAGCAACTTAGTTACCTGTTTATTTGTATGGCATTTACAGGCAAAAATGTTATGTGGCTTGCTTTTAGTAATATTGCAATTAGTAGTTTTACGAATTAAATATAAAATTTCTTGCCTGGGCTACAACATGAAATTATCGTAAAAATTTAGTCGTGCGGCTCGGTATTGCATCGGTTAAAATGTTACGAAATCGCGTATGGTAGTGTTCGGAGTGGGCAAAACCTCAAGGTTCGCCCGTAACAACCTTTCATATAACACCCATATTTCTACTTTCATATTTAATGTTTCTAGCTTTTGTGGTTTGCGAGACAACGCGGTGATGAACGGAAGGACAGGCGGATCAACAGGTCTCAATTTAATAGGGTTTTGTAAAATTATTTCACATAACCTTTATAAGAGTTCAAAGCAAGGAATATTTTCCTTCAGATAATCCTACTTGGATCAGTGAAAAATTCAACAACAAAATGGCCGCCATGGTTTATTCTACAGGATTTTTATTCCTTGAAATAACCAACTTTTGTTCTCCTTTTTCTGGCTTATATAAGCATTTTTTCTTCAAATAATTATCACCGTGATTCAAACAGCGGCATGAATTTCATTTCCTCGGATTCAAATGATTTTGATACTATTTGATCGGGGCTGGCGCAAGAAATTGTGTTTGTTCCGGGCACTTATTAGAAAAGTACCTAGTTTTCGAGATAATTTAGGATAAACATCAGCTTTTCTCCCTACACAAATTGATACTAATGAGTACTCCCCCAAATCACCACCAGATGTTGGAATATTACATGAGCCAATTTGTATGAACAAGTGCCAATCTGTATTTTTTAAGTATCTCGAAACTTAGAAACTTATTTAAAATCAACTAGCACAAATACGAATTTTTACACCAAACCCGAACGACATATGCAAAACTTTTTGAAACCAGGGAAATTATATTCGTAACCAAAAAGGTAACCATTAATCATTCAATTTCGCTACATACCGATTTGCGTATCCACATGAGATCAAATAATTTCCTTGAACATCAAAATCAGAAAGATGTCCGTGAGGTGCTTTTATTGTATGCTCCACATGAAGAGAATTTAAATCTCGCAGTGTTATACTTCCAGAGGTATCACTAGCCAAAACACACCTCGAGTTTTTCCTTAATATTGTACAACCGTTTTCTACGTAAGCCTAAACAAAAAAGGAAACAAGTATAGTATGCGACTTTCAATTGTTTTAATTTCATTTAGTACCAGTTTCGTCTCCATTATAGTTGGGGAATCGAAATCTATTATGTGATCCTGGTAGCCGCCGATAAGTACACGAGCCGGTGACATTTGTAGCATACAAAGATTGTCTTTCATATTTGGTGATCTAGGATGGTTACGGACAGAGTTAGTTCATTTTGAACTTTTAGTAATAGATGATAATTTTTACTTATGAGTGAATTTTGGCATCCCGCGTCGTATCTGATGCCGTAGTGTAGTCTGTGTTAAAGCAAGAATCCCACTATCTATTGTCGTAATTTGTCTCACAATATCTGTTGCATGAACTTGAAAGGAAGTGTACTTTTGCATTGCCCCTCCGTAATAGGAAGTAACATGTCCCTGTGACATAAATTAGCATTTACTTGGTCATTTTTGTTTATAAATGACAGTTATGACATACCCCTTGATTTCCCATCCAAAGGAGCTCCTCATAGGCGTCAAACGCGACTGTTGATACATTAAATTGTTCACCCCCATCGGCTAAAACCGAACAAAATTCAACATATTCCGGATCCGCTTCGCCTAAATTGAAGGGTCGAAAATTTGGCGAGAACTGGTCAGGACGATTTGGAGCTTCATACATATCTATTAAACAAAGAATGATTTTTAGAATATAAATATTTAAACTCCAATTCACTAATAATACAAATTGATGGGAGAAAGGGATTCAAATGTCATGGAATGAAAATATTGCGAATCGACTTCTCTGGAACTCCACTTACTGGTTATGGGGATGATCTCTTCAGAGGGATTCATGGCGTCAGTGCCTAGATACATATATTCCATAATACTATATACTAATCAAATTATTTGAATGAAAATTTCCGAATATTTCGATAAATTATTAAATTTTGTCTCGACGTCAACAAATAACAATAGCATACTTGAGTTCTTCTTCTACTTTGACACATTTTTAAAAGTGGCTTGTCGAGCGAGAAAAGTGATATGTGACGTTGATATTGGCGAAATCTTATTGGAGGTACAGTCACTAGTGAAAGTTAATCTATTTGTATGAAGGAAAATTTTAATTTTAATTTTTTTTCGCTGTATGAGGAAGCAACTGAAAATGATTTATTTACAACCAATTTTTCTATTTCAATAGCATTAAGTCTTAGAAAAAAACTGTAATAAATATATTGATATCAGAATAATAAGAATTTTAATCTAATTAGGAATCACAGGATTAGAAAAGCATCCGCATTTCTTTCTGTCCATGCAGGAAGGGAACGATAGATTTAGAGGTGGATTGGAAATTGCGTTATTTTAATTAAGTAATGTTTCATTTTATTCGTCAAATTTTGTCACCTTGGAATTATTTTGCTTGGAATCAAAACTGACGATAGATACAAGCCATATGGTAGCAATTTGCATATGTATTAGTCGGCCTACTATGGACAAGCTTCCGGTAGCTGTCACCCAACTGCGGCATTAGCAAATGCTTATATTTCGTCATATATACTATTTTCCGAATAAAAAACGTGCCGAACGAATTCCGTGCATGCTATAAATTCACATTGTATAGCCCATTGTGCTCCTAAACTTTCCAAGATTAGCAAATGAAGCACACGTTTTGCACCTTCGACTGATAGCTCAGCGTTGAGATGTAAACAAACTCCTATAAATTCACTTTGGAAGGCGATAAAAACTAAACGGGTATAAGAACTGAAATAATTTTCACTTCACTAGGGGCGCTATTGTGTTCTCCGCAGATCATCTGGATTTCACTGTAGAAATCCGTCTCTAAACCGTACAAAACCTCGAATTTTCGTTGGCACCTCCACAATTCTTCATATAACGCCATGTAAGTTAGCCAGCAAAGTCGGCCTACTAATGGTCATGTGTGTGGTAGTAAGCGCTGCTGCCATATGGCTTGTATCTATCGTCAGTTTTGCTTGGAATACAAGTTACAAAGTCGTTACTGTACCGTACATATCTTTCAATTTTATAGAATATTACGTTCTTATAGTATTTAAAGCATTGAGTGAGCTGGAAAAGTGTAAATTATAGTATTTGAAGTATTGAGTAAGCTGAATTAGTATAAAAAAACTGTGTGATACTAAAAATTATTTCCGGCTGTTTGTGCGAAACAAGATTTACGAAATGAGTTCGCGTGATCGTGATGCCAGCAGAAAATTAGTCAGGTAGTTCAAAAAGAAAACGAGGATCTTTATATAAATATATAAAAAGTGATGATCAAGAAACCTCATCATCATGGGTGCCGCCGCCGCCATTAAGTAAAAACAGCGAGGATGATGATGAATTAACTACATCATTGTCTCTTAGGTCACCGGTGCTATCTAGTCAAAAATACGAATCTGAGCCCGAGTCTATGTCTACATCCATGACTGCTGGAATGGAGAATCTTAATCCTCAAATTGACCCCGCTTTGTGGCCCATAACAATTACTGATGTTGACCGAACTGAGATTATATTGAAAGGTCTGATCCAGGTTAAAGTTGATTTATTTCCCATAAATGATAATAGATGGAAATTCAACGAATATCATTAGAAAAAGATATTAGTTAACGGTGAAAAGCTTGACAGGCGCTAGTTGATTTATTCACAAACAAAGGATGCCGTTTGCTGCTTTCCGTGTCGAGATTGGATCAAGTGAAGGAGTGTGTGATTGGAAACACTTGGGTGATTACCTAAAGTCTCATAAATCTACTCGATAGCACAAAGATTGTATGTTGAAGTGGATTAATTTAGAGAATGGTTTAAAAAGCTGTTCTACTATTGACTCCTTGGCCCAATCACAGCAAGACAACGTTGGAGAGTTATTTTAGAACGATTGCTCGCAATTGTAAATTTTTTAGCCAATCACAATTTACCCTTCAGGTGTCAAAGAGAGAAGTTAACATCTGACTTAGATTCGAGTGAGACAAGCGGCAACTTTATAGATTTAGTAAAGTTAATGGCCCGATTTGATCCCGTGCTGAGACTTCACGTAGAACAAGTAAAGGATAAGACGATTAATGACCACCATATCGGAAAAAATATTCAAAATGAGCTCATACAATTTAAAGCAAGTTACGTGATGACTCAAATTGTTGAAAATATAACAAATAATAAATATTACTCGTTTATTCTTGATTGTACTCGCGACGTTTCTTGTGTTGAGCAACTTTCAATTATTATACGATTTGTTAATACGAATACAGCTGAAATTGAAGATAATTTTATTAGTTTCTTAGCCATCGAAAAAACCACAGCTGAGTTTGACTTACTATATAATCACAGAATTAGAACAGTTAGGTATATCAATGCAAAACTGCAGAGGCCAAGGATATGATAATTGTGCCAATATGTGTCGTGAAAAAAGTGGTTTTCAAAAACCTATTCTTGAAATCAATCCAATTGCTTATTTTTTACCTTGTGGGAGTCATAGCTGGAATCTCATCCTAGGAGATGCATCATCAAAATCATTTTGTTGTACACCCTGTTTGCCAGCTCAAGTCAGAGGTGGGTTTTTTAAATACTCATGTAAAATGTTAATCGCTAAAACGACTTTCTGCAACTAGATGGGAGTGCAGGGTAGCATCAATGAAGGCCGTTAAATACCAACTAAGCAATATATGTGATACTTTAAAGGATACAGCAGAAAATACAACAGATTGCCAGTTGGTCAGTAAATGTCATTCTATAGAAAAGGAAATTATTACCTACGAATTTGTAGTTTCACTTGTCATATGGTATGACATCCTTACAAAGATAAATGTTATAAGTAAAATGTGGCAAAGTGAAAACATGCACCTAGATGTGGCTATACAACACCTAGGCGCATTCACAAATTGGCTCAATAATTATCGAGAAAATGGTTTTCAGTTATCCCTTGTAACAGTGAGAGAAATGGCAGAGGAAAATGATATTGACAACCAGTTCAAAGAAGTCAGAAGACGACGTAAAAAAGACATTTTGATTATGAACGGGAAGATGAACTCATGAATTGAATGCGGAAGAGATTTTCAAAATAAACTATTTTTATGTCATTGTCGAAAATGTGCGCGCAAGCTGCCATCCTAGGTTTGAGGCACTTAAACATCATGAGAGCATGTTTGGTTTCATGTATAATATTAAAAGATTAAAGGAAATTAGTGATAGTGAACTTTCGAAGCAATGCAGCGACTTGCAAATATCTATGACAGTAGGAGAGTCATGTGATATTGTTGGATATGAATTGTACGACGAACTGAATATGTTTATCTGTGTGTATGAAGGAAACGAGGACATTATCTCGGTGCTGAAATACATAATAGAAAAAAAATTAACTAAAGTTTACCCCACTATCGAAATAGTCCTGAGAATGATTGCCACCACACCTGTTACAGTTGCGTCTGCTGAACGGAGTTTTTTTGGGGCTTAAAATTATTGAAACATATTTGAGGAACTCGATGACATAAGATCGGTTTTCAGCCCCCACTATTCTTTCAATCGAAAATCTTGTAGCTCGTTCATTAGATTATTTTGCTTTTATTAAAGATTTTAGTCTTGAGAAAAGTAGCAAATATCAATTTTAAAATTTATCATCTCTGTATTTGTTAATTTTGTAAATTTTTCAATGTTAAATATTTTAAAACTTAAGTTTTATTTATTTATATAACTTTAGCATTTTCCGTCAAACATGACAAATCCCTAAGCCAAACAACCAGACCTACTTTCGTATCACATACTTTTCACGAAGCACAAAGGGCCTCACCTGGAGCCTCGCAATGGGTAAGGCCGCCGCTGGTTCCAGCGATCATGCCTTGGGGATTGTTTTTGAGTCTCGCTATTTATTATAATTGGAGTTAAACAATGTGTCAACTATAAACATTTCGAGGCAACTCATCAGACCATCATGATTATAAATTATCGACATTTTATCTTTGGGTTAAATATTGTTGCTGTTACTGGTGCACTTCCCGTGATCGTGTATGGATCTTTGGTGAGCTGGGGGACTTGCTGGCATGACATGTCCAAATTTATACTGATGCTAGATATTTTTGTAATTTTTCACTTATGTAATTGAAACGCGCCAAGATATCGCTTGGTTGCCAATAACAGATACGGTAAAATTTACTATTGTAGTAGGTATGAAAATATTTTCCTATTACTTTCTCTAATTAGAAATACTCTACATTGATGACCGTCGAGCACAGATAGTCTTACATACTTTACTCACTTTTGAATGTGTTTCTTCATGAGATTTCTTTAATTTGGGCCAAAATGCCGTCCAATGTTGATATTATGCGTCTTTTTGTGTTATTTTTAATGCGACTTATACCAGTATACACTTCAATACGCCGAAAATTGACATCACGTAACTCAGATAGTGACAATAATGATGACTGACGATCGCAACTATTCGTGGCGGTTCCTGGACAGAAATATGTTATTCAGACACTTGTTGGAACGATTAGGGTTACTATATTGCTAAATGCCAAATTCCTCTCCGAGGCCAAGCCGCAAATTATAGCACAGTCACATATTTAACCAGATAGACCATGTTCTCATGCAAAAATTAGCCACCACCAGCATATTCGATATGCATTTGTTTTGTAGTGCTGTCTGTGATTCGGACCACTACCTTATAAGAGTCAAGTTTTGATGCCGCATCTCCAAGAGCTGTAAGCAAGGGACATCAGCTGCTCTAAGGTACCAGATACACAAGCTAAATTATAGCTCAGTAACCTCTACATACTCAGCACTCGAATTTTGTATCAACATATCCCCGTAGGTGGCAGAAAGTAATGATGAAATCAAAACAATGTAGAAGACAGTAGGAGATGCGATAACAGAAGCAACTGAAGAACTAACGACTGATAGGACGAAAAATGCAAGGAAGCGAAAAAAAGGAACCAGGTGCAAAAAAAACATCCAGCGACAACTCGAGCCAAAGAAGAACAATATAAAGCCCTTTGACGACAAGCTAAAAAAGTGTGTCGAAGAAAATAAATGACTGACCATCGACACCAAGATCCAACAGATAAACGAACACATGACCCTACATGAAGTTGGACCGGCGTGTGCCTCTATTAAACAACTAAAAAACGGCTTCAATCTACAAACAAGTCTTTGCAAAAATGTACAAGGAGCAATCATAGGCAACACAGTCAAAATTAGAAACAGATAGCTGCAATATTTCTTGAAGCTATTCACAGCGTCTCCAACAATGACTGAAGCTGTAAGCATTCCAGCAGCAGAGCAATAGGTTCCAGTTGCACCACCAACTAGAGACAAAGTACAGACAGCAGTATGGGACCTCTGAAAAAATAAATCTCCTGGAATCGATAGAATATCAGCAGAACTGCCCCAGAGCGGGATTCACCATCTAAGTAACTTCTGCATCGACTGATATGTAGAATATGGTCAGAGGAGCAGTTATAAGAGGACTGGTAAACAAGTATACTATGTCCTGTACACAAAAAGGGGGACAAATTAAGGTGTCGAAATTACAGAGGCATCACTCTAATGTGTACGTCTTATAAAGTACTCTCCAAAATCTTAGAAAAAAAAATTGAAGCCGCATTATGAAAGTATTATAGGAGAGTATCAGGGAGGCTTTCGAAGTGGATGGTCTACAATAGACCAGATATTCTCAGTAAAGCAGCTCGAAAAGTGCTGGGCATATAACATCAATGTGTCCAATTCTTAGTCGATTTCAAGCAAGCATACGACAGTGCCGACAGAAATGCGCTGTACAAAATAATGCTTGACATTGGCGTCCCAACAAAACTAGTCCGTATGGTCAAGGTCACGATGCTAAACAAAGAGTCCCAGGTCAAGTTAAATGGCGAACTAACAGATAGCTTCATAATGGAATCAGGCTTAAAACAAGGGGATGGACTTGTCCCAATTCTCCTTAATATTGCACTGAAACACGTTGTCAGGAAGACATCAGCTGAGACCTCGGGTCCACTAATGTTCAAGTCTACACAATTGGTAGCATTTGCTGATGACGTCAATATTATGGTACGTACAATCTTAGATACCAAAGGCGTATTTCTGAGCCAAGAATCTGAAGCAAACCGAATTCGCATATCAGCTAATGAATTCATGACTCAAATGAGGAAGAAACCTCCAGTTCGACAACACCAGACCGTAAGCGACTATAACCTTGAAAGTGTTGAGAACTTCACATACCTTGAAGCTAACATGAATAGAACATTGTGTTATCTCGTCTGAAAAAAACCACCATTGACGGCATGCGCCAAGTAAACCATGATGATGAGAATCTCGTCGAGAGAAGCGAAAAGATTGCATCGAAGCAGGACGAAGCGGAAAAACGTGACGTGGATACACGGGAAAATTGTGTGAAAAATCCACTATAGATTTATTGAAATTAGCCAAATTCACTTGGCCAACGTAATTTGAATGGATTTTCACATTTTCGTGTGTTCGAAGACGCACAACGAGCGGGTAAGATCGCGTTAAGTGTGGAGGAATACACGCGGTCGTGTGTGAAACTCCTCCATAATCCCTATTTTCATCGTTAACCATAACGAAAGTGCTTGATAATAATTTAGCAACAACAAAGTTAAAGAAAGTGTCTAAATGTGTGTGAAACCTATCCACAATCCCAATCTTCATTATCAAATGAAATTAAAGTGCTTAGTAATAATTTCACGAATAATACTAAGAAAGAATGTAAAATTAACGAATTAAAGTACGAATATTGTGTAACGAATAATAATGTTAAGAAAAATTATAACGCTTACTCAGAAAATGTACACCGCTTCCCCTGGATGCCCCACTCTTATTTGGGGGCCGTAAGTTTACATGGTAAAGACCAGATCTTTTCGAGTCTTGCTCGCTTTCTCCAAGCCCAGTCAATCATTTAGCTTTGGCAATCTATCCCTTTAGTAGGTTACTTCAGCCTCAACAATGTCGAAACGAGTCGTTTTATCTCCTAACCGTGGATGCGAAATTTTTTTTGTAGTGGGCCCTTGTATTGGGGAAAAGAACCCGCCCCACGACACCGCGATGCTAGCCTACCAGCGCATTCACGTGTCCTGAAACAAGGCCAATTTCGGCGAGCAGCAACATTTCTGCAGTCCTTAACGGACAATGATATACATTCAAATCACTACACTGTGCTGTTATATGGAAGTAAAACATGGACCCTGACGAACGAATCAGAAAAGGCAGTGGACGTATTTGGATGCAAAGTGCTACAGAAAATCGATGGCCCAGTGAAACAAGGAACAGAGTGGAGACTACGTTACAACGATAAATTGTTTGACGATCCACCTATTTTCTCTTGCGTTAAGTTACATGAATTGCAATGGGTTGGCCATATAGAAAGAATCGAAGAAACTCGGCTACCCAAAAGGTAGAGGTTAAGGGTAGAGTACAAGGTAGAAGTCCAGCCAGAAGGCCGAGGAGTCGATAGGAAGACATAATAGAAGCTGAAAGCAGATCCTTGTTGGGAATAAACAACTGGCGGACAAGGTCGTGGTACCGTGATGATCAGAGATGACTAATCTTACAGGCCAAGGTCAGCTTAGGCTGTTGCGCAATAGATGATGATGAAATAATTTGTAGTGTGATTTGATGCTAGGGGAAAGAATCCGCCCCAAGACACCGCAGACGCTAGTCTGGCAGAGCATACACGGATCCCTAGATCAAGACGATTCCAGTGATCACAAATATCTGACTCTCTGAAGTAGCAGGTTACGGCTGCAAGTCCTTCACTGAAATTTAAATACAAACAAATTACTACAAAGCAGTATGTTATTGAATTTTTATGATAGTTAAACGGTTATGAAATTAGAAATATATAACCTTTTCACACCAATTCGGACTGAATTATACAAATGATTCCCCTACAATAAATCGATGTAGCTTCAAATACTTCTCGTATTCATACTTTCAGAAAACTGATATGCTTGCTGCTAGACGAGCAGAATAAATTCATCATAATGAGCCCCATTAGCAATTATTTTCCCTAGACAAAAGATTAGTAAGAATTATGAACATATTGAAAAATACTTAAAACAGTCCTTAAGTAAAAGTTTTCCACAAGATTTAAGGCAGCAGTTCACAATTTCTTATGGATCAATGCTGATTCTAGCCTCAAAATTAAAATTTGTTATTCATTTGGTAAAAATTATGAAGCATGTGTTTTTTCACAATTGTTTTCAGTACTATTAAAATCACATCCATAATTTGTAGAAGAAGTAGTCCACGTAGTGTAGTTGTTAGATTGCTTAATCTGCAAGTCGAAGATCGCTGGATTAAATCTCATTGGTGACAATGAGATTTGTTTCGAGTGATTTTTTGGACGAACTATAAGCCCATTCAGTTATGATACGTACCAGCTTGAAATCAGCACATATCGCAGCTGAGTGGACGGCCACACGGGCAAAGTGTGGTACTGACCATATCACCTTCTCGAGTGCCAATACATCCGATGAAGATAATGAGATAGTTTAAACTAACGCCTGAAAGTGGCTGTGGTGCTACAACAACAACAACAATTTATAGAAGAAAATCATTACACGGTTCAACACCAAATTTGAATTTGACTGCAAAGCATATTTCGATATTTTCGATCGTAATTAGACAAAAAAAAATATATGGCATGAAAAAGTTTGCTTCCGTGTTAAGGAGACTGATTGAACCATATTTTTCAAAATCTCTGATTTTAATTTTTGATTGAAAATAAAACTATTGAAATAAATATGTTTATTATTTTTATTAAGTTTCACTATTAAATTTACTTACAGAAAAGCGGAAAATAATTTAAAAGTGCACGTTTTTACTTTTTCTTGTATGTTCATAACTACTTTCTCTCACTAAACCCCAAATATAGTCGCCCATCATGTTTTCATTGTATTGGCTTTGATAACGTTGTTCAAAGTTCATGATGTCCTGATGAAAACGTTCACCTTGCTCTTCTGAATATGCTCCCATGTTGTTTTTAAATTTATCCAAATGAGCATGCAACATGTGTACTTTTAATGATATCCTGCAGCACATGGTTTTAAAATTTTTAAGCATATCCTCAACCAACTGTTCGTAGCTTTGTTATTTCCTAAAAATCCAGAAACTACTGCTTTATAGCTGTTCTAAATTGCTTTTTGAGTACGATTTAGGAACGTTGGAAATTTCTTCTTCGGCGAAAATCTGTCTTATTTGCGGACCAACAAAAACCCCAGCTTTAACCTTTGCTTCCGATAACTTCGGAAAAAACTTTTTCAAGTATCAAAAAGCTTCTGAAGTTTCATCCAGTTTTTAGAAAAATTGTTTCATCAACCCTAACTTAATATGCAAAGGCGGCATTAACACTTTTTCCGCTTCGACAATCGGCTCAAATTTGAAGTTCTGTTTTCCGACACACAATTCTGTTCTCACAGGCCATGGCCGTTGGATATAGTGTTTAGAATCCGCTCTGCTATCCCATAAGCACAGATAACACGGATATTTTGTATATCCACTCTGTAACCCCATTAAAAATACCACCATTTTGAAATTTCCAATCACCTGCTAGTTATACTCACGATACTTTACAAATTCAAGCAAGATTTTAACACTTTCATAATTCCCTTTAAGATGTACTGAGTGAGCGATTGGAAGAGATGGAAATTTATTTCCGTTGTGTAATAGAACAGCTTTCAAGCTTTTTCTAGAGCTGTCAATGAATAAACGCCATTCACTAGGAACACAGGGTATGCCAATTGCTTCAAACATACCTTTAATGTCATTGCAAAAACAAAGTCCACCTTCTTTCGTAAAAAACGTTGAGAACATTTCATGCCTAGTCCGCTGATCCGTGATCTTAACATCATCAAGTAAATTCCACTGTTTTAAGCGAAAGCCTAAAAGCTCTGCTTTATTTTTCGGCAAATTTAAATCTCTAATTAGGTCGTTAAAATCTTCTGTAGTAATGAGATGGTGTTTTGGTTGTTCAGGTGTAGGCAAAACCTCCTTATCGGAATTACTTTTACAGGAACTAAGAAATGAGCTTCTTTTCTGCGATAATTTTGTTGGTGGCTCAGGTACTGGTCATGTCGGGTCGTGAGCAATTGGAGCGGAAGAAGATTCGAGGTCAGGATATTCAAAAGGTTTTGCATTTTTACCTGTACGTCTTTTACTCAGATTCACCATGCAAAAGTTGCAGTCAGTAACATGGTCTTTTGGTTCTCGCCAAATCCTTGGTATTGCAAATTTCATAGACCTTTCCTCACCTCGATACCAACCTAAAAAAATATAGAAATAAATACTAATATGTCTATTATACTTTATTTATCGCTTAATTAAAAACTGCTTACCTTCCAAACATCTTTTACAATAACGACAAGCAACATGTGGAGCCCATGGCTTGTCTTGATTTCGAACAGGAAAGTCAAAATATGCTTCATAGGCTTCACAGAGAACGTGAGATGTCTTTAATTCGTATTTCACGTCTCGAACTTTAATAAATTCACCATATATAAAACAAAATGCATCAGCATCGTATTTACACTTTCGTGACGACATTTTAAGTTTTTTTGGGCTTGTAAAAAACACATGATCGTTGTTTATGACTCAAGTGCTATCTAGCGGCACTGTATGAACGTAAACACCCGACTCTCATCGCGCAGTCTTTTTGAAAGTATTAAAATGAATTAAAATTTATAAAAAAATTGAAAAATGAGTATTATTACTATAACTATCACAAAAGCAAACTTTATACCAAAAAAAGGGATTTTCTTTTCGTTTTTGTGCATAAATTAACCGGAAAATCCTAGTATAAACGTTAGGACAAAGAACGAACATATTTTTTGGTAGAGTCGTGTTATTCATTCAGCATGAGTCCATGTCGAGATTCTCTTGGATGTTATTGTTGTCACTAAGAATCAAGAAATAAAAAACTTTAAAATAAGAAAACTGAGTACGTGGCAACTGCTCATCAACCAATCATGCTTAAAACGGGCAAAATCGGATTTGGCACCGATTCCAAAAATTTTATTTCATTCTTTTTAGGGCGTTTTTTTTTCTTAAATGTCTGGTGCTATTTAATAAAATACGAGTACAAAATGCTTTCGTCGTGAGGGCGGACAACCCTCTTCAGGAACTGTCTCTGCCAGCCATCACGAGCTCGACTGCTTGTAACATAACTATGATGTTGAGCAATTTCAATCCATTTAGCACACAAAGCAAATTCCCAAACTCCCTTGAACTAAGGGAACTATTACTATGAGCAAAATTGATTGAGTTTAAACTTCGGACGAATTTTTGTTGTTGTAGTCGTGATTAACTACTCCTATGATTTTTTTTCAGATTTCTTGGGTAACCGTTTTCCAAACGCGAAGGGTGGGGCACCCAGTTTTTATACATTTCCCCTTTCCCTGCACTCATTATTAGCACTGCCATTTCACAACCTCCTTTGAAAGCTTTTGTTATTTGATACTCCACACCTTTGATAAAAATCTTAAGGGTGGCTATCCTATACAGGGAGACCCTTCTTAGAGTCTATGCAAACTTTTGATGCTTAAATTTTCAAGAGCAATAACATTTGATATACCTACTGAATTGTCTGTGTACGTTTTCGGAGAAAAACTGCTTCTACATTCCGATGGACGGACAAAAAGGTGACGATTCCAAAACGGGATTTGTAAGTTAGTACAAAACCCTAAAAAAAATTATTGAAAATACGTTAAGAAAACAAGCAGATCCTTATTGTTGCAAATTGTCTTCATTTCAATATTTCCATCATATTTTACGTCCCTTAATTGACAATACTACTTAATTCATTCACATTCTAAGGCATACCTAATTCGACTCGTAATAATTTATGCAAAACTCCATTAAAACTGCCATTAAAAATATGCGTCCCATTAATTTTAGTATCCAAATAAAATCGCAATCATCGTTAAACTATTGATTGATTGAATGCAGCAAATCAAATTCGTACCTGAATTAGAATTATGCATCTGTCCAGTACAATCTGATGAAGCAATTGTTAGTATGACAAAACCTATCAAAGGAGCTCCTTAACGTCGAAGGGTCCAAAATGTTTACGACGATAAGCTTAAATAGAATTACAAATAATATGCATTCACCTTTCTGCATGCAAAAAGAGGCAGGAATAAAAGTCGATAATTTGGGCTTGATTTTGGCTCGATAGAATGAAATCTTGTGTGTCCTTTTGTATCGCACGGAGCGATGATAAAAGAACAAAGCAAATAAGCAATTAGCAACGGCGGAGTGTCTCTTTAGTGCTGCGCCTTTGTCGCTTCCTATAAGGGTCACAATCGTCTTACGTGATCAGGGCAAATTTATTGCTAATATCTTAGATCCTCGTTTATTGCTGCTCAGTATATTCGTACCTATGAGTATGTGGAATGCGTTGGTTTTGTAATTCTCACGAAATGACATCGGTCCCCCGCTCATTGCATCGTATCATGCAGGCGTTAACCATATTATAAACAGGATGATATGTGAGAACGGAAGTGATAAGTAGAACGAAATATGCACTTGCTACTAAAATTAATCAATTATTGTCGGTTTCGTACGTTAAGTACCCGCATTTTAATGAGAGCAAGAGTTTTTTGTAGTTTGTTGGGGAGTATTAACGGAAATTAATTGTAAGATTTTGAATGGTACAACAATATTCTCACGGATAAAGTAAAATTGAAATAATTTTGGAGTTTGTATGAATTCAATCTTTATTTCAATCGTGATATGGGAAAATTTTTATACATTTTACAGCTTTTTAGGGTTTCGTAAAAGAAACTTTACAATAATCCACCCAAACCTCGATCAGCTCATTTGTATCTTCATGTGTACCTTGAAAACAATAGGCATTGGATGCAAGGTCTTGATGAGAATTTTCAAAATCAAAATTTCGCTGAGACATTGGAACCAGTGTTGTCACTTCAAGAAGAGATAATTGCAGTAAAAGCGAAAAAAAAGTGCAGTAAATGCATTAGATTCATTTCAAACAGTATATTTCAGTATTTATTTCTACAAATGTAATTCTGACAAAAATACAGCTCAAAAAATAAAAATATTTCATCAAAAAATAATCACGTATCGTTCATGGTATTTGGTAATATAAGAAGGCATTGCTAGGTTTAAAGCAAATTTAGACAAAAAATGCAATGACTTTCTAGATTTTTCAATATATAAAAATATCACAATAAAACACATTTCTTCAAACCACGAATTCGAGATGTAAAATACATACGTGGTATTGTATTAAATTGGCAATGTTATTAACATTTTAAATAATGCTATTTCAACTATGTTGATAATATTAAAACATAAACAAAAACATATTATTTTGACATATAATTCATAATACTCGTGAATAACGATGGTTGCACTAAGCTGAACTCACCACTGAATAATTCTATACAAATTTTGACATCAAAGAAAAGGATTTTTGGCCAATAGGACTTCATTTCTAGCACGGAACTATGTGTGTTTAAGTTACGGCTGCCTATAACGTTTGTAAATTTCGTGTACATGGCCCTGTTGGCCAGAAGATCGACGTTAATTTTGCTGGGGAAAAATACGTCCGTTGACTTAAAATGTGCATGATCGCTATATTTTACAGTATTCACCGTTCAAAAATTTAAACTTATCCGAGTATTTCAAAAGTTCCAACGGTGGCTCAAAAATAGTTTTATCATTCTTAGGAAGTAGTTCTTTAGCTAACATTAACATTTCGACAGTTTTAATGGATAATTTGTTGCGTTTTTTATTTTTAATAGTATTCAGCATTGAAAAGATGCGTTACGCAGCAGCACTACTATGGGGCAAAGTACACAGTGTTATCATAAACTCCAATAATTCTTTAAATAATGTTTTCTCAAGTATATTAGTTTCATTCCCCAAAGCTATCCAAAATTGAACTACATTATTTTTATCATACAAATATTGTATTCTTTCTTTTGAATATAACATTAAACTACGCCACTGAATATTTATCTCTTCATTTGAAATATTGGTAAATGGAAATGCTTCAATAAGCGGCATAATGCACGGCATACGCGCTTCTTGAATTTTCATCGGGTTTAAATATTCCAAGAGCTTCATTCTTTCATCTTTAAAATTAAATCGTTTTCTAATTTCGTCTAGCAATTTAATGTAATAACTTACGCATTTCTTTTTTATTTCTGTGACATCCTCAATTGTTAAGTTTTTAGCATGTTCCGTAAAGTGAACAGCGAAGAACATTTCCTCATAGTTCAAATGATTATCAACATTTTTATAATCAACATCCATATTTCCAACTAAATTAATGTTAACAAAATTTTGAAGAATAGTATGAAATGATGATGATAAAAGCGGCAACAGAACATGTGTCATTGTTTTTTCAGATTGAAAAAGGCGATTCATTTTATTTACTTCATTTAAAATATACGACAGGAACAGAAAATAGGCCAAATTTGTATTATTTAGTGCTTCACTTATACTACCAGCATTTGTAATGGATTTTTCTTCAAACGTTAAAAGTAAAAAATAGTGTTGCAATGCTTTCCATTATTCAATTATTCTGTTTACGGCGGCTTCTAAAGAAAGCCATCTGGTTTGACTCAAATTTAAAATTTTATGTTCTTTAACGTTAAACTGTTTTTGAAATTCATTGAAACTGGCTTGACGCTTTGCACTATGAGAAAAAAAGCTATGAGTATTTCTCACTAACTTTTCTATATGTGGTGGTAATGTTGTCGATGCAGCTGAAGCGTACAAATTCAAGGAATGGCAGATGCAACCAATGTAGGATGAATTAGGATTGAGTGTTTTCAGCTTTGTTTTAACACAATTTAACTCGCCTTGCATTACTGAGGCATTGTCTGTTGCCAGTCCTATGAAATTTTCGACTGGAATGTTAAACGAATTAAAGATATTTTTTTCGCTCTGATAAATATTTTCGGCTGTGCTTTCTTCCATTTCAATCAATCCGAAAAACGTATCCCTAATACAAGGTTCTTCTTTAATATAGTACCTTGCAACAATCGCCAATGTCTTTTTGATAGTTATAGCCCAGTCATATTAGGGCTTTCACCTCGGAATGAAAGATAATAAGCTGCAAATTGGTATGAACCTTTGTTTTGTCATTCTAAATGTTGTCTCAAAAGTCACAATCGTTATCGTGTCCGCGTCTTGAGATATTCAAGGTCAAAGGTCACAAAAATCGGTTTTTCGCGAATATCTGGCTTCCTATCGGTTAAATGAGATTTGCATTTATTATAAAAGTTGTAGGCTATAAAATTCCCTACAACTTTTGTTTAAACTTTTTTTTCATACGACCAACCGTTTTGAAGGTAGAGCGCGAAGAGTGCACATCGTACAGTCATATACGGCCTAATGCAAGGTCAAGCGTGAGTTATGGTTATCAGTACGTTATAAAGTCAATTATTTACTTGGAAATTATAATTATTAAACAATGCCTATTATTTATGTACTAACTATTAATTATTTATATTTAATTAAAGTAAGTAACTTGATTATTTATATATAATTATTCATATTTAACTATTTAAGTATAAAATATTATTAATTCTGGATTATATATTTTAGTTTTATTTTAAGTTAACACGACATTATATATCTTTTCTTTAAAACGCGTAAATTTCTCAATACTTATATACCTGGAAATACTTGTCCCTACCCTATGCCCTTTTCTATTCATTGCCGGGACAGATGTTCTATAGTATTCAAGGCCACTCTCTCCACTTTGTATGAGTCAAGATTATTCGTTAGTTTGAAATTGTACCGTTGCAACTACGGACGTACGGTTTTAAGAGCTATGGCTGATTTGTGTTTTATATGTGATAAGAAACTTTCAAAAGGTGTTTCTGTGAATGTCGTACGTGGTTTACAAACTTTAAAAACTGCAAGTATTGAAAGAAATGATGGACATATAGACTTTTGATATTTGAACTCACATT
Organism: Odontomyia ornata; assembly: GCA_963969285.1. Lineage (NCBI taxonomy): Eukaryota > Metazoa > Arthropoda > Insecta > Diptera > Stratiomyidae > Odontomyia > Odontomyia ornata. Next base: position 38,494,208 of record OZ017742.1, read on the forward strand.
TTGATAAATGTATATTATGCCGTATTTAATAATAAATAAAAATATGTGTAAAATATATACTCTTACTATCATTTTAACTTAAAATAAAACTAAAATATATAATCCAGAATTAATAATATTTTATACTTAAATAGTTAAATATGAATAATTATATATAAATAATCAAGTTACTTACTTTAATTAAATATAAATAATTAATAATTAGTACATAAATAATAGGCATTGTTTAATAATTATAATTTCCAAGTAAATAATTGACTTTATAACGTACTGATAACCATAACTCACGCTTGACCTTGCATTAGGCCGTATATGACTGTACGATGTGCACTCTTCGCGCTCTACCTTCAAAACGGTTGGTCGTATGAAAAAAAAGTTTAAACAAAAGTTGTAGGGAATTTTATAGCCTACAACTTTTATAATAAATGCAAATCTCATTTAACCGATAGGAAGCCAGATATTCGCGAAAAACCGATTTTTGTGACCTTTGACCTTGAATATCTTGAGACGCGGACACGATAACGATTGTGACTTTTGAGACAACATTTAGAATGACAAAACAAAGGTTCATACCAATTTGCAGCTTATTATCTTTCATTCCGAGGTTGACCCCTTATTTTACCTAATATGACTGGGCTATTATGTCAGTGCCTTCGTCCAAAACTAAAGAAAATTTATTTTTTTTCAAGTCCACATTTTTTTTTTACGTGAAAAAGGTCCAATTATTTCGTTTAACATACTAGTCGATTTTGTTTTACACATTTTAATAACATTTTCTGTGCTTGGAAACAAAACTCTAAATAATAAAGGCAAAGAATCCATTGTTGTGAATGGTAAGGCATGTTGTATGCAATACATTAAGGGTATCATTTGTAAACGCATTTTAACATACTTGCTTGTATTTGACAGGGCTTCGGGAAACGTTTGTTGACTTTTTATAGTGGTAACTTTATTGATGTGTTCACTTGCCTTGGTGTGTCGATCCAGATAGCTTTTGTTGTTCGATAGAGATTTGTTGCATACTTTGCAGAAAGCCTTCCCCTCCACTTCTTGCAACCACGTCCTGCCTTCTTCCTATCGGGAACAATACTTTTGGCAATATTTTTTTTTTGGACCACATTCACAGAGCTACAATAAGAAATAAGTTACCAAAACTAAATAATAGATATAGATGAGCCCTACTTTGTATCAGAATCGGAATTCTGCAAACTATTGCAAGCATTATCACGTGCGATTGAATTTATTCCACTGGTTTCATTCAAAATATCAGGAGTGTCGCAAACTTCCTCCCTGCAGCCGACATTACCAACGTCAAAGGCACTAGAATAAAAAGTTGACCTTTGCAATTCTACAAAATTTTTTATAGGCTATTATTGTCCTAACTTTGATGTAAGACCATTGCCTTTGAAGTTATTGGCAAGAGTGTCATTTCACTGGTTTTACATTATTTCGGTGCCATTCGATCATGCTTGGTGTAAGAAATCGTATTTGTTCTGCGTGCGATCACACGCAATTCATGATGCACACTCCGATTAAATCTAACACTGTATATGCACTTTTGCATGAAGCGAGAAGGCAACGCAAAATATTACCGTGGATTACTTACGGTTGTCTTGTCTATTCAACATGGGAAAATATCTTTTCATATTTGGAAACACTTGTGAAAAGAACATTTACAAAACTGCAGAGTTATGCGCACTCGTTGATAGTCGATTTTAAGGGAACAAAAGGTGCCGGCTGTCAAGAGTGACGATGAACAAAACAATGGCCGCACAATGACTTCTTCTTCTCGCTCACCCGCAACCGCAATTCATGAATCGTTTGCAAGTGAAGTAGCTCGCATTTCGAAATCAGTCTCTGATTGAGCCGCCAAAACTTTTAAATGCGTTAATTTGTTTTGAATTCATGAATAAACGAAATTACTTTCCCAAGATGAAATTGACATATTGATAAGCCGTCGCCGTATCCCCAAAAAGTGCAGTAGAAATTGAAGGGAGTGCAGTAGCGCAGTAGAAAGTTAATTTGATGAAAAATGCAGTAAAATACTGCAATTGCAGTAGAAGTGACAACACTGATTGGAACTAAATATAACAACAAAAAATTTTTCGACACTGCAAAACTCTGCGTCAGTCAAGGCTAAGTCTCACGATTTGAACCAGAATATGTGGTAAATCCAAGAAGGAACAACATTTAGTTTCGAATCAAAAGGCACAGTTTTTGATTTAGAGAGTTTGCCATTGGCTGACGTTTATAAAATCTTCTGAAAGATGAAGATAAAACAATATTTTTTAAATGTAGCTGCTTTAGTTGCATGAAAAGCGCTTTGGGTAGTCGACTTAAGATACCCTCGATCAGCGGCTCGGGATATGCGTTTATAAAAGTGACGACACTTAGGCGCTGCGCATCTAGGCATACAAGTAGTCGGACTTTATTAGGTTTAACCACTATCATAAATGGTGGGGCCCATGCGCTTTGCGATTCCTCCATCACGCCTAGTGCCTGCATCTAATCTACTTTTGCGTATAGCGACTTTTGCTTAGCCGGAGATATGTCAAAATGTCTCTGCTTGAAGGGTTTTGCACCATCCACATCAATAGGGTGAGACACCAGGGATGTTCTGCCGAAGCCTTCTTTCTCATGGAACGGAAAAGCCGCTACAGCATGTCTAGCCATCGCTGTTGATTGGCATCTAATGCGTGATCAAAGCGGGTGAGAATCCGGTGACGTGTTATTGGCTATGGCAACGGTGTCGAGTGTAGTGCTGGTCAACAACTTAGGTGCAAATTTAAATCGCCAAACAAAGCCTACACGTAGATAGCCATAAAGATCTTTGAAGTGTGAACACGTGTGAGCGAAATACTTATTAGAAATTCAAGTTAATATTGAAGTTTTAACAGAGCGAACGGAGTAATTAGATTGTAGGTAACGCACAATACAATAGTTATCGAAGAAAGCAGTCAAGTTGGCAGAAGAAGTAGCAAACTAGGAGAAATTGGTACTTGTTGCGGTGCAGGGCGAGCCCCAACTAAACCAAGATGTAGTAATCGAGCAGTTACACAAGCAAACTGCTTGAAAACCTTCCTATCTCCTACTCGAAATTTTATGGCAGATTTAGAAAAAATATTTAAGTATTTACATTCATAATCGTAATTTGTAAAACAGTTTTCTTTCTTATTATTATCATTAAATGTAATTTTATATCAATTTTCCTTTATATTAAATTTAAATGTTTCCCTTTAATTATATTCTCCATGAGATTTAATTTTTGTTACTATTTAAAATTTTCTTCATTTTTCTTTACTTCAGTTAAATTTTGTTTTTAAAAATTTAAATCTGCCAAATAAAATTTCGCGTGTGGGACCCCAACGGTGTATTACATTACCGAAGGCCAGCTAACTAGGCTGAGCTCAGCTGAGGCGGTTACCGTATACACGGTAATGAAAAGAAGAAAGGTCGGGCATTTTTGGGACGGATGGGGAGTCTGTCAGTCACCTTCATGGCGGTCACGTCGCGATTTTGAAGATAGGGCTCAGAAATAGAAAAGTGCCCGTGGCTGTGGTCGTAGTATCCGCATACAATTGACTTGATTGTTTGCAATACGTGGTCGCGAAATTAGTTTAGATTTTCAAGGCGCAGCAAGTGAAAATTTCTGTAAATATTTGGATAACGCATCGTGGACGTCGTCATCATTTTTTGGAGGGTCTTCGAGAGAACGCCAAACAGGGCGCACGTTGCGAAAAACCGCGCCGAAAAAGGAAAAAGTGAGTGAAAACAAGCCCCCGTTCTTACCGTGGACTTGTGTCGTAGTCCCGTGCAAATCTGTGGAGAGTGCGAAGAAGAGCTCGGCATTAGCGACTGTGAACAAGTGTTCTTACTCTTGCGCCGACCCATTTAATCGTGCCAATAAATCGTTGGTAGTAAATATGTGTACAATGATTCATTCGTTCAGTACTTGAATTGTACATTACTTATAAATCCTGAGGCTACAACTTTTTTGGTATATGCGTCGGCAGCTGGTGGAGAAGTATAAATGTAAGTGAGGCGTTTGCATATAAAAAATGACTGTATTTGTTTCCAAGTGCTGAATCAATTGATCGGTCGATCGAAATAGGAATGTGTGATCGATGTGCTGATGGAGCAGTGAGTAACTGACAAGCCTGGTTGCATCGTCTATAGGTTCTGAAGCGCGCATCTCATTTACTCCGATCAGAAATCCTGCATACGGAGAGGTTGATCAAGAGGCATATCAGGGATAATAGCTGCTTTCATTATCGCCCATTGGTGCTACAGACAATATGTGAAATATGCTACTAGGATAGGGAACGAGATGAGTATCCTTACCTAAAAGGACTTGATACATTTTTATCTAATTAACGGTGGATCTTCGGTCGAAGAAATTACACGAACCCTCTTGCCAATATTAATGCGAACCCTTTGAAAGAAGGCAAATTGAAATGTTTTCTATATTGTTGTAATTTTGCTGCGAACGATATCAAATTTAGCGATAATTTGAAAAAAAATCGTTTTTGTTTTCGGGAATCATTCGAGGATCATCATCATATATCATTGAGATTAATTGTAGAGTAAAAGATTCCTTTAATGTATTTTTTTAATTTGCATTGCATTTATTATTCGGTAGGTTTGTTTGAATTTGATTCAAGATATTTGCTTTTGTAATATGGATTATAATTATATGTTTTGGGTTTTAATACGTTACCAAGCTTGACCTGTGCACACGTAAAGTTTTGTCGTATTGATGCAGAAAACGTTTAGTTGCTCCGTATTTTTGTCTTTTATCGAAACATTGTAATTTTTATGGATTAACGTTAAATATTGGATTAGGGTATCCATTCAGAAAGTTATTTTTGGAATTATTAAAAGTATAACGTAGTTGATTTTGAATTTTTCAATGAATAAAATAATGTTTCGTTAATGTTAGAAGAACCTCGGTCTTTTCATTTCGACCGGGTATAGGACCCACATCGATGGCAGGCTTCTCCGCTCATATGGGCTAGCCATCGGGTGCGCTCTTGACGGGTAGAGTGGCCTTCCGCTCGCGTGCCCTTTTATGATATAGGGTTATGTGATTTCATTGCATAACGCTAATATAAATCGGTTACGTTTGTGCTTCTCATTTGAGGGAAAGAGTCATAAAAAGTGTTTTTGTATGAGTTATTTACTCAAATGGGAAATACATGGCCACGTCTACGTTTAGATCTTGATTCGGTTAGGAGGGTACGAGGAACTTCAACTCCATCTGGATGCCCCACTCTTATTTGTGGGCCATAAGGATCGTTGGATAACGACGAAGTCCCCTTTAGTCCGTCCGTCTGCCCCAGGTCCAGTTTGTCCTTTTTCGTCTGCAATCTCCAACGATTAGTTGGTTACCTCCTTTTTTCGACTTCGGTCGACCTTTTTGTGACCCAGGAATTCGCGAATGCGAAATTCTTTTGTAGTGGGTCCCTTGCTGGGGGTAAGAACCCGCCCCACGACACCGCAACGCTAGCCTGCCAGCGTATTCACGCATCCCCAGACAAGGCCAAACCATCGCTGCAGCCCTTCACGGACATCTATCTACCTACTAATTCACTACAAAGATGCTCCAGAGCTGCAAGGAAGAAATTTTCACCATTATCAGGTCTGGAAGCAGAATAAAATTCAAAATAGATGCTCAGCAGTGCAGACGTAGAATTAATCAACAGGAATAAGGAAGCTTTTAAAACAGTTAAAAGTAAACTTTAACGCAAGTCACCTATTCCTGTCAGAAAGCCCCAAAGCTATAGTGAAAACCGATACGCACCTCTTTTGGTTGTAGGGCAGACTCCTCAGCTTCAAACGTGAATGCGTTGGGCCGAAAAATCATGGTGCCTTCCAATATTTGTTGAAAACCTATCAGCAATGACTGTCAAGACACTTATGGAGAAGTGTCCTGCAACAAATAATAGGATATACCGTCTGGATGTAATCAAACTTTGCTCAGCCATCGGAAACAAGAAGGTTAAGACAGACATTGAGATGCATTGACCCGGGATAAACATTGACACAGTTGCGCCACTTACTACTGGATGGTCTAATGCAAATAGTGTACACGTGGACCTTTACAGAATATGTTTGAAACAAAATGAAGATAAAGATCGCCTTCTGAAGCTTCGTTCCGTTACACACCAAAAAGTGACTTGAGAAAAGCCCAGTAGAAGCAATCTGCTGCAATGCTTTAAGTGTCAACGTTTTGAACATGTTTTGGTTGATTGTGCTTTCCGGACAAGATGTGTTGCCTACGGAGATGATCACAAACCTGAGGAATTTCCAATCGACGGATCATTCTGTTGGTGTCACTTGACATTAGGAACGCCTTCAACTCCGCTAGATGGATGGATATTTTGGATACGGTGGAAAACTCCTTTCAAGTTCCAGAATATCTAATGAGGCTTTTAAGGGACTACCTGAGAGATGGAATCCAGCTTTACGACACGACATAGAGCCATCAAAGGATGGGTGTTACCCAGGGATCCATCCTTGGTCCGGACCTGTGGAACGTATCTTAGGAGTGCCACTGAGACTGGTGATACGAGATGAGTCGCGCGTGATCGGCTATGCGAATTATGTTGCGGCTCTGGTTACTGGGCGCACCGTTGAACAAGCGCAACTTAGGCTAGGTATGCTAATGCGCCGAGTGAGACAACTGAAGTGGTCATCTTGACAAAAAAGAGAATCCCTAGAGTAAGGATGATCAGTATTAGAGACACACTAATCGAATCAAAGCCAGCGGTGAAGTACCTGGGGCTACTGATCGACTCGAAGATAAGTTTCTCTTAGCAAATCAGGGCAATGGCTGAGAAGACTGCTTTGGAAGTATTGGTTCTGAGTTGACTTATGGCCAACGTAGGTGGACCCAGCCCATCAAGAAGACGCCTCTTGATGAGTGCTGTTGGGTCAGTGCTACCGTACAGAGCAGAAATATGGGGCGACGCTCTCAGTAACGAGCTGTTAGGTAAACGCTTGGCACAGGTACAGAGAAGAGGAGCACTGAGGATTGCATCTTTGTATCCGGCAGTCTCTGATTCGGCGGTGAAAGTCATTATAGGCGTGATACCTGTCGGCCTCCTTGCTAGAGAGCGCCACTCTATTTATCTGCGTTGAAACGAGAATGCGAGGGAGATGGTTGCCCATGAGTAGAGACAGCGCTCACTCAACGGTTGGCAGCAGTCTTGGGTGAATCGCATGAAAGGAAGATGGACTGCGCGCCTCATCACAGATATGAGACCGTGGCTTGATCGAAGGCATGGTGAGACTGACATCTATCTGACCCAGATTTGGAGCGGGCATGGGTGTTTTCAGTCTTACCTGCACAAGATTGGTTAGTCACGGTCCCCCGATTGTCGATTTTGCCCAGGAGAGGAAGACAATGCCTGCCGCACATTTTTTGCGTGCTTCAAATGGAACAGGCTGCAAAGGGACCTCTATAGGGAGACGGGAGAACTCACCCTGGATAATATAGTCATGGTGATGCTCGAATCGGTCGACAAATCGAACCAGGTTGCAAATTATATCCGGGCAGTCCTAAAAGATAAAAGGAACTCACAGCAACCGGGGGCATTGGGGCTGGGAGATCGCTTGTATGGCACTTCCTCTTCTCCTCTCCCCTCCCTTTATAAGAGGAGTTCCCCAGCTTGAAGGCACCTCACGGCGTAACAAAATGAGACCTGGCCCGAAGTAATGTGTGAAACGGTCCCAGGCTGGGTTCTCGGGTTGACAACGGAGATGTTTAGTAGGTAGTCCAGTTGCCTTCTTGCGAGCATGGGAGTCCCACAGTCTGCGCGTAAATCACATTCACCTTCCAGCTAAAAAAATTAATAAATAAAAGATACGAATAGCAAAAGTATTTATCAATGGTTCCTTTCAAATACTTTTCTGACATGCACCATTTAACGCAGGAATCCCTACATATTCAAGAAGTAACTCATTCTTAGACAAGTTTATGATTCCTCATGAGCTGTTATCTGAAAACCCAATCCCCTTAGCTGCTCAACTTTTCCATCAATATCCAACCATCACGGCCTGATCCTAACTCTAACTCTATAAAACTAAAACACTATACACAATAGCCAAAAAAATTTCGATCTTATGTCTCTGAAGACTAGACAAAGTTCACAAAAGATCTCGAAGACCATTTACCACCACCATCCCCCGTTAACAGAATCCTCTCCAACCAGGAGATAGATTTCCATATAATATTCCCTCTCTGAATCTATATGGAGATGCATGGACGTACATGCTCCTGTGAAAAAACCAAGACATACTCTATACTAATTTTCTACGCAAGATACATTTGCACTCATCAGTGAGCAGAAACGGAAGCTTTAGAGGCTGAAATGTATTTTCCACCGAGTCAGCGAGGTATAAAAAAGACAAAGCTCAGCTGATTAGCATCGCTTGACGAGCGCGGACCCGTGCTTGTTGGCTAGCTATTTACGGGATCATATAGGGCAAATTCTTGGTCGTGCCGCAAAGCTGCAGTACAAAACACAAAACACCCGTACTCTACTATACACGACATTCCAATCTCCATTCGTTCTCCAAAGAAAGTCGTTGCACTACAGAGAAAATGTCAAGCGGAATGATGTTAAAGTGCCTGACGTGAACCACTCATCGCTGCCTAAATTATGGAAACTTGACGGGTGTAGTTGACTTTAACCTAGTAAAACAACAAACTAAGCAGTTTCAACAGGGTGACCAGCTCAACTGCTCAGAAACAGCCACTCCTGATCACCATGGGGCTGCTTGACAGCTTATATTTACTACAAATTCAGTAAGCCAGGAATAATTGACTCTCAAAGCAGATATTGCGGTAATAACTAACAACAAAAGACAATCAGAAGTAAGCTGAATGAACATTACAAACAAAAACTAGATTCCCTCAATCAATTAGTGGACATCGTCAGAGAAATAAATAAATTAATGGGCCGACGTACACACACCTTTGGCAATGATAGGGATTCTGCGAAAGGTGAGGGACAAGCTTTCTTAACTGCTGAACAAAAGCACCGTATTGTTTCTTCATTTCACGGTCACCTGTACAAAGAAATTTTCCAAGAAAATATGAGAACTTCTGATATCATATCGACTGTGAGAGCCAGAAACACTGGATACCAAGGGTATAATTAACAATGTTTTCGGAATACAAGAATACAGTATCACATCAACATGAACTTTTGTGGAATTTTTCACTCAGGTGATTGAAGCGGAAGATATTCAAACCAGATTGAATAGTAAAACGACATCCCACTAATTATAATTGACTCACTTTCCGCAACGAATAGTACACAAAACAAATCTCAGAACCCAAATATGATCATGTACGAGTATGCAAATGATATCCTTATCCTAGCCAGTCACACTCTTCTCCTCCTAGCGATCGAGAGGGTGCAAGGAGAAGTTGATGCAATAGCACTGATTGAAGGATTGGGGGCACAAATAAATGCCTGAAAGTCAGGAATCGTATGTTTCTGTAAAGTTCGTGTACGAGGGCATAAATTAGCTGTCCAGCAAATCATACTAATAAGCCTAAAGATCGATGGATAAACAGTTTTTCCAAACAACACTATCAAATATTTGGGTGTGAATCTCAACAATAGATAAAATAAACGCAGCTGAAAAAAATGTCCTTAATAAAGCCCAAGCAGGAACGGCATAATATCAAGCCTCCAATCCTCCAGATCTGGCTTTCCAAATATTAAGAACCTCATCTACAAAACCTTGATTCATCCTATTATCACCTACTTCTTCCCAGCCTGGTTTACAATCTCTACAACAGCAGCAGAGGAACTGCAAATATTTGAACGGAAGACACAACAAAAATGCATGTCAAAATACAGAAGACCAAATAAACCAATGACCCAATGGACCAATGCACTCACCTTCATTACTATGGAGAGAGCGAAGTTTATCTTCAAATGTCTAATTTCCAGTGAATCGGAACGAAGCCCCTTTATTAAAGTATCACAAATAAATCCATATAATTCAAGAAATGCCAACAATTTTGTAAAACCTTACGCTAAAACTGATCGACTAAAGAACGATGCAACGAATAATACTCTGCGTATATACAACAATCTTCCAGAAACAGTGAAAAACGTAAACATCATGTTTTTAAGAAAAGACTTAAGGAACATCTAATAAATTCAGATTAATGAAAAGTCCGGAGGATTGAAAATGCAGTATCTTAGGGCATTTTAGACCCTAACGTCGAGTTACTTAAAGACAGCTAGATAGAGTTTTTTTTACTGCGTCGTATTATAATATTGTTTTGTAAAAGACTCAATAAAGTACTACTCCTACTGGGATGATATAAAAATCTAGAGACTTGGTTGTACCTTTAAAGGCGATATCAACCGTGAGTTTCCCTACAATGAAGTGGCGAGTTTCATCCACCGTACTCAAACAGCTAGTGAAGTACTGGATTTGATTCATATGTTTCTTTAGGACTTCTCTTGCAGAATCAGCTACTTTTCAGCTGACGCTAGCTCCAGTGTCAACTAAGCCTGCCATCCGATTCTGCAAAATCTGTACTGACGCGTACAGATGGCGTCATCTTTCAATAATTCATCTATCTTGATTGTACGCAATGGTTTTCTCGTATTTTTTACTTTCCTCCAGAATCCTTGCACCCAACGAGTGGCACGCTTAACTCTAGGAAATGAGCCTGAACTAAGCTTTTCGTAGCGTTGATGAGCTACAAGATATTCCCTCAGTCAGAATTGGTAGGATTTCACGTTAGCAATCGTTGCTGAATTGGAGACCTACCAGAAGTCTGTTCAGCTGGAGGAGTGATTAAGAGTGGTGCCAAATTGGGGGTTGACTTGAGAAGAGGGTTGGTTCCGTTTCCCTCAGGAGCTGTATCGGGGAGCCGATTGATGTTCTGAGCAGTCTTTGGCAAGTTTTTTGAACTCCGACAATCCGGGCTGTCTGTTGCATAAGTACGCGCCTTACCGCAGCGGTAACAGAATAGTGTTGGTTCACTGGGACAGGCGGCAAAACGATGAACCGGTTTTCCGCAGTTCCACGATATCGTTGAGTGGACTACGTTCATAACTGCTAATGCTTCCGACCCATCTTTTGTTCCTACATTACGTAGATCCGATAGATACGATAGATCATCCAGTTGCTCCAGGTAGGACACAGGTATGGTCAGTTCGGCGGTGTGGTGGGGAGCGTGCGTAGTAGTTACCAGGTGACACAGGGTCAGCATTATTTAGTCATCATCTCCTGCCTCCTAACATGTGGTCGGAAGGACTGCATAGTGTAGATTGGAGCGTGCAGGAGACTGTTTTATACTTAAATATCAAATTACCCTGAAAAATATTTAGCAATGCCTGCTTCGCCATCGGTATAGAATTGGTCGAAGTGTTTACATGGACTTTGTTTACGTATGCGCAATTGTCCCTTCACCACCTCCTCGATGAGTCCATTGTCGAACTTTTTGCGCAATGCCGAGCAGAATGAATGCAAATCTAGGCGATGAAGGTAACGCCGCTACCAGTCGAGGGCATCCCTGAAGAACAACAGGTTTGCATACAGCAATAGCGAGTATTAGTCACTTTTGAGCATTCGTTTAGTGGCCTAAGTACGAACATATACAATTGAAAAATATTAGATGACTACTCAGCTAGTGAACATCAGTATATATAAGTCGGCCAGGAAATGCCTTAACAAACTGATTAACAACAGCAAAGCTCATTGCTGGCAAGATGTAGTGGACAGTGTGAACAAGGAGACGTGGGGATTTAGCTGCGAAAGCTTAGTGACCTACGGACGGCTTGCATACATGAAGCGGAAAATATGGACGAGACAGTGCGGGCACTTTTCCCCGCCCATCCCGTCCATGTTGACGCTGTCCACGGTGAAACAGTAACCAAGTTCCCATTCTTCAAATAGCCGAAACTGGAAGAGGCAGTACTATCATAAAAGCAACGAAAGCTCCAGGTCCAGATGGTGTTCCAGCTGAAGTGTTGCAACTTGTCTAATGCCATTGCCTTGACTTGCCACTCCGCGCACTCAACGCTTGCCAGCAAGATGGGAAGTACAATGAAGGGTAGCGAGGCTAGTGCTGATTAGCAAGGGAAGAAAAATTCCGGATCGCAGTCTGCATACCACCCGTTATACATGCTAGACACGGCTGGGAAAGTGCTAGAGAAACTCATTAAGGGAAGACTCACTGACGCGATTCGTGCTGGTGGAGATCTATCTCCTCAGCAGCATGGCTTTTAAACAAAGTAAAAATGATATTATTATCACTTTTCGGAGGAAAATAAATAGCAGTACATAAACTACATACTACTATATTTTTATCATATTTAATGTGCCTTAATCACACTTCATAAATTGTTGACATTTCAGCTGTTAAAAGTTTCCTTCAAACTATCGGCTGAAAGATTCTAACGGTTTTTCTCCGAATTCGAAATGAAATATTAGTCTCAAGAATAATCACACGCAATATTTACAAACATGTCTTCTGTTAACATATTAATCTCATTGAATATCTTCAAAAAAACTCACCCATTCAGTGTCCTTTGAAAGCAAAAAGTCACTTCACCTTTTTTCATAACTCTCATCTTGTCCTTTTTAAAAGCAGGCAAATGTGCATAGCACCCTCATTAACATAAGTGCTACAATTACATTACAACTCAATCAACTCCAGAAGAAAGGCAAATTACCATCTTAAAGACATTAATCTTCTACACCAGTCAACCAAACAAAATGCTCAACCCTTTCATTTCATAAAGGTGATTTTCTCAGTGACACATTTACTTTCTTTCCCTTTCCATTGACTTTCTTGCTTTTCGGGAGGTGCATCAAGGGTCTAAACTTGTGCCTTTTTGTTTTCTCTGGATTCGAAGATGCTTACATGTATTTACATTCAGATTAAGATTTTCTTTTTGTAAAGATTGAGTTAAGAAGTTCAAAAGTCATTGAGGGATTGTGGTCATAAATCATTTGAGTTCTGAGTGAAATGAATGTTTGTAAGGCAAAGAAAGGACAGAGAAAGTTGATCCCCGTTCAAGTATGTAGTGAAGGTTACAACGATAATTTTATGATTTGATGACCGGTTTTTGTTGTTGCATAAATAAAGATAAACCGTTATCTTTGTTTTGTGACTGACCAAGGCGATTTGCAGTGGTGGCTTTCCCGTTTAAGTGGTCTTTTATGACATTACAAAACGATGAATCACGTTTTGAATATTTTGTTTGTATGTCCTTTGTACAGTATTTAAGTGAAATAATAAAATTTTTCTATCCATTACGAACAACGCATGAGGAATGTTGTACGTTTGAAATGAATTAGTTTGGATAAAAATTATATTTTCAGGTTACTAGCCTAAGTCTTTTGTTTTCATCTAAAAGCCCCACACGCCCTCCTACACTCTTTTGTGAGAAAATAAATCTAAAACCGAATATTTACAACTTTAAATATCCTAGACAAACCTTTTAAAAATAGAAAATCCACGTTCCAACATTTGAATGTCCTTACAAAAACAAAAGTGAAATGAGATAGCTAAAATAGTGAACACTGCAAATGCTATATCAGTACTTCAACGCGTTGAGCATGCACTGAAGATCGTGTTCTAATATTTTTTTTCAAAGGGTCCTCACATTCTCATACAGGATACTCAAAGTGAGGGATGAATACTTGAGGGTTGGTTTTGACGGCTAGACAACAGATGTGAAATGCAATTCAACGCACAGCTAGCAGAAGTGGTAGAAGTGTGCCTGATTCTATTTATATGCGCGTAGATTGATACGGGAAAGGAACAGATGGGCAAAAGGGAGTGTTTGAAATGAGGAAAAATTGATGGTTTCTGAGGTGACAACAATTTTATTAATTAGTCTAGTCAACATGAGATTCAGGGTTTATGTGGAGATTAGAATGCATGGTCCTGCGACAAAAAAGGATGAAAATGTGAACCGTAGTAAAAGTTACTTAGTTGTGATTTAAAGTTGTTATCAAAAATTTAACATGTAAAGTTGCTAAAATTTAATAAAAATGTTTAAATTGAACGGCCAAGATGCATTTTAAGGCTTCGAACAGGCTACGACATGATAGCCCCAGTTTGCACATGGTTAAATAGAAGCGCGCACACTGCAACTTTTCTTGGAAGATCGATTGCTGCAATGAGTTTTGGTTTTTATTTAAAATGGGTTAAGTAGATATGATAATATCCGTCTTGCACATTTTTGTGATACTCGTTCACATCATTTCATGCTTACCAAATCGTGTCACAGATTGCTTATCTTCGGGGCTAAAAATCGTCGTACCGCAATCTCGTCGTACCCTAATGCTTAACATTAAAATCATAGTTTGTAATTGATTTCGTTTTCGCAAAATGTTTCTGAAATATGAAGAAAAAGAAAACATACCTTTTAATTTTGCATTTAATTTTTTTCTTATGTTTTTTGAATCGATTTCCAACCGTAACCGTTTAGTCTTACCACTTAGCACTACAGCCTTTCTCGGGCCTTCGCTTCCTGCAAATAGCGCCCCAAACTGTCTCGGTCCATTGACCGCGTCCTCCAATTTTGAAATACGAGCAGCGATGAACTGTCTTCGTCGACTGAGTCAGACCAGCATTTCCTCGGTTTCCCCACTGGTCTTCGGCCTTCAGTTCTCCCAGCGAATACATATTTGGGTATCCGTTGCTCGCCCAGCCCATTGCAGCTTCCGCAGTCTTACAATTGTTGAGAGCTCAGGCTCGTCGGAAATTTCATGCAGCTCATGGTTGTATCGAGTTCATCATTGGTCCCCGTCTAGCTTCGCTCCGATTATTCGCCTCAGCACCCTTCGCTCATAGGTGCTCAATATATTTGTGGATGCTTGGCTTAGGGTTCATATTTCACACCCATAGCATAACACAGGTCTTATCACAGATTGTTATACTTGGAGCTTTGTTTCCCTGATCTTCAATATCGTCAAAACTGGATAAAATATTTTCTTTGCAAGCTGTATTCTTCAGCATATTTCGTCTCTTTCATTACTGGTTCTCATTATTTTGGCGCCTACATACATAAATATGCTCACGTTTTCGATATTGGATTTGCCAAGTGTGATATTTGGTGTAGTTGAGGTATTTTTCCTCGACTGCGTCATGAGCTTTGTTTTATTTTCATTGATTTGAAGCTCTACCAGTTTTGCTTCATTGTCGAGTTTCAGGAAGAGTTTTTTGGCAGTTGTTAATGACCGTGACAAAATCTTGATGTCGTTCGCATAGGCTACTACTTGGCTCAACTTGTATAGTAATGACCCTCGTGTATCGACATGTAACTTCCTTATGACGTATTCCAGAGCCAAATTGAATAGCAATGGGGCCAGCCTATCTCCCTGTTTCAGTCCGATATTTGTGTCAAAGGCATCGATAAGTTGATTATTCATGCAGACTTTGGAGGTCGTCGAAGTCATTATCATTTTGATAAGAAGGACTGATTTGGCTTGGACTCCAAACCAAAACATTATTTGGTACAGTACGTTACGATCAATACTGCCGTATGCTTGCTTAAAGTCAACGGAAATTTGGCGAACGTCTATTTTGAGCTCCCAGTATTTTTCTAGTACCTGCTTGACTGTGAACAATTGGTATATTTTGGATATACCTGCTCTAAAGCCGCCTTGATACTCCCCAATAATACTGTTGGCATATGATCGGATTTTATTTTCTAAGATCTTTGAAAATATTTTGTACCCGTACAAAGTAGTGATATGCCTCTATAATTTTCGTACTGCAGCTTGTCACCTTTTTGTAATTAGGGAATAGAATTGATTGACTCCACTCTTTCTTCTTCCCAAATGTGCTGGATGACTTTGTGAATAGCTTAATGAACACTACTGCCACCATATATGATGAGCTCCACTGGAATCTCATCGATGCCCGGTGCTTTATTATTCTTTTGGGCTTTGATGATGGAACACACTTCATCCAGAGTTAGTGGGGCCAATGGAAGTTCTCCGCCGACATCTATAGGCTCTGATGTTCTGGAGCTGTGCAAAGGATTAAGGAGGTTCTTGAAATATGATGCCCATCTTTCCTTAATTTTGGTTTCATCAGCGATGATATTGCCGATGTCATCACGACAAAGCGTGGTTTTGGGCTGATAACCACATTTCAGGCGTTTCACTACTTTGGTTGCTCGCTCTTACTCTTACTCTTCTGAGGTTTTGATAGTGTTCTCTCTTCGTCCTGTTTTTCCTACCTACGTGTTCTTTGGACGCCTGATTCTTTTTATTTAATGCTTTCTGGCACTCATCATCGAACCAATCATTCCTCTTGCACTGGGCTTAATATCTGATCGTCTGTTCTGCCACGGTTCTAATCTTTCACTTCCATCCAGAGCTCGTTGCTCGTCTTTAACGGTGCGTCTGATAAGATGGATGCTAGCTGGTTGTCGAGGATCTCCGTAAAATCGGCAACAGACGCCGTTTGGCGTCCTTCGATGTCAAGTTTTTGTAGCGGGCTGGTCTTCGCCAAATATGTCTTTGATATATCACATCGATAGGTTAATTTGATCAAGTAATGATCTGAGTTACAATTGGCTCCTCGGTATGAACGTCAAGTATGCTCGAGGCCCAACGTTGTTGGATCAGAACATGATCAATCTGGTTTTATGTGTTGCCATCCGGTGATACCAAGGTCATTTTATGAATGCGTTGATGTGGGAAGCAAGTCGAATGTATTACTAGATTTCTGCTACATGCAAAGTCAATCAAGCGCTGGCCGTTGTCATTTGTTTCATCGTGGAGGCTATATCCTCCAGTCATTTTCCGATGAGATAGCTCATTGCCAACTTTAGTGTTGAAATCACCCAGAATAATTTTTGTGTCGTTTGTGGGCAATAAGTCGACCAGTTTTTCCAGGTGATTGTAGAACGTTTCCTTCGTCCTTTTCTTCGGTCGGGGGCGTGAACATTAATCAGCCAGATTTTGAAGAATTTCGCTTTTATACGGATTGCACACAACCGTTCATTGACTGCCTTAAAATCAATAACGTGCGATTTGAACTCCCTATCCACAATGAAGGCCACTCCGAATTCTCGTTTTCCAGTAGGCTTCCTACTTTTGAATATTGTGCGCGATCTCATGTCTTGAATGTCGTTTCCAGTCCAATTTGTTTCCCGGATTGCCAGTATTTTTAATTGATATTGACTGGCCTGTTGTAAAAGGTCCTTAACAGCGCCAGGGTAATTGAGTGATCTGACATTCCAGGATCCAACACCAAAGTCCTTTTTCCGATTGTGTCCTTGCCATGAGTTCAATCCATTCCGAGGCCCATCTGCAGGTATCGAAACATTTAAAGCTTTTCCAGGGACGGGGAGTTAGCCTGTTGCTCAACCTCTATTCCGGTGGCATGGTTATTACGTCGATTCCGTTATCAGGTACGGAAGATTCGCCTTCACCCTCTTACATCCTCACAAAGCAGGTGTAAGCAGAATTTAGTAGCAGAGCTATAGATGTATTTACAGTTATTAGCATTTCTCCGCATTTAATGTAACATTATTGGGGAATCAGTAAACCCAAGGTGCACCCCGAGAGCTTTACTACCATTTAATTGAGGGTTTGGGATGAGGAATCATGGAAGCTATGGGTTGGGAAAACAAGGGGTTCCATCCTCGTTTCTCAAATGTGCTTGGGACCATCTACGGCGGAGTTTATACACAATGCTACCTTTTTTTTCATTTTTAATAAAAATGTAACTGTCAAAAGAAATATTATTGTTTTTTCAATATATTAAATGTAAAAATCAAAAATACTTGAATTATAATTTTTTTTGAATCTATATCAAAATAAATACACAACAAATATTTTTTAAATAAAATATTTTCTTTATCATAGAAGAAGAGAAGAAAGAGGGCATCTGAGTATTCCTCAAAGTAAGTAAGTTCTTGTTGTTGATTTTCTGAGAAGAGAAGAAAACGGATATTTAGATATTCTTCAATTTGGATATTCTTCCTACTCATTACAATTCTTTTTGTGGTTTTTCGAAGAAGAGGATAAAGAGGACATCTGGATAGTACTCAGCATTTTTAGAAGGCATTTTAATGATACAAAATGAAAACATGGTGTTGCCGATAGTTCTTGAACTTATGATCGAATTCAAGTGTAATCCCTTTGGTCAATATTTATTGGTGCAGAACTAATCACGTTTCTAAAAATTGTATCCACAATAATGTGAAGAACCAAAGTTGCCGCGTGAAAATAAAAGATAACTGCACACTGTCGTAATCTACGGTATTCAATATCATGGCTTTTCTTTTGGGAAAAAATAGCAAATCAACGCAAGACGTGTCACAAAAACAAATAGTTAGTCAGATTTCATACTAAGCACGGTTGCGAATTCCGGCGTACCGGCTTTCTCCCATTCGCAACTTCAATTGCCACCGTAACATCTCCACCTTCATTTGGGCACATATACCCTTTTCATCAATAAATTTATTTATTTTTATTATCATTTAACAATTTCCCTATAATTTTTATTTCCCCACTATCTCCATCCTACCATTCTCCCTTATTTTCAATTACAAAAAAATAGTATATAATAATAATTTTAATTTTCCCACTAACAACATTCCATTCATTAATTCCCATTAACAACATTTTATTCGATACATTTTCCCTAACAAAACCCTATTCCTTCCTTCATACTAACTAATTTTATTCATTAGCTCTCACTAAAAAATCTTAATTTTCATACTAACGAAATTCATTCACGTTTCCCTAATAGTTGAAGTTGCTAATATAATGAATGGAAAACCAACAGAAGGTGGCTTCGTTGGTAGCGTCATGGGTCCTAGACCGGGGGTCCGGTGGGACCCTGGGTTCAAGTTCCCCGAGCGCAGAAAAGCACCCTTTTTGGAGTATCGGCAAAAACAATTGTTTCCGTATATATATTAATTTGCATCTAATCAAACGCTTCCATGGTTATGCAAATTGCCATGTATGCAAATGGAAATTGTTGCGTTTGTCGATATGAAAAAGATGTGTGGGTAGCGGAATCGAAGTGTATTGAACTTCGATTAACCTTACCCAGATGCGGAAATGAAATGATTGCAGGATTGGATTTGCTGGATGTGAAATGCAGGGTTGGGTTCAGTTAGTATTTGGCTTGTGAAGGAGAATCGAATTCTTTGGCGGCTTCGGAGAAAGTCTTTTTTTTATGAAAATTCGGGGAATAAAAGTGGTTTGGACGTCGAACTGGGAAGTTTAGTGAATTAATTAAATAAATTAAAATAAAGTTGAATTTTGAGGGTGGAAAAACAGTTGAGTTGGATAGAAGATGATGACTGAATAAAAGATTTTTTTAGCATAACGGTTTTGGCCTAGTGGTTGTTGTAAGGAAGAAAAATTAATTAGTGGGTACGAGATGTGGAGGAAAAAAACAAAAACGAGCATTAAATCGTGTGAATTGTGCCAAGTGGTTGAGTTGATTACCTTCTGATGCTACAGTGAAGATAGGGATAGTGAATTTTCATATGGGGAATCAAAAGTTTGTATCAAGAAAAGGTTTTTTTGCAATAAATGAGAATTATTTAGTGGGTTTAAATTTAACAACAAACAGAAATATTGAATAACTTATGCGGAACAAATAATAGATAAAATTATCGAGATAAAGCGGTAATTAACGGAAATACATGGGTGGATTAAATATTAGGATAAAGTGTCCGCTTATCTATGATTAATGAGTTTTAAGTTAAAAGTAATTAAATTTTCAGTGACCCCAACTCTTTTTTTGGTGTCCTTCGCCGAGCGCTCGGAGATCCACACAAAAAGTAGAGAGTAAGTAAATAATTAATATTTGTCCTTGTTTTTTGACATTATTTTATCTGTTACATATTTTTCCAGTTTATTGTAATTTGCTATTTTTTATTACAATAATATCTTATTTAATTTATTTGCATAAAAAATTATTGAGGGGTCTGTTTGTTTTTGATTGGTATCTCTTAATTGTTGAATTTGCTATGTAAATTACCTTTTTTGATGAAATATAACGGCCATGATTTGCTAAACTATTAATTTTTCATTTCTCAATATGACCTCCCCTTTCCCGTCCTTATCCCTTCATGTTAGTGTTTTTATGGAGGGTGGCTCAGCACGAGCAGAGGGTGTCCCGGAAGTCCCACGACACGACTGAGCGCTAGCCGGTCTCAGTATGCTACCCTGGATTACGCACCCCTCTGCCGAAACTTAATGCCTGCAACTGCGGTGACTTCCGCGATTGCAATAGCACTTCGGCATGCAAATCATGTTACCATAGTCACGGCCATGCGTGGGATCCAACTCATTGGAAATTTCTGCAACACTTTTGAGGCAGCATCCACGTTTTTTCCCCTGTGAACTTGGTTGCATTTCAGTGTGTTTTATTAAAGTGGCTTTGTGTAATACTACTTCCCATAGGCTCTGCACAATTATTCTGTCACACAATTCAAAACCCAACACGAAGTTATTAAATGTAACATGTATAAAAATGGCAAAGACATATTACTCCAACGAGACAACCTTGAAGCTAGCGATGGCTGGATATTTTGCACTCAAAAAATATGTTCTTTCTTTTCCCTTTCCTCCTGATAGGACGTGTGTCTTAATCCGTTTTTTCTCCCACAATGGGTGCCACAAAAACTCACTAAACAAGTTTTTTTTCGGGGTTGGCTAGTTTGCGTTTTATACGGAAAGACAGGGAAATTTTGCAAGAGGAATTCCACATCGAAATTTGTAATTTAAATTTCGAAATCAAATTTATCTGTTGCAGTCTTTACGCTTCACGTTCTTCATGAAACGCAAGTGTAGTTATAAAAGCTCTTTACTAAGTTAAGCATTTTTAGTAGTCCTTGTCGCTTAGTGGTTAGAGCACTAAGCCCGTAAGCCGAAGGTCTCTGGTTCAAGTTTCGTTGGCGTCCACGAGATTTAGTTCGAGTGGTTCTTCGGACCGACTATAGCCTGTTCAGTTGTGATACGTGCTGGTTTAAAATCAGAACGTATCGCAGCTGGGTGGACGTATACATGGCCTAAGCGTGTTAATGATCATATCACCTTGTGGAGTGCCGATACATTAGATCATGACAATGAGATACTAAGCGAAGGCCCGAAAGGGGCTGTAGGGCTACGAATAAGAAGAAGTTAAGCATTTTAGAGCTGCCCAATTTCGATCTTTTGTAGCAAATTGGTTTTTGCGTTGAATGCCTTTCACAAGCATTTGATTAAAAAGTAATCCGGGCCATAGCTCGCTCTTCGAGAAGTACGATAAGCAGGGATATGGATGCACTTATATGGGTAATATGTCAAGTTAATGATTATATTTTTGCTACACTCACCGACTATTGTGCCGAAATTACCAAGTATTATTTTCTGAACAGTGATCTACAAAACTTAACCCCATAAATTTGTTGATATTTTGAAGTACTTGAAGTCCTTTTTAGATACACAAGTTGGTGAAAAACACACAAAAAAGCCATTTCCTAGTTCTGGTAGTGAATTAAGCAATTCAATTTTTTCATGAAGCTACTATTTCCTTGTTATTCTTCAAAGCATTTAATAACAAGCAATAAAGGTAAGAATAATGAAAAAGCATAAAATAATCTTTCAATTTAATGAAATGGCATTAAAACATAAACATTAAGTTTATATGAAAAATTATTCAGTCTTTCAAACATATCCTGCTATGTGAGGACTCAGATTCGAACATTTGCTCCCCAAGCTGCAATTGAGAATGAAATATTAGGTGTGCAAATGAAACATCCCTAACAAAATCTTTCACCTAATTAACTGTGTAAACTCTACTATCAAGTCAATCGATACACAAAGAACCCCAAAATTAAGTGAGAAAACTCCTTCCATGTAATTTTATACCTACAATGTGTAGCATATGAGTAAACTTGTTTAAGGTTTACTTCTCCGAAGATGACTGTAAAGTGCTAAGGAATTGTTCCCTCAGGTATCAATTATCTTCTGTTTAAGGTTAAACGTGACGGTTAGAAGGTGTCAATTAGTTTTACCTTAATATACTTCCTTGAGTGTGGAAATCTGGAAGCCCCAGATGGGCTGATTATTTGCTTATACTTTTCTCATATGTTGAAGTTGTTCCGCTTGATTACCTAAATATATTCTGAAAAATTTGAGTTTAGATCCGGAAAAGGTATGAAACGTGTTTTTCAGGGCATTTTCAAAAATATTCATATAAATATTCCCTTGATTTTCAAAGAATTTAGTTAATATAAGAGTACTGCTTAAAATTCCATGATGGGATTCTAAGGATTCCTTATATAAAATTAATCCTTCCTTTGCGTATATAGCATGTAAGTTTTGCTGAAGAATTTTTATTGACCCTACCACAATAGTTATCCTTGACTATTTTTTATGAACTCACTTTACTACTTTCACTCTTTCATCCGATGATCCGTCACATCAATCAAAATCAGTCACGGTTATCTCTGGAAGAATTCATATCGCACCGCAAGGACTCAAAACAAGTTTGTAATTACGAAAAACCTTTCAAATGCATCATCCTCGTATTTATATACATAAAATACATTGGTACGAATCAAAGCCTTACATTTACGTTTTATTTTAGGTAATATCAATCATAGGTCGACACGTAATCGGTCAAATCGTGTGACAATAAAACTATTCTAATGATGTTAAATAATTCTTCCGCTGGAGTTTTAACGGCTTCTTGTGCAAGAATTTACCCTAGTTCACATGCGTGAATGTAGGTAGATAATTAAAACGCAGAAGATCGCGGCCAGAATGATTTCAGTTAATATCACATGATGGTAATATAATTCCCTGAGAATTGTATGCAACGCTCGTAGGATTTTTGTAACGAATATTTTTTTAAAGGAAATTCCCAAGACAAGTTAAACTTAGGGGAAAGGATGATTGCTCAGGAATCGCAGTGAGAAAAGATTTTTATCTTAGAATGCAACTGAAAAGCAGTTACTTGTGCACTTGTTTTGTCAAGTTGAGTGGGTAAATGGTGATGAGGATTGCAAGAAAGACGATAACTGTGTCGTTACGGTGAGTGAGTCCTGTGTGACTGAGCAGTTTTGATTTCAACCAGGTGTCGTTACAGAAGTAGACTGTGAGAAAATCTTCCACCCATAAAAATGCAAGTTTGGTAACGAATTTTATTTTGAATGGTAATTTATATAGCGTAAAGAAACCTTACGCTTCAAAAAATTTTAAAAATTACAGCTCCACTAAACTAGCCTATAGGCTATATCAACCAATTTACTATCTGTTCCTTCCTTGAGAAAATATTTAACATTTCTTCAGTGTGTCCTTAATTTGTTTTCATAAGATATTTACTTGCTACTCTAAAATGTCTTAAGTAAACAGCCACTGTATTACTTTTTCGTAATACCAGAGGCACATTGTTACGCTATCTTTTGTGTGAACAGGTTTATTTGTTATTTATCTATTTGTTGTAGGTTGTGAGTACATGCTGGCTCATCATCCCTCAGGTTCGTCATCGTCTTCTTATCCATCGCG
The DNA here is from genome assembly GCA_963969285.1 of Odontomyia ornata. Classification (NCBI taxonomy): domain Eukaryota; kingdom Metazoa; phylum Arthropoda; class Insecta; order Diptera; family Stratiomyidae; genus Odontomyia; species Odontomyia ornata. The sequence goes on from OZ017742.1 coordinate 38,517,731, forward strand.
TGTGTACTTTGAGAAGATCAGCAAAGGTACACCTGACGAAGACCAGTAGCTACCACATACCATAGGCTCATGCTGTGCATATTCAAAGACAAAAGGTTTGTTGGTAGTTTAAAAGTGTGGGTCCAAAAAATATAAAATTCAAAGCACATAAAGGCTATCTTAGATGTTACGCTATAATGCGTTACATAAGAGATGACCAGACAAGACCCAGACTCAGTGGTGCACATGGGATTAAAAAGATAAAACCGGTTGAGGGTCAAAAGGAAAATAACGTAAGGTACACTTTTTCAAGAACCGTTTGGATTAGCAGATTATTTTGAAGACATGTTTGAAAAAATATTTTGTATACCCAGTCATATGTACAATATGGAGGTGGTTACACCTGGTTTAGTTCAGAAGATACATATGTTAATCCATTTTTTGTGTAAAATGTGTTTTTATATTTTTTAATTATGTAGTTTGCTTCCCTTTAAATTCTGTTTACTTCTGAGTTGCAAATCTGTAGGTAAAATTGAAGTTTTTTCCTCGCAATAAAACCTCATCTAAGCATACGTATTAGATTTTCCAGTAGACTGAAATTCTGCATTGGCAGTATTTAATAAACAGATTTTTCCAAATCAAAACGCTTCGAAGTTACATAATATGAGTTTAAATATTTTTTTTTTAAATTCGCAATATCTTCGTATTGCTTATCATCATCAACAGCCACGGTATAGGTTGTGCCCTGGACTCTAGAAGCATTTGGCTCCAACCATCGCGGTACTGCAACCTGCGTAAGCAGTCAGCTTCACTGAGTTTATCCATATTGGCAATTGCCTAGTGCACTTTAACGTTCGTCTAGGTTGTCGGTAGTCTTCATCCGCACAGCCAGCCCATTACAGTTTGCGTAGTTTCAGAGATACAGCATGAACACATAAGCCGAAGGTCCCAGGTTCAAATCTCGTTGGTGGCAACGTGATTTAGTTCAGGGGATTTCTCGAGTGTTCACTTAGTGGTGATATGTACTGATTTAATTAGATCATATCATAGCTGAGCAGGCACACAGGAGCATGGTACTGACCAAACCAACTTCCGGAAAAATCAATAGGGTCATGAAAATGAGATACTCTAACTATCTCTAAGCGAAGGCCCGAGAGGGGATGTATTGCTACAAAGAAGAAGAAGAAGTTTCAGAGATATGGTTACAGGGAGGTTGTCGTGGAAATTGTGGCATCGTTAACACAGAAGTCTTTACATAGCTAAGAAGCAGCTTAATTGCTTTCCTTCTGGGTCTGAGTAAGCAGACGTTGATATAATACAAAATTAGTGACCTCTATCATAAGTAAAGTGGAAAGGAGATTTAAAGCGGAAACGTTCACTAGGTTGTGCGAAAAAAATAGGATAACACCCAGAGAGTGGCGATAAAATACTCGTACGTTTTTGGGCGAATCAAAAAGATGATCAAGACGGTGATCATTGCGGCATTCCTACCAGTAAGAAACTGAAACAAGATTAAGCACAATGAAGGACAAGAGGCTCAAGGAAGACAAATGCGGAATTTATAAGCTCACGTGCTTAGTACGCCAAAAAACTATGCAGGACAAGCAAGGCGTTCAGTTGAAACGAGATTTAATGAGCACATCAAGGAAGCGGAGAAGTTTATTTTAAAGGAAGTACCTATCGAAGCAATCAAGACCTCGGTAGCGAGGCACTTCGTATCGAATAACCATAAGACCGATTGGGAAGATCTGCAAGTTGTACAGGAAGTGAATAGTGTCAGAAAATTTGACGTATATAAAAGTTTATGGATACTGAGACAACCAGAAGGTCTACGGTTAAGTGAGTAGGTTAAGTTAGTTAAAAGATAATAAAACAATATCATGTAAACAATTAGGCTAAGTGAGTAGATAGCACAGAGCAACATCAGGTAAAGGATAAAGATTATCCGAGTAGATTAAGTTAGGTATACTAAATTAGTTAAATTAGTCAAAAGGATTTGGTATTTAAGGATGTTAAATTTTTACTAAGCCATAGTAGGACACTGATAAAGAGGGAATATTTTCCCTCGAAATATATATATGTATGTATATATATATATATATATATATATATATATATATATATATATATATATATATATATATATTTATATATATATATATATATATATATATATATATATATATTATATATATATATATATATATATATATATATATATATATATATATATATATATACATATATAGCTTAGAACCTAGAAAACGTGTTCTGGTCTTAATTTGCGTTATTGGAAAAATAAATTTTGAATATCTTTATTATACTTCAGGAGATAAGACCTTAGGTGAAATGTTCTATATGTTATTTGAGTCGTTATAATGAGATGAAGCATTAATTTAACGGCAATATTCGGTCTTATTTCTTTGGACCGTTACTGGGTATTAGACCCGCATCGGTGGCAGAATCCTCTGCTTCAAATCTAGCCATCTAGCTGTAGCTCTGTTCATGCATTGCATGGACTCCTGCAGGGGTGGGGAGTCATCGCACGTCAATTCACGCCATCACAATTTTCAGTCCGGTTGAAATGGATGCAAGAGGGTATCAATTCTGACAGGATGCCTCATCTTTTTCGTGGTCCGCAACATGCTTCTTCAAGGACGTAGTCAATCTTTATCACGCGTGGTTCGTTGATAGATTGATAGCAGATGGTTTCTTTATATTGCTAATTCACTTCAGGTCTGGTCTCGCAATCCAGTTGGGATCCAGGATTCATACGCTTCATATACTATATAATTTTAAATGTGCCTTGTACTGGGAGAAAAGAACCCACCTCGTGACACCGCAGGAAGTGTACATACCCCAAGGAATTGCCATTTCTAGCAAGCTCAGTTAGTATAGCTTGCCGAGGCAGCGATCCATCGCTGCTATCCTTTATGGACTTTATAAATATTCTTTTAATATTACACAGTCAAGAGCTGAAATGCAATTGGAAGGATTCCCCTATTATGGCTGACGAAGGCCATTCAGAAAGGGTACCTCATAAATTCTGTGTTCGATACCTAGGTGTTCAACTGGATTGTTATCTATTCTGTAATAAGCATATTAAAAAGACGTTTACTTAAGTGCGTAATGTTCCCATGTTCCTTTGACGACTCTTTCATCTTCGATACATTAATCAAAAGATCAAAGCTATGTGTTACAAGATTCCGGTTGGACCAATCATAGCATACTGGCGCCAGATCTGGTTTAATTTAAGTGCTAGTATAATGAAGATACTAAGTGTTTTCGAAAGAAAATGTCTTCGTGCTTATACTGGTTTGTATAGAAAGGCAAAAACAAATTGAAAACACTTTGTATCTAATCGATATATTCATGTTGAGGCTTGTTCGACATCATATTGCGAACTCCGTAACTGAGTGTCCAGGAATTCTTAAATTTCATAGCCATTCTACCCTATTCACAGGTACATAGAGATATGTCTCGCAACTGGCTTCGTTCCTCCTGAAATGTTTTTGTATTTTGATAACAACCATTTGCAATAATTTTGAACTCTGTCATTACCGTCAGATTTACGAATCAAATGCAAACCAGCCTCTTATCGGTTTACGACGTGAAGCCTTGAGACAAATCAATGAGCTTTGCTCGTAATTTACTCCAAGCTAGCACTACAGCCCCTCTTGGGCCTTCGCATCCTGCAAATAGTGCCTTCAAATGTCTGGGTCCATTGACCGCGTCCTCCGACTTAGAAATCCGAGCAACGATGAGCTATTTTCGTCGAACTAGTCAGACCAGCATTTCCTCGGTACCCCTACTGGTCTCTACCCTTCAGGTCTACCAATGAATATCCTTTTGAGTATCCGTTGTTCGTCCATTCATGTGGTCAGCCCATTGCAGTTTCTGCAGTCTTGCAGTCGTTGAGACATCCGGCTTGTCAAAAATTTCATGCAGCTCATGGTTGTATCGAATACGCCATTGGTCCCTATCTAGCTTCGCTCAGATTAGAGCTAACAGCTAACAGAACAATATTAAAATATTCCTAGCGTATATGTTAAGCTTATCAAATACAATCAACACTAACGTAGAAATAATGAGTTGCAACAAAAACCACAAAAAAAAAAAACACAAACAACCACGAATGATTTAGTAATTGCCATTTACACATCATTACCTAAGCTCGATCAGCCTCTATATACCTCGCAAATGAGTATCTTCATTGATACCATTGATTCCGCGAGCTCGAGTTTGGAGGATATTTCATCTTCTTATTGGGCGCCCAAGGGGAACCAAAAATATACCGATTCATGTCCAAATACACAAATGCTTCTAGAGAAATGAAGCCAATAGTGAGACACATCTCAATGTGCCCGTCAGTAGGAGCAAACGGGTGCAAAATTCAGGGATTTGCACTAACAGTTACAGAATTAATGTATCGACTCTTATTGCGTTGGCACTTCGATACGATATAGTCTTTCCAGTCTCAGACATTCTGTACAGACCAGTATATGCGCGAAGACATTTCGTTTCAAAATCTTGTAGAATTTCCACCGTACTTCTTCTTTTTATTTGTAGCACTACAGCCCCTCTTGGTTCTTCGCTTCCTACAACAAGCGCCTCCAAAATGTTTCGGTCCATTGACCACGTCCTCCATTTTTGAAACCCGAGTAGTGATAAACTGTCTTCGTCTACCGAGTTGGACTAGTGTTAACTCAGTTTTCCACTGGTCTCCGCCCTTCAAGTTTCCCAACGATTACCTTTTTGGGTGTTCGTTGTTAGTTCATACGATTCACGTGGCTAGAAAATTGCAGCTTTTACAGTCTTACAATCGTTAAGACCTCCAGATGGTCAAAAATTTCATATAACTCATGTTTGTATCGAATTCGCCATTGGTTCCCATCTAGCTTCATTTCAATTATTTGCCTCAGGACCCATCTTTCAAAGGCGTCCAATACGTATGTTCGTGAATGCTTGGGTTAAGGTCTAGTTCCACAGGTCTTATCACAGATTTATATACTTAGAGCTTTGTTTTCCTGTGTATGCAGCTGGTTTTTAAGATCTTCAAAGCTGAATAAAATATTTTATTTGCGAGCTGTACATTTCGACGAATTTCGTCTCTCTGCCATTAGTGGTTCTCATTATTTTAGCCCCTGAATACGCAAATTTGCACACATTTTTGATATTGTATTCGCTAAGTGTAATATTTTGTGTATTTTTCCTTGACTGCCTCATGAGCTTGGTTGTATTCGCATTGATTTGTAGCCCTACTATTTTTTCTTCGCTGTTGAGTTTCAGGAAGAATTCTTTGGTGTGCATTGACATCAGATTTCCATTAGTATAAAATATTGCACATAATATGGAGAAGAGTAGAGGCGCAGTCTCCGTTCCTTGCTGTAGACCATCCAAGACAGTGAAATCTCGCATTGTCGTCAGATATTCATTAGTAACACGAAACGATTTCCCGTACAACATACTGCAGATCATGGCGACAACGTGTCTGGCGAGCCTGTCCTGAAGGAGTTTAAAAATCAGTCCATCTAATCATACTGTAAAGAAGGCTTTCCGTACATTAATGAGACACGCTCCAACATATTCTCTATCATTCAGTTTCCAATAGATGTCTGAGGCTACTTTCGTTATGGCATGTATGGTGGAATACCTGGCACGAAAAGCAAATTAGCGATTCGGCATCAACTCGTATTTTTTAGGACACGAGAGATCTATTTCATCGTTGGTTAGATTCCTGTCATTAGGAACCATTGAGCAAGCATTGCCATCATCAGAAGAAGGATATTGCCCCTGGTAATCCCGATTAAATTTCTTTTAAAACTTTCCCCAGTCTGTTTCTTTTTAAATTCAACAGTTGATTTTCATGTTGAACTGGAATGAGGAAGACATCATCTCTTTGATGATTGATTTCCATTACGATTGTGTTATGGTCACTATCGTAAGGAAGCGCCTGCAGTTTCCGTTGAGGACTATTAAAACTGAATTCATATTGCATCAGCAATGCAGAGGTCATGAGTTTGTCCTAGGTTATGTTGGGAAGATCATATTGTAGTAACTATGCAGCCTGGTCAATTCGAGTATTTCAAACAAAGAATTGGGCTCCATTTGAACTTGAGAACATTTCGACCAGTTGCATAGGCAGAGATAACGAAGAGGTTATCCGCACCTGGCAGTAAAATTTTGATAACAGACACTGTAAGAAGATCACACTGCGATGTACCATTGTTTATTTTGGAATAAATTTATATGATGCCGTATAACCAAATATACCGCAGCTGACACAATATAGTTTTTCTTTTGGCTCTGTTTGAGCCAATTTGCACTTGCCGCGGCATGAACATCTTTACACTTCACACATCTGTATTTCATGGCACAATTGGCAGCCAAATGACCGAATCTTTGGCACTTGTAACACTGGTTAACCTCGCACTTCCGAAGAGACTCTCACGTCACCACTAGGAAGTTCAAGTACCTTATTTTTTGAAGGGCACTTGGACTGCTTTTGCTCGAAATTTGAACTAGGTAAAAAGGCAAGATTTTATGTTTGACAATCGATCTCTTTGCTGCAAAATTTTTAACTGCTATAAATTCTATTTCTGGTACAGTTTCTTTAATTATCTGAAGGAGATCGACTGCGTCCTCACCACAGTCTAGACCCTTCAACAAAAAGGTCTGGTTTTTCTCGTTCTTGGGGGTGTACGTAAAGTGTGGAACCTCTCCAGAATTTAAAGTACTTTTTGCTGTCTGAAAGTCAACTAGTGACTTTGTTTTGATCACCAGTTTATTAGCATTCACTCTTTTGATTGCAGAATCATTTTATTTATTTTCGGCTGCCAACAGCCAAACCATATCTTTGCCACTTTGCTCAAATACATTTATTGGTGGGACTTTTTCCTTCTTTTCATAAATATTTACAGACCGACCAGCAGACAAAACTGTTGATTTTTTCTCCCTGCTTTTAATTTTTAAATATTTCATAAATTTGCTTTTTTGTTCTTTGTTCTCTCTTTCGAATCTTCGTTTTAACTGTTTCTCACCCGGCTTTGTTGGCGATGGACATGATCATTCTATTTGAGGGCTGAAGTCGTCGGGCTCTTCCATCTCGTTGCTTTTGCAGCGAGATTCGAGGCAATATTCATCAAACGGGACTGCCCGTTGAATGTCTCCTTTCCGCTTCTCGAAACTTCTTCAGAAGTGAAACTTCAGGTATTCGATAATTGCTCGAATAATTCAACGGTGTGATATTTTCAATTAAAACAATTAATTTCCAACTGACATTTGTAAAAAATTATTGACAGTAGCTTTCAAAAAACTGTTCGGAACGAATGCTAGACGTAGAATCGCAGGAAGGGTCTTGAGTTGCAGCCAATGTCATCCCCGGGCAGTGAATATGTTACAGGGTGATTCAAAAGCACACACTTTTCTCGTGCCACAAATTATTCAAAAAATTCCTTTCTTTTTTGTTTTTAATAAAATATCGCATTAAGGCGGCAAAACTCAATTGCACATTATGTTTTTGATTCATACGTTGTTCCTTTTATGCATATATCGTGTTATATGCACGATATATAATCGAAACACCGTACGAATCAAAAATACGCCCAACAGGATAGATTATCCGCCAAATTTGAGTGAGAGGGCTCATCATTTGCGATGGAGATATGCTGTGGTAAGGTTTGTTGAAATTAATCGAGCTGAAACTGAGAGATCTAAGTATTTTTGAATTTGGTAAATATGTGTATTTCTTTTATTTGTTTCCTTATTTTTCACGTTTTTGCTCATTATTTGTTACAGTTTGTGTTGTTTTTATTCATTGATGTGTGTAGTTGGTATAAAATTAGTGATAGAGTCCATATAAGGATTAAAAATATTAAAGGAGTTTAATAAATTATATTCGATTGTTTTTTCATGTTTTAATAAGTTAACACATCTTAGACAAAAGTGGAACGTTTTTTAGGGTTTTGTACTTAAGTACAAAAACCTATTGCAATCACGACCTGTGTCCGTCCGTCCGTCTGTATGTCACAGCACTTTTCTCCGAAACTATAAAAGCTACAATAATGAAACTTTGTGGAAAGGTCAGAAGTGGTGACTTCTTGAAAGTTCAAGGGTGGAAAAATTGTTCAAAGGGGATTAAGGGGGGTCTCTCCATATAGGGAGGTGAACCTTGAAAATTTTTTTTCACCGTTGGTAGTCGAGTAGGGTGTCGTTGGAAAGGTCTTAATGAGAACTTTTCAAAACAGGTCTTAAAATTGCCTTATCGGTACCGAGGGGGGCAGGGGAAGGGGAAATGTACGAACTTTTCGCGTACCCCCCTCGCGATTGGACGCCTTTGATCCGATAAATCTGAAAAAACCATGAACGTAGGCCTTTATAAGTACAACAACAATAAATTCATGAGAAATCGAAATTCGATCAACTTTGTTAGTAATAGTATGATTTGTCGATTTTATGTTTTCTTGAATAAAATCTTAAAGGTACCCTTAAATTCAATAAAATTTAGTGCATAGGTGACTATTTATAAGATTGATCTATCCTGAAAGTTTCATAAAGATTCAATAGTATTTAACGAAGTTTTAACAATTTGAATTTCCCTGTATTACTATGGAACAACATGTGCTGTATTACTATGGAAACATATGGCTATGGAGCAATATGCGCTTTTTACCGACCCAGACACTACAGCCTTGCTAGGATTTGCATGGAAATTTCAGGAATGATAGGTATCATTCATCTCTTTGAATGTCAGTTCAGCTAGTGGTATCAGTAATCGTAAAACAAAATGGTGGCTGTTTTAAATGCGAAGATTGAATAATTTTGAGGTATTTTTCCCCAACTTCAACGTTTAAGGTGCATGCTTTGAACACTTGATTCAATTTAATGACTGAAGATGATTACCTAGAATTATTACTCATAGGTGAAACAAGTCGAGGAGGTAGGAGAGAGCTCCCAGCAAAAGGGCTTTATAATTATTCTAGGATTCGAAAAAATAGGCCATGCACCGATGATTACAGTACAGGGGAGTGGCCCCTGAAAAAAATTTCATCAAAGGTAGCCGATATGAGTATCAAATGAAGGTACTTTCTGGGAGCTTTTCAAAAAAGTTCTTAAACTGACAGTTTTTGCTCCAGTGGGGGCACAGGGGAGAAATACATGAAAAATGTGTTTTCTCCCTTGTGAATGGACACCTGTGAGCTAAAAATTCTGAAAAAATTATCAAGGGAGATATTTATGAGTATAACGATAACAAATACCTCAGAAGTCAAAATTCGTTCAACTTTGTTAAGAATAGTATGATCTTCGAATTTCATATTTTCTCCAATAAAATCATCTTTTACATGTTTCTTGATTTCATTCGTTGCTGGTGACTGCATTTTGTAAGTTAAGTACAAAACCCTTCTGACATGAGCGTAGGTCTGTCTACCCAACTTGTTTTTGTATTCTTTTTAATTTATGTAACTTTATTATAAATTGGTTGATTTCCCTGTTTTTCTTCAAGTTATTATTATATACTGTATATTTGTTTGCATATATGCATTTCAGATATTATTTTTCTTTATTTTGAATTCCACATAATTGAGATATGTTAAATTTAGAGTGCGGTCTCGGTCATTCAGTTTTTTTCTTTTCCTACGCTTGAAGTTTGTATAGTGTTCCTTTAGAAACGTATATAATAATAATAATCCATCGCACAACAGCCCAAATCCTAACCTTAGCGTTGAGATTTATTGTTAAGGTATCTCATTTCATGACCGCAACGGAAATCGAGGTGATATGATCAATAAAATGCTCAACCATGTGATTATTACCTGATTTTTCAATTAGTACCCACTACAGCTGGGTAGGCTGATAGTCTGACCGCAGCATCAGAAGCTCAAACTCCATGTCGCCACCGAAGTTTAAACTTGTGACCCGCTGCGCAAGCGGAGTGTGTCTAACCCACTGCTTCACAGACTACTTACAAATTTATATGAATTGATTAAATAAAGCGGGTTTGAATTTGATCTTGCATCGGAATTAAGGTTGAGAGTCACCAAAAGTGATCCTTAAAATTGAAGCAAGCGCCTTCATTGGACTAATAAAAAATATGTTGCTCTTAATGACTAAATATTTTTAAATAAACAAAATTATTTTCGTCGTGATGATAAACTTCTTAGTGGTTCGAAACTTTTAGTGAAATTAAACGATCGTTTGTTGTGATATAAATGCGAGAAAACCTGCTGTAATAAATTAATCTTGAAGCCATCATAAGAGTTTTTGAGAGTAAGATGTTGCTATAATATTGCGTACTTGCTTAAGATTTTAACATGTCGCAGCTGGGTGGGCAGGCGCACACAAGGCCAAAGCGTAGTACTGAATATATCACTTTCTCGAGTGCCGATACATACGATCAAGATAATGAGATACTCTAACTATCTCTAAGCGAAGACCCAAAAGGGACTGTAGCGCTAAAACAAAAAAAAGCAATAATAATACTGCTTAGCTGAACCTGGAATTTACACAGCATAACGGAACATCCAGTGGTCCAAAATGGTTGATAGAACGGTTGAAAAAGGAAGTCTCTATTGAAATTAATTAATCACTTAAAAAAAACTTTTATTGTTGAAATCCAACCAAGTGATATCAAATTGCTTTTATAATTTTTTTAAAAATTTTGATAAATGGTTTTTTAATTGTACTTTTAAAACAACTTCAAAAACACGGTTACACATTTTCATTCCCTAATCGTATGTTAGTACATACCAAAATCTACTTCTGTGTAAAGGATTATCAAAAATTGTTCAAATATTAATATAATAATTCATCGAGATAAAAAAGATTTTTCCACTAAATTGAAAAATTTTGCCATAAAATCTTAAAATAAATCCTAAACGAAGTCATTAAACTGTCTGCTGGTATTGTATGAAAACAATTTTATTACTTACGTATTTTGTGAAAGAACTAAAACAGCAAACCATAACTACTCGTAGAATAATGCTGGTTGTACGTTATATGCACTCGGTATTGATCTTCACTGCGATTTTATGTGTTTTTTGAAAAAAATTGTCAATTCCTCTAGCAACTCTGTGAATTCAACCCTAAACAATAAAACTTAAGATAATGGCTGAGAAATGAAAAAGGGGAAGTTTTTCGCTAAGGGTGGGATATTCCCGAAGTGCAATTCATATGCACTGCGAAGATATCGTGCTGTTGTGCTAATTCAAGGATGTGAATTCACTTGAATTTGCTCTTCTTGAGATCTTTGAGTGAAAGTGCAATTCAAGTGATATCTTATGACAGATATTTGTCATAAATAAGTCCTTTATCGATCCGTTGATAGAAAATGTGTAGTTTTTTCCTCGTATATAGTTTGAGGATTATTGTTATCCTTTTTTGAAGGTTGGCCTTTAATAAAATCTAAGCGGAATCGTTGCAATTTCGTCAGTTGATAAACAATGAGAATTAGAATGTCCCGCATCTAAGTCCTCGACACCAAAGGTCATGGAAACCCTCTCCTCCTGAACATCCTTCAAAAAGCAAGGATCTCAAAATCACAGTTTCAGTTTCATCTGAATCAGTTAAATGATATGAAGCCTTTGCACCCCTATACTAAGTTAAGGCGTCACTGTAATAAAATTTAACATTTTATACTCCAGAGAAAAATTATTAATTTAACTCCATACAACTCCTGCAAGCATGTCCTTCATACCCCGTTGAAACTGCAAAAGGGTAACGTGTACACCGAAACGATGGAAGAGTTGCATTTCCTTTGATCTCCGTCACACAAAGGCTGACAATGGAAATGTTTATGCCTCAAATGAACGAACCCTAGCAATAAAGTATCGAGTGAGTATCCAGGATTCTGTTTCGAGCTAAGACCTTGTCATCAATTCAAACCCTTCATCGCTTTTGCATGAATAATTTTCAATACGACACTGAATCAATCACAGCCGTTTTGTGATGAAAATATCATTTCTCTGTTCGCGCGTCAGATTACGATAATTTATTAGCGAGTATTTGCATTTCGCCGGCGTTTGGAATATTGCAATCCGACATTTAACATGTCACTTTATTGGCCATAACAAATCTCTTAAAGGGATTTCCAAGGATTTCGACTTGAGTGTCATCCGAGATGCTGCAATTGCTGCAACGACCGAGTTGCATCTTTGGAAATTTCGGAAGCTACGGATAACAGCATTAGAAGTCATAAACGATGTTGGCATCCTTTCATGATGCACGCAATCCTGAATTTTCAATCTTTTATTGTTTCTAAATAGGATTTCCAATTGCACAGTTGAATATCTGAAAGATTTTATGGGTAACGGATCAAAATGTTCTCATCATCGAATTATGTTGAAGGAATAATTTTAGTGTGGTTTGTGCATACGAGTACTCGCTCGTATGCGAGTATGCAAGTCACATATGAAATGAGATACTTTGAGCCACGTTGCATCTTTCTTTGTGAAGGAAGAATAGTATCGGATTTCGGTGCTTAGTGGTTTCCTTTATGCATCTGTTTTGAAAGACCGATTACAATGGTTCGAGCGATGAGCGGCGAAAGGGTTTTATTGGGTTTTGAAAATTAGAAAGACGATGTGAATGGCCACAGATAATAAAATAGAATTACGCTTCAAAAAATATTTCCAAAAAATTTCAGTGCATTCACTCGTAAATATGCGAGCAGGATTTTTATGCTGTATTGTTCAGACATGAACATTCTTTGGATTAAACATTCCTGTCACTTCAATTTACCTATAAGTGCTAGAGACTTAGTCGAAATAAGGTTTTTATCACTACTTCATTGATCTTTATAATTTTAAAGTACTTTTAATAAACAGAATAATGAATCAATTAAACAATTAAATACGATGAACATTCAGGGTTTTCCCATAAGAGGTGTTATTTTGATATTAAAAGAAAAATGCCATTTGTTAATATTAATGATCGGATGTTTATTTCATTATAAAGGGAAAGGTATGCTGTTGATAGTGAAAAATAACATCAGGTAAATAACCCCCACAACCACGCTTACAGGACCATATCCTTTTCATGAAATTTTCCATAACCAAATCGCAAAGTAGCTGCCCTATGTGCTCGATAGCCTCACGAATTCCATCTTTGAGGTCTTGAATTGACGCTTGGCTATTGGCATAGACCTCCTCTTTCACGTGGCCCCAAAGGAAGAAGTCGCAAGGTATTAAATCACAAGATCTTGGTGGCCAATTGTGATCACCTCTTCGAGAGATAACACGGTTCGGAAACTTTTCCCGTAAAAGATCAATGGTTTCGTTGCTTGTGCGGCACTTAGCGCCGTCTTGTTGAAAGTAAACGTTGTCCAGATCAATACCATCCAATTCCGGCCATAAAAAATCATTAATCATCTCTCGATAGCGCAATGCATTCACCGTAGCTGTTGCTCTAGCCTCATTTTCGAAAAAATAAGGTCCAATGACTCCGCCGGATCATAAACCGCGTCAAACAGTCACACTTTGAGGATAGGAAGGGTTATCAAAAATACTTCTTGAGTTTTCCGAGCCCCAGATGCGACAATTTTGCTTGTTGATGAAGCCACCTAGGTGGAAATGAGGCTTATCATTCAAGTTCTTGTGTTAATTGAACTTTATAAGCCTTAAGACTCAAATTTTTATGCAAAATACAGTGTAATGACGTCTGTGGAACAACTAATTCTAAAGGACGACGAGGAATGGACAAACCTGGGTTTTCTTCAACACTTTCGGCTACAGCAGCAATATTCTCGGCTGTTCTTGAGTGACGTGCACGGGTTTTATTCTCCACATCACTAAGTTGTCCCAGCAGCTCGAATTTTCCCACCAATTTCTGTATTGCGGTCCGACAACGTACTTCACGACGACCCAAAAATGTTCGAGTTTTACGAGCCGTCTCTGCCAAATTTTCACCATATTTATAGTGAATTTTAATAATTTCAATGTGTTGCTGAAGCGTGTATTGTTCCATTTTTATTAAGGGCGTAGTTTTTACTTGTCAAATGTCAAAAAATGACAGCTTCAAAAGTGACATCTACCGAAATAGCGAGCTATTCAAAATAACACCTCTTATTGGAAAATCCTTTATAACGTTTTTTTTCCAGGAAAATATTTATGACTTGTCTGCTCTCCTATCTCTGAGGGCATTGACTCGTTGAGATTTTTGAAGCGATTCGTTCCACAATATTGTTATAAAATATGAAAAGTGTATGAATCTTTTATTTGAGTTGATAAATCAATGTTTGTCATCTAATTTTAAAGTAGTATTTTACAGAGGTTTAATTTTGAACCACTTTTTCAAGCTTCTCGGCTAGTACCTGTCTTTCTATAATTCACGCTTATTTGTTGGCACACACGAATGAGTACGTAGCTCCACAATAAAAAGTGTAGGGGTATCAAATCATAAGAACTAGGCGGCCAACATTATTCTGGCTCAATATGTAGACTAATAAGAATAGCCATAAAACAGTTAACATGCCCAAAATAAATTTTGCACATGGCATGGAATTTGATAATACAATTGTACAATTTAACATATTTTTGATTTTAGCTTCTTTTACAATAAAATGGAAATCATACAGGATGTATATGTTCCGATGTTTCAAAAATAAAAATGAACAACCGAACAGCAAAAACTCATCCGTTACATTACATTTATAATTCCATGAACCATGAGACGCACATATTCTATCTTCTTCCTTTTTGGTTTGGGTTTGAAAGCTTCACTAAAGGGATTTTCATTTTATAAGTATTGTGTTTGTGACCAACAAGGTAGTGTACAATGAAAAGTTATTTATTGAACTACTTTGGTAAATTACAAACTGCAGTTTGTAGTGTTTATCTGGTTTTTTTTTTTTGTGGTTGGGGATTGAATGTCATTTACGCACAGAGAGTGGGACTCCCATGCTCGGAAGAACGCGACTGGGCTACCCACTTAAAACCCGAGAGCCCAGGTGTAATGAATTTTAACCTTTCAAGTTCGAACGCGGAACCGACCTCTCATAGGTTCTAGACGTTAAGTCTGAGTAGTGCCAACGGATGGTACCAACAGGTCAACCAATCCGTGCACCGTAACCCATTCACGCGGTGACTGCTTGTCGGCCAGCTAGTTCGGAGAGGATTTCGGTCGCGGGTCTCCGAATGGGTTACGCTCAATTACAATATTTCAGTCACCTGACATGCCCGTTTTCCAAACGCGTCAACAAGTACTCATCCAGAACGGGAAACCTACGTTACGTTAATTCTGGATGTGATCTCTCCACAGATCTCAAATCAAAACTCTACAAAATCCTATAGGCGCGTTACCGAATCACCGACGCGGTACCGAAAAATATGCTACTCGAAAGTAAACCGACTAAAACTACTCTAAGGAAATGACGAAACAATCAAAGGTACCGCGTACCGCGCGC
Source organism: Odontomyia ornata (assembly GCA_963969285.1). NCBI lineage: Eukaryota > Metazoa > Arthropoda > Insecta > Diptera > Stratiomyidae > Odontomyia > Odontomyia ornata. Next base: position 38,533,107 of record OZ017742.1, read on the forward strand.
GACGCGAAACCGACCTCAGCGGATTTGTCGAAACCCTACCCTCGCGACGGCATACCTACCATACACTCTCTGTTCCCACTGAAAAAGAACGAGCCACTGAAAAGGAAAGTCGTTAGTTATTTTAGCAATTCATGATTTTTATTTTGTATTTCAAATTTAACTATTTCAACTATAAGTTTATATTGTATGTATATCGAATTATGTGTAAAATTTCTCAAAAGGATCATATAATTAAATTTTCTTTTGCACTTTAGAAAGACTAATTTTGTTTTTACTGTAACTTCAAGCGGGTGAACAAATACAATTTTTCAGTTGGTTTGTGGATGGACATTAAAAATATATCTTTTATGAAATTCTACATTACTACACATATAAATTATGTTCTAAGTGGAAAAGTAAACATAAATCTACAAAAATCTTTCATCACACAAAGTCAATTTCAATTATGTATCGAAGTTACAATCTATTTTTTTTTTTGGTAAAATATACCCGTGTTAAAATATTGATATCGAACGGCCCTTCAAATGTTATTTATTTCCTTACATGAAGAATATTCTTCGTATTTCTCTTTCGCTATTATGTGTTACGATTAAAATTAAAATTGGGTATTAATTTATATCAAATTATCATGTGTACGATTAAGACTAAAAATAAAGTATTAATTTGCATGAAAATGAAATCAGCTAAAATAAAATTAGCTAGTAGCTATGCACAGTTATCACCGAAAGAAAAAACTCTCTAACTTAAATTACACAGATAGAATCTGACTAAAGGCCCAAGTAGATATTTTAACGTTTAGACGTATCCGATGACTACTTATAGATGTTTTAATGGAAATTCATGCTTGCAAGGTGCAAAACTTGCACTCAACTTTCAAAGTAAGGATATATTCACACAGAAAAATAAATACTCCAATACTATGTCAGGATTAATTAAACTAAGCTGCAACGTGACTTTCCACTCTTAATCACGAGCTTCCTCCGCCTAATTTTAATATATACGGAATCATGTGCTCAATCTGTACATGACCTATCAGATTGGAAAAGAATAGCTCCTCGATGAGCGTTGACTCAAACGACCTTAGCTGCATTAAACATAATAAAATTTTGCTGCGACGTTCATTCACGTCAGGATAATTTATACTATTCAAATGATTACGCAAACACTTCAGAGCGTAGAATTGCAATTTTTCCAGCAGCGCACGCTTGGTTTGATCTTTTATATTTAAATTATCTGGACTAAAAATTACTATCAACCGTATATAGGCACATTCGTGATCATCTAAGGCCATTGACGGTACGCTTTGCACAAATTCGTTAAGTTGAAATGCGTGCTCGGAGAGTTTCAATATTTTTTTATGCCTGTCCTTGACACTGGCCGTTCTGGCCAACTTTATTAATTTCTGACATTTGCAGAATATTTGTTACTAACGTAGACATTATTGTTGAGATCGATAAAGATCGAGAGCATTGCGCCAAGCCTATAGAAAACAGTTCTACCCAATGCCTTTTCAAAAGTTGACTTTTTATGTCTTCTGGTAATTGCTGAAACGACCGCACCCTTTTGATCCAGTAGACTGAAAGGAAAAGAAGTCGACTGCCACTTTCACAAACGTAATGCACATTTAGGTACGATGGAACTAAAGTAGGAATTTGCAAATTGAACGGTACGTTCGCTTCGGAGAGTAGAGGACCATCAAATATTCCTATGGTAATTTCTGATTCTTCCGTTTCAGAGGCCGCAGTACGATCACGTCCGTTAACTTCGCGATCGATTCCATTACCAGCGCTTGAATCATCAAGCATTTGATTTGCATGCAGTCCTATTTCGGAATGGTCTTCTATGATGAGTTCCTCCTTCACAATAGTGTTATAAGTATACGAGTTTGATGTACTATTTTGCAAGCTATTATTGATATTCGTACTACTATTGTTACCAACCAAATTACCGCGAGTATCGTACTGTTGCTGGATGGAGGCGATCATTTCCAGTGATTCGTTTAATAAGTTTTTCTCGATAGAATTTTGTATTAGATTAACAGCGCTGGAGGGTGTGTTTGTTTGTTGGTGAAGAGTTTCAACAAGTCCAATGGATGTTACGCCATCACCAGTCGTGCTGTACTACCCCATATCTATCTCAGGTTTGAACTGTTTGAAAAATACACGGAAATGCCATATGTAACAAAACTTATTATACGATGTATGCTTAACAGGTGCCTTCGGTCAGCAAAATGTCATCCATAGTCCTATTTTCCACTAACCTTGTGTTCTGTCTGCTTAATATATCTGTTTGCTTCTGGAATAGGTTTTATTTTGGTCAGCGCCTGATGCTGTCTCAAAAAAAACTTTCCTTCAGTGCCTTCGGCGAATCCAAACCAAGCTTGCGCCTCCTTCCGCGTGTCAGCAATCCAATTCCTGGGGGGAAGAACTCTTAATAGTTTTTCATCACTCAACTTTCTTATTGCTGTTACTTAGCCAAACGATTAACCAATGTCCGTACAATAGCTGCAATTACCATGAACCGTTATTTTCATACACACTTCTCGACTTTTACGTCCAACAAGAGGCGCCAAATTCACTGACATCTGTCCAAATCAAAGTATACTGAACGCCATCACCTCCATGTGGCTGTCAAATCCACCGGTTGTCACATCGGACAAAACAGCTGTGTGTGGAATGGCACGCCATATGGCGGCAATGTGCCTCTCCAGTTGTCGCCAGTGGCATAGTTTTCTCGATGGCCACGGTGGAGGGGCATTTCCAGATGGCTATGTCTCGAAATGTGCCGGGGTTTGGGATTAATTCTATATTTCGAATATTTATATCCACAGATCTAAATATTTGGACAGAAAAAAAATATTTTCTGCGCAACGATATCCGCGCGACAGATGAAGTCCGCTGGCACTTCGAGGACATATCCATCTGGCCGGTTGCAAGGGTTCGGGATCGGAATCACTTCGATTCCCGGGCGTAGGCGTCACATTACACAGGCTGGAACCATTTGACACATTACTTCGGGCCAGGACTCGTTTTGTTACGACGTGGCGCGCCTTCAAGCTGGGGGATTCCTCTTCCAGCGGGAGGGAAGAGGGGAAGAGGAAGTGCCAGACAAGCTACTCCTAGCACCAACGCCCCCGGCTGCTGTGAGTCCCTTTTATCGTTTAGGACTGCCTGAAGATAATGTGCCACCTGGTTCCATTTGTCAACCGATTCGAGCATCACCGCGACTATATTATCCGGGGTCTCCCTGTAGAGGTCCCTTCGTAGCCTGTCTCCTGGGCAAAATCGACAATCGGGGAAACGTGACTTATCAATCTTGTACAGGTATAACTGAAAACATCTATGCCCACTCAAAAGCTGGATCAGATAGAAGTCAGTCTCACCATACCTACGATTTAACCACGGTCTCGCATCCGGGATGAGGCGCGTAATCCATCCTCCCTTCGTGCAATTTACCCAAGACTGCTGCCAATCGTTGAGTGAGCACTGTCTCTCCTCGCGGACAACCATTTCCCTCGCATCCTCACTTCGACGCAGGGAAATAGTGCGGTGGTCTCTAGCAAGGAGGGCAACAGGTATCGCGCCTGTAATAACTCTCACCGCCAAATCAGATACTGTCAGATATGAAGATGCAATCCTCAGTGCTTCTCTTCTCTGTACCTGTGCCAAGCGTTTTCAGTATACCATATTACTGAGAGCGTCGCCCCATATTTTTGCTCCATACAGTAGCACTGACCCTACAGCACTCGTCAAGAGGCGTTTTCCTGATGGGCTGAGTCCCCTCTACGTTGGCCATAAGTCGACTCAGAGCCGATACTCCCGGAGCAGCATTCTCAGCGACTGCCCTGATTTGCTAAGAGAAACTCATCTTCGAGTCGAACAGTAGCCCCAGGTACTTCACCTCTGGCTTTGATTGGATTAGTATGTCTCGAATACTGATCATACTTATTCTAGAGATTCTTTTTTTTGTCAAGATGACCACTTCGTTTTCTCCAGTGCTAAACTGAACCCGCGAGCAGTCATCTAGTCTCTCGCTCGATGCATTAGCATACCTAGCCTAAGCTGCGCTTGTTCAACGGTGCATTAAGCGACCAGAGCCGCAACATCATCCACATAGCCGATCAAGCGCGACTCATTTGGCATCTCCATTCTCAATAGCCTATCGTAAGACACATTCCATATGTCTCGATCATTAATCCTGGGCAACACTCGATGCAACTTCCATCCTTTGTTGGCCCTGTGTTATGTCATAAAGCTGGCTATGGTCCTTCAGTTAGTCCCTCAAAAGTCGCATTAGATATTCTGGAACTTGGAAAAGGTGTTCTACCGTATCCAGAATATCCACCCATCTAGCGGAGTTGAAGGCGTTCCTGACGTCTCGAGTGTCACCAACGGAACGATCTGTCACTTGATGCGGCTATATGCCTCTGCCTTTCGGACCACGTTCACCACCTCTACAATCACATCAATGGTAGAAGGTCCTGCTCTAAAGCCGTACTGCTGAGGAGCTAGATCCCCAGCAGAATTAATCGCGTCAGTAAGAGTTTCCTTAGCACTTTCCCAGCAGTGTCTAGCATGCATAACAGGCGGTATCCAGATGGTGATCCGGGATTTCCCTTCCCTTTGTTGATCAACACGAGCCTCGTAACCTTCCATCATACCGGGAAAACCTCGTCTTGTGGGCAAGCGTTGAATGTGCTGAGTAGCAAGTCAGGACAATGGTGATAGACAAGCTGCAACACCGCAGCCGGAACATCATCTGGACCGGAAGCCTTCCGCGCTTTCAGTGAAAGGACTGCCTTTTTCAGTCCCGGCTGTGTGAAGAGTTGACACTTGACTGCTGTTTCTCCATAGACAGCGTCAACACGGACAGAATGGGCGGGGAAGAGTGCCCGCACTATCTCGTCCATCTTTTCCGCATAATGTATGCAAGGTTCCGTAGGGCACCAAGCTTCTGCATAACTAGCTTGCAGCCAAGATCCCAAGGATTCTTGTTCACATTGTCCACTAGATCTTACCAGCAGCAAGCCTTACTGTTGTTAATCAATTTGCATAGGCATTTTCTGGCCGACTTACGAGGTATGCCAATCAAGTAATGAGACTAATTCTATGAAAACCGTATACTTAAAAATTATTCTGCAACTCTGCTATCCCCTTTAAAGTAGTCCCCTTGGGCAGCTATACAACGATTCCAGCACGTTTTTCATGCTTCGTAACATGTTTGGAGCGCTTTGACTGGGATGTCCACGAGTACCTTCGTCACGGCCGCCTGGATGTCCGTAATCGACTCAAAATGGGTTCTTTTGACCACCGATTTTGTTCTAGGGAACAAAAAAAGTCACAAGGTAACAGATAGGGCGAATAAGCTGGCTGCTGCAACACGGTGATCCCTTTAGAGGCCAAATATTGGGGCATGCTGAGGGCGGTGTGGTGTGGCTCTCTGGAACCATCTTCCCGCACAACTTTTTCATCCCAAAATCGTCGGTTACAATTTGTCTGACTGTTTCACGGTTCATACCCAGTTCCGAGGCCAACATTCGAGCTGTTGAACGCTGATCTTCATGGATTGGGGTGCGCACACGCTGCGCATTCGCGTCAGTCCGCACCTCGACTGGTCTCCCGCTCCGCGCCTCATCTTCCACGCTTTCACGCCGCTCCTTAAACTCTTTATGCCATCGGAATACCTTGAGCACGACTAAGAGCACTATCACCATGCAGTTTAAGCGTATGTTTCCGAAGCTGTTTCGCCCAATCTGGCGCAAAATCTCTTGATTTCATTTCTCCATTTTCGTGACGAGCACCACGAGCACACGTCTACTCAACACGACACAGCAGGCGAATTAAACAAGCTAGAACAATGGTAAATATATCAATAGAGAGGGGAAGGATGCCGGGGAAGGAGAAATGAATTTCAAGGTCTCAGGTTTACCACAAGCGCGGCAATAAAACCAGTCTCATTACTTAATTCTCACACCTCGTATATGCTGCTACCCGGTTGCATGACTCGCCACTGTTCCATGCCCTTTGAGCCTCACGCCGAAGCTTGTGATCACCAGTTCCCCGGGGGCTTGCCGTGCCGGAGTTTTTGATGGGGCATAGAAGCATTGCAAGCTCATAGTTGAGTTCACCACGTCTTAAGCTGCTATTTCTTCCGTACCCTGCAAATCTCCCTGTAGCGGGGCACCTGCTGTGAGCATTTCGATAAACCTCTCGACATCCATCCTTCCGATGTTCCATCCAATTGTAGAAAGCCGAGAGCACGGACGTTGAGAGACATCGCTGATCTCCAGCAGAATGCACTGATGATCACTAGCTGAGTAGTCCTCTAATGCTCCCAATTGTGTTTCCTCCGTACTAAGGACTCCGAGGCGAATGTCATTTCCGGTATGGTTCCTTCACAGCCAATACGGCGGAAAGTTGGCGTATTTTCGGTGTTTAGTACGACGAGCACCATCCTGGCTGCCATTTCTAGGATTCGTTTTCCCATCTGCTTGAGGCATGCCCCATTCAATTGCTTTAGCGTTGAAGTCTCCCCCAATGAGCACGTTCCCGTCTACGCTCAAGACAGCACCCTCCAAAGCAAAGCTTGGCTTGGAAAGCTGATATCGCCTTGTTCGGCGTTAGGGACACACTAAAGAAGGCGGTCCCTGAGCACCGAACCCATACAAAACCATCCCCTTATCCACAGCTCTACGCCTGGAAATCACTATTTCGAAACCAGATGGCGGCAGTACCAGTTTCATCAGGATACCATGATGCCGAACTTTTATCATAGTGTTGCTCACTCAGCACTTTAAAATCGGCTTTCAAGTCCCTCACAAACTAATCAAGCAGATTTTGGGCGGCTGAACTGCGGTGTAGTTTTAGCTGCAGGATGCTGGGTCATTGAAGCTCTGATTTTGCCTTGGCCAGGACTTCCTGGAAAACCCGGCTTTTCCCTGACCCCAAGATGTGTCCCCAAAATCATGTCTTGGATCAGCATCCCTGCAAAGAATACAGTGTGCCTCCTTCGTACACTCTTTTCTTATATGTCCCATTTCACCGTATTTGTAACATAGGGAACACCTATCGGGTCCTTTGCAGACTTTTGCAGTATGACCATAGTCAAGGCATTTGAAACATTGAAGAGGCGCTGCTCTTTGCCATATCCTACAGACAATCCACCCTATTCTTACTTTGCCCTTATTCAGAAATTGTTCGGCGTCCTTTTCGGTCAAGTCAATTATGGCCATGCGTTATTACCTATGATTTTCTGGTATCAGCCTCACTTTGATCTTGTCCACGCTAGAAAACTCCCTCTTGATGGCCTATTCTACCTCAGCCAGATCAGTCAATGTCTCTTATTTCGATCGTTGCCATCGGCTCGAGCGAGGCCATAGTTGCACTTTTGCCGCGGACTTTCTTTACTGCGTCACAGAATGCTTCCCTACTGTCGGCCTCCGCCGATCAGTATGGGGCCTGACCGTGTTGGTCGTACTGCTGAGATGGCAGTGTTTGTGTCTTCGGGCCTTACGTTCCCCTGATATCTCGCAGCATCTCCACGTAGGATCGTCCATCTTGGAGTTTTACGAGCAGTGCCTGCTGCCGGGGTGTTTGTGGGGGCTTCTTTCTCTCTTGTTTCGCATCAGATCTTTTTTCTTGTTGGGCGTCCATGCGAACTTAGTTTTCTGGCTCTTTTTGAAGGAATTTCTTTGCGGCTTTCCGCGCTCCTTTCGTCACCACTACCTAGAATCCCTGATCTGGGGTTCTGCGCCCATCAGGTGCTTCTTCCTTCCTTCTTTTATCCCGATCTCCTTCGATCGGGCTAGACGCCATTCTTTTATTGGTTTTTAATGGTGGAGCTATCTGCACATGCCTTTTAGATTTGACCCCCAGCTTTTCTTTAGCCTTCTGCTCTTCTTTGGCCTTCTGATCCTCTTCGGCCTTTAACCAGCCTTTAGTTCAAGGAGCCCAATCTTTACTGCTTTCTTGATTTTTGGCGAGTCGCAGGCAGATTTTATTCTTTTAAGAGCATCTCCCGCTTTTCGGTATAGCCTTTCTTCTTCATGTCACTGGGCGGCAATTGTACTTTGCGACTATCGTTATTTGGAGAGATTATCGGCTTCCATTTCCAAATACAGTACTTCTGCCACATTTTCGACATCGGCGATGAAATCAAACATCATCGCTTTATTTATCTGGTCAATCCTGCCCTTTCCTGCAGTAATCTGTTGATTGAACGGTAATTCTGCATTTTTCAATCTGTCGTTGATCCTCAAAATGCCATCAGTGTCGAAGAATGGGCCCAGACCGTGTATTTTGCTTGCCTTAGGAGACGGACAATTGCGCGTAAGAAGATGTCGTACCAAAATGATGAAGGCTTGATTAAGTTCTGCCTTCATAAGTGGACCAATGACACGATGAGATTTGCACGTGGTGGTGATCCGAAGTAGTTTTTTCCAATTTGAGAAATTGTGAATCGGGAGGTTGCTATCATCCGTTAGCAGGTTAACTTGTATATGCTGAACTTCCGACATGACCGATTCGTCAGTGATGGGCAGTGGCCGTGAATGAAAATATCTTTCTGAAGTTAGAAAGGTAGGTCCGTTCCGCCAAAGATAATGTTGATATAGTTGTGCTGGCTCCAGGCGACGTGATGCATAATCCGCTGGGTTAAGTTTAAACTTAATGTGATGCTATCTCTCAGGTGGGCTTATGTTGATGATGTTGGATGTCCGATTTGCCACGAATGTTTTCCAGCCCTTAGGGTTATCCGATATTCAAGCTCATGCCACTTGCTAATCCATAAAGCAGTGGCAGCTGTCCAGATTGACATTCATGCGGATGCAATCTTTCACGCAAGTTTGGCGAGTAGATCCGCTGCACATAGTTCAAGTCGAGGAATGGTGACTCGCTTGATGGGGGCTACCTTAGTTCGAGCTGCTAGCAATGTGACTCAAATAGGCTCGTGTGCGTCTCCAGTTTGTGTTCTAGCGTAAACCACTGTAGCGTATGCCACTTCCGATGCGTCCGCAAAGCCAATGATTTCCATTGAAGAGGGTGACCCGATATATCGTGGAATATGTATACCAGAGAGCGCTGTTAGGCCAGATATGTAGTTCGCAAGTGTGTCTCTAAGATCGTCAGGAATAGAGTCGTCCCAGCCAATCTCTGACGTCCATCAATTTTGTAGATGTATCTTGGCCATGATTTAAACAGGGGGAAGAAAACCGAGAGGGTTAAAAATCCGTGCTGAAGTAGCCAAGAACGTTCGCTTTTTGTACGTGTTCGGTATGGTGATGTCGATGTTGAATCTGTGGTTTCTAAGGTTGGATTCCAAAGTAATCTTAGTACCCAGCTTGACTCGTCGTTGTCAAAGGAATGAGATTGTGCCATAGTGTTGATTGGATCCGAAAGTTCAGGTGCATTAGATACCCAACCGGGTAGCTCCAAACCACTGCTGTTTAGAAAGTTGATGATGTAACGCTTTAGCTGTAAAGCTGCGTAAATGTTATCAGCTCCACCCAAGTAGTCATCAACATAGAAATTGTTCGTAATTGCCTGCGTCGCTTGGCTTGAAATGTTGTCGTTATCAGTGACTATTTGATGTAGTATGCGCACAGCTTGAAATGGTTCTGATGCAGTTCCGTATGTGACTGTGTTAACTTTATAGTCTATTATCCGTTCCTCTTTGGAAAATCTCCTGACTATTCGTTGATAGTTGGCACTGGTGGGGTCCATTAGAGTCTGCCTATACATCTTCACGATGTCGGCGACCATGGCGATAAGGAGCGTCCGGAATTTGCAGAGCAATGTTAAAATGTCGTTTTGTATGGTCGGACCGACCATGAAGTTGTCGTTGAGGGATACTCCTGATGTAAATTTGGCTGAAGCGTCGAAAATCACCTGCAGTTTTGTTACTTGTTGGCTTGAGGACTACATGGTGCGGTATGTAGCATGAATGCTGCTCATCCAACTGCAATTCCTTCGTTGTAAGGGTGACATACGTCCAAGCTCCAAGTATTTCACCATAAATTTGTCGTAGTCTAGCCGTGGTTGATGGTTATTTTTAAGAGGATTCTCCAGGCCCTGTAATCCTTGAACTGTTCGTTTCCGCGAATCACCAAGGGGCTGAGACGCGGGCCGAAATGGAAGTCGTACTAGATATCTGCCGCTTTGAGTACGATGAACCGTATTTGCATAGTGAGTCTCGCATTCCGTTTCTTCAGGAGTCCTGACAGATTGACTGTCTATATTTTTTAGTTTCCGGAACGTCCACAATAGTGACTCTACGTTTGTATTATTATTGTGTTCATTTCCCCATCGTTTGCGTCATGATGAACGTATGTGGCCGCTGAATGGTTGCCACCGGAATTTACAATTTCCGTAATGGTACATCCAAAAAATGTATTGGAAGCCATGAATTTATTGGTTGTGATGGCGCGTTGATCTAATATGATGCGCAAAGTTGGTTCCGCACCGTGTGACATGTCGACGCATTTTTGATGGATGAACACTGTTGCCGTGGGTCAGAGCCCCGACAACACCGATTGTCACGCATCACACTAAGTAAGCTTGATGGTACTTTCAATTGTACTCTTATGGCATTCCACGAGGAAATCATTTGTCAAAACATTGCGGCATATGAAAACAGCACACGTTTGACCGAGCTGAAAAGTGAAGGAATCTACTTATCTGACATTGGCAACGACATCGAACCTATAGCTGTGTTGATAGGCACGGATGTGGTCGGGCAACTGTACACAGGTAAAATTGTATAAATTCGCGGTTGAAACCCTCTTGGCTGGACTATAATGGGAAACAATTCTACAAATTTTTCGTAACGCCAAGATACGGCTCTTACAGTTATTTCGACATTTGCTAGAGAAGCAGATATTACGGATTTACGGAGACTTAATGCGCTTTGAATTACAGATCCAGCTGAGAGAGTTTCAAAGGAAAATTATCTCGCTCAGGCAAAGGCAAATTTTTTATCCACCACTCGGGTCACTCAAGAAGGGCGCTACGAAGTGACGCTTCCCTGGAAGAAGAAGCCCCCGCCTTCCACTCGCAAATAATCTATAAAACGATTGACCCATAAATTGAAAAATGAACACTTGTTTGAGAAGTACGATAATTTATTGAAAAGGACGGCATTATCAAAGAAGTACCAAGTGATCAGTTATCAGATCATGATTATTATTTGTCACATAGTCATGTTCTAAAAATTAGTAGCATCACATCGGTCCGACCAGTATTCAATACTTTCGCGAAAACAAAAGACGGAGTTTCACTCAACAAATGCCTTGAAATTGGTCCAAACTTAATAGAAATGATCCCTAATATTTGTTTGATATTCAGGGATCAAGAAATTGTAATAGTTACTGATGTTGCGAAAGCATTTTTACAAATAAATATTCCGCCTTCGGATAGACAATTTTTGAAATTTTTTTTTGGTGGAGCAAAACAGAACCAAGAGGAATTATTACATTTCAACATCGTCGAGTTGTTTTCGGATTAACCTGTAGCCCATTTGTGCTAGGAGAAACAATCAATTGTCATTTTTTTCCAAATGACAAATGATTGGTTGATTCAAAAATCCACGAGCATCGAAGAGTCAGAGTTGATAGAAAAAATAGCCGACTCATTCTACGTCGATAATTGTGTCACGAGCGTGAAATCGGAAAAAGAGGCCCAGTATTTCCAAAGTGAAAGCACACGGATCATGAATGAAGCCTGTTTTGACCTCAGAGGGTGGGAGATGACCACGATTATGCCCAATCTGAGTCGACTTATGGCCAACGTAGAGGGCCCAGTCCATCAAGAAGACGCCTCTTGATGAGTGCTGTAGGGTCAGTGCTACTGTACGGAGCAGAGGTATGGGGCGACGCTCTCAGCAAGGAGGTATACCGAAAACGTCTGGCACGGGTGCAGAGAAGAGGAGCACTGAGAATTACATCTTCGTATCCAACAGTCTCCGGCTCGGCCGTGAGAGTGATTGCATACGTGATACCTATCGCCCTCCTTGCTAGAGAGCGCCGCGCTATTTACCTGCGCCGAAACGAGGATGCGAGGGAGATAGTTGTCCGCGAAGAGAGACAGCGCTCACTCAACGATTGGCAGCAGTCTTGGGTGAATTGCACGAAGGGAAGGTGGACTGCGCGCCTCATCCCAGATGTGACACCGTGGCTAAATCGAAGGCATGGTGAGACTGACTTCTATCTGACCCAGCTTTTGAGCGGGCGTGGGTGTTTTCAGTCTTACCTGCACAAAATCGGTAAGTCACGGTCCCCCGATTGTCGGTTTTGCCCAGGAGAGGAGGACAATGCCTGTCACACATTTTTTGCGTGTACAAAATGGGTCAGGCTGCGAAGGGAACTTTACAGGGAGACGGGGGAGCTCACCCCGGATAATATAATTGCGGTGATGCTCGAATCGGTTGACAAATGGAACCAGGTGGCACATTATGCTCGGGCAGTCCTAAAATATAAAAGGGACTCACAGCAGCCGGGGGTGCTGGGGCTGGGGGATCGCTCTTCTGTCAATTCCCCTTCCCCTCTCCCCTCCCGCTAGGAAAGGGATTCCCCAGCTTGAAGGCGCTCCACGGCGTAACAAAACGAGACCTGGCCCGAAGTAATGTGTCAAACGGTTCCAGGCTGGGTTCTCAGGTTGACAGGGGAGGTGTTTAGTGGGTAGTCCAGTCGCGCATGGGAGTCCCACAGTCTGTGCATAAATAGCATTCACCTCCCTACGACAAAAAAAAAATCTGACAACAGTGCCGTACTCGGAGTGATTTGGAACAAGGACAAAGATACATTGGCACTTAATATAACAATAACGGAAAAATGAGCAGAAAAAATTGACTGGGTTTTTAACCCTCCATCTGCCCCATGGTGGGGTGGATGGTGGGAGAGAATGGTACGCCTTGTAAAAGATATTCTGAAGAGAACCCTTGGCATTACAAAGGAATTGGACACCACACTCTGCGAATGCGAATCGGTCATTAATGCTCGTCCCATCACCAATTCAAAGGAAGATAAAAACAACATTTGTGTCATAAGTCCAGACATGTTTTTGAAAGAAATTCACGTAGACGGCGTATCAGATATAGACGAAATTGAAAAACCATTGCTATCCAGCAAATTACGTTATCGATAGCGACTACGCGAGGAAATCAAAGATCATTTTCGCACAGAGTATGTCGATCAACCTTCCACAAGAACAAAAGTCAATAAAGATCTCTGTAAAACTTTGAAGGTCGGTGACTTATTCTTCATTTCAGCTGATAACGTGGTAACCAAAAGGCTTGCAAGTTACCTTTAGCCAGAATCCAAGAGTTAATTCCCAGCAACGACGGAGAAATTAGGACAGTGAAACTCAAAACCTCAAATGTATTGGTTAGACCAGTTCAGCGATTGATTTCACTGGAAGCTGATTTGGATGAATATCTCCCTAAATCTGTGGAAAAATCGACGGAAAATTCGACACCAGAGGAATGTTCTGAAGAACCAATCGACGAAGATCGACGAGACAGTGGTGGATCAAGTCCGGGTCACACCATGGAGCCCCCACAAAATGCATCTGAAGTGTAGTAGGTACTGCAGACACGACGAGCGCGGGCAGTCAAGATGCCCAAACGCTACATCGAAGGACATGCTTGAATAAATCATTATCTATTTTGACGTTTGTTAAATTACTAAAATCCTCATTTAAAGCAATTTAAAAAGGTGGGGGCATGTTGTAAACTGTCGATTATATTGTGAGCGCTACGGTGAATTTGATCTGTAGTTTCTTATAGGGCCCATTGACGAGCAACTTGGTCGTCGACAAATGATGTTGACAACTAAGTTGAAAACATCATTCTCGATGTTGTGACCATTGAGTAAACAAATCCTAGTGTGAAATTTTACAATCAAGAGAAAGCTACTGAGGAGTGTTTATTTAAAGTTGCATCGGAGCACGATCAATATATTTATTAATATGCATTGAGTGATCAATACGTATTGCAGGGCTTTGTGGATATTGTTTCTCATATTGATGTTTATGATATATATTGATCAATATTTCATCATAACATATTTCTGTATTGAGCATTTGTACTGTAGCGCTCACAAAATACAAATGATGTTAACAACCTTGTCGTCAATTGTCTCACACACGCCTCAACATAGTCATCAAACTCAGGCTCAACCCATCAAATCGATTTGATCAACATCAACTTCAAATTGGTTGATGACATCGAAATCAATCATCAACATGCCCACTAACGTTCAACATTGTCGTCAACATGGCATGTTGGTGTCCCAAGTTGACGACTAAGTTGCTCGTCAATGGGCCTATTATGAATTATGGCATTTCAAGTTATGCCTTGATCTTACGTGTGCGCCTCAATTTTGTAAATGAAGGGATTCGCTAGGCGTCCACCGTCCGAGCAACGACAGATTAACGATTACCCTAGTTATTTTTTTCGTATAAATAGAATTTTTTATATTTTCCATTCTAAGGCACGAGTTGTTTTTATTCCTCTTCCTAAATCCATTTTGCAGCAGCCATTATGTAATTTTTTTAAATTTCTTTCACTTGCACTTAATTGTTGGTTAATTAATCACTTTGATCCAATAATCTTCACTACTTTAATAGTTCAACCATTTATTTTGATTACAAACTAACATGAAAATAGTTTCAATCTCTTGTTTTACGTATTTTTGGTATGATAAATTACCAAGAAGATATTTTTAATTGCTTATGAAAAGTTTCACCGTAGCAGTATCTCAGATACAGATCATGCATGGTACTACGAATTTAGGATTCGGCCAGATTACACGACTGTCGTATCGCGCGATTCTTAGCCGCAAATGTAAACACACCGCGAAAAACTTTCGCTGCACTGATATGCTCATTTGTAGTTAGCCCTTGCCAGAAATGATGTGTGCGATTACAACAAAAATGTACGCATGAAAATTATTATGCGTTGTAAACCAGTTTTTAGGGGAAATCGCATATTTTTGCGACAATCGACCAGGAAAGAAAGTTTGTAGTCTCAGTGCTAGCTTCCTTTTCACCATCTGTAAATTACGGTAGCCGCGCGACTATCTTGGCGTAGTCTGCTCGAACCCTTAACAAGCATCAAGAAAATCACGTAAAGAAAGCGTATAAAATATTGTAAAGCTTACCTACCTTGATCTGCTCGTATGCATGCAGATGCACATTTTGTCTACCCCAGCCAAAGCAAGCGGATGCATCAACTTTAAGCGTCGACGCACGCTGCTCTTGTGTATCCGAAAATTCAAAACAAAACGAACGTTCCCCCTTCAAACGCGGCCATCCCTATTGTTAGGCGAAGTCGTTTCGACCATCACAACGCACACACGTTTGTTGTGTAGCTTGCTGCGAAACATTCGAAATCGAAACACCAAGTGTGGACGAGTTCATGTCCAACTTCGGCTGTCATTCTGTAGTCAAAACTCAGGTTGGAAGAGTCGGGATTGTAGTTAGTCTGACTATTTGATTATATATTTTGCGAATTTCGCGAGTTATTCGTGGATAAAATAAACGACGGTACTTGTCTGTACTATTTAAAAGGATATTGTTCGAGTGGAAATTATACAAGTGGATGAAAGTGATTTTTGTGATCCTTCGCAACTTTCTAGTGAAGTGACGTTTCCGACATTTTGTGTAATCGCGGAACTTTGGATTTGGATATTTGTTCGGCTCGGATAATAAATATCTTCATATTTGCAATAGTGCTGAACGGATTAAAATATTCTAGTAATATTAAAACAGTGTACTCTGATAGGAAATTTTTGTAAATTGCATGAAATTTTCCGACGCGTAACACATCATATAAACATAACCTCAAATTGACTTCCAAAGGTGTGAAAAATCTGTAATTATTTACCTTATTGGACATTTACGACTATTGCCGTTCAATCGAAATATTTATTTGTTTTTACTGTGACTGATCAGTTTATCAAGGTGCAAAATAATTTGCAGTGCAAAGCGAAAGTAGACAATTTCAAGTTGAATGTCAACTTGATTTCGCAAGAATTTGTTGTGTGCCCCACAGACAGACATTGTTTGAGTTGGTTTTGTGGAAATTGCGGACGTAAAGAATATTTGCCAATACTGACTTGAATTTTTCTGTTGAATTAGCAAGAGTGTTGTTTAATTCGTCAAAATGAGTGCCCGTGTATTAAATCCAATTATGTTTAATGAACTTTACACCATTCGATCACCGACGACCGTGATGCGACGTGGATTGACCACAAATCGAAAGATCAATCAAATCAAAAAGGATTTGTTTGGACCAACGGATAGTTCGGAAGCGAAGAGGTAAGTTGATGTAGATTTTACAATCAAATGTTTACAGAGGTGGAACACAAAATATTTTATATGGTACACATTCAGATTGGGGTAATAAGTACTTTGAAAATTATCTAGATAATTTACATTTTATTTGAAACATTCTATAATGAGTAAGATGAGATAAACACGAATTACTGCAAGATTTAGTAGTAAAATTCTAAGTTTGTATGAATTATCTATTCATTGTGCCTCTGCGGACATAGGATTTTGGTTTTTATTGAGATATTGTTACCCATTGAGTTTAAATTTGTATTCCAGAGCAATTTTTGATTACAAAACCAATGAGGTGAGGAAAGACGAGATTTAAGCATTTTTACAATTAAATTTAATGTATTTTAGTTTTGACATGAAAGATCAGAAGCATCACATTCTTTCGTCAGTTTACAGCTTCCAAATTTATTTCCTTTTGAAGCATGTCCTAAAGGAAATAAGGATTCTTCTACAAAATTGACGGGTGCCCTACTAAAGTAGAATAGTTTACATCGAATGTCTCCTCACTTTATCTATACCAACATAAGCTCGATGGTGCTGAAATAGTAAGTGGGAAATTTATCAAGGTGAGGAGACATTCGATGTTAACTATTCCTCTTTAAAAGGGCACCCGTCTATTTTGTCGGGACACCTTTCTTTCCTTTATAAAGACACCCTTCATAAGGAAATAAATTTGGGAGCTTTAATCTGCCGACAGAATGTAGAGATTCGTATCTGTTATGTCCAACTAAATCAATTTAATTGAATAAATACTTAAATCTAATTTTTCCTCACCTCATCGATTTTATAATCAAAAAGTACTCTGGACTGTAAAATTTCGGCCCAATCGGTCCAGCGGTATCCATTCGATAGGACAGGGCTCCAACCAAATAAAGTTTATTTGGAAAACACGGCATTAATCAAAGGTTGTTAGACACTAAAGATTACTCAAATGAGTCGAAACTCGTCTGTTCATTCAGAACTGCAAGTCCCGACGGCAAAATATATTAAATAATTGACATTTAGTTTACTAAAAAAAGCTAATTTACTACGAAGCTTTCGATAAAACTCATCCTCTTAACTTCATTTTATACCTGATTCAGTACCAATTGATTAGGGCAAAGAAATAGTCGATGCTACCACTAAAAGGCCGACGGGATAATATGCTGAAAATCGAACCCCTCGAGCAGCCACGTATATAAAGGGTGGTCCAACCAAAACGCACAATGTTAATTGTAAATAAAACAAAAAATTTTCAGATAATTATGTTAGTATTTTTTATTATAATAGAAGGATCTATGACAATTATGCGTGAGACAAAATATCGCCCAAATGCTCGCCACGGCTACGGTGGCATACTTCTATCCGATGGTCCATATTTTCAATGACTCTGAGACATAATTGAGGTTCAATGTCGTTAATGTGCTGAATGATCTTATCCTTTCTCTTGAATTGTTCTTGGCTTATTGACGTACACTTTTTCTTTTAAATATCCCCAGAGAAAGAAGTCCAAGGGTGTCAAATCCAGCATTCGCAAAAATCCGATATTTATATTTGATATATATCCGATATATATCGGATATACACTCCCCGAAAGCAGGATGGCCACACTTGGAAATGTTACATAACTTTTCATGTATTGGTTGTATTTTGATGAATTTTTTTTTTTACACTTTCTGGCTGATACATATTGCCTGGCAACGAAAAATTTAAAGATAAATATATGACAACAGTTTCATTTTTCGACTTTTTTGAAAGGGCGACACCAGGATGAACAAACTTGTAAAAATACTTAATAAAATGAATAATTTTATTTGTTTTTAATTTTATTTTATTATTAATAATGTGTAGATCCTCCATTTTTGAGTACAACTTAAAAAACTTTATTTGGGGGCGTTTTTGTACGTAATTTATGGGACTTGGTCAAAAGCGTGTTCAATTGCTGTGATCAGCGCTTCTCTGTCTTGAAACTACCTTCGTTCTGCATAAATTGTTCGCGATAACCATCCCCACAAATTCTCGATTATGTTCAGGTCCGGAGATAAACCTGGCCAGTCCAGAAACTCCACATTGTTGTGTGCAAACCATTGTTTAACTCGGCCTGCTGTATGAATGGGCGCGTTATCTAGTTGAAGAATTCATCGTTGGTCGCCGAATATTTCTTGGAAATGAATTCTTTAGATTTCTAAAAGTTCAATGTAATACGCTGAGGTCCGCCGACCTTCTAAAATAATCAAACTGATGACTCCATGAAACGAAATTGCAGCCCATACCATGACGGCACCAACAGCGATATGACGACAGGACAGAAACCGCTCAGATTTTCTCAAATCATGGCTTAAATACTGAAAGCCATCAGGCCCATTCAAATTTAATTTTTTTTTCGTGAGAAAATATCACCTGATGGCATTCTTCCTTCCAACTAAAATGTGTCCGGCAGTACTCTAACCTAGCATCTTTATAACACTGAAGTAAATGTGGCTTTTTCATTAGTTTCCTCCGTCGAAGATTCTGACACGCTTTAATCACTCTTTGTACTTTCCGAATACTGGCAGAAGTTCCAACTGTGCCCGAAGAATTCAACGATTTGCGTAAAATTAACCTACGCGCCCGTTCGGTAGTTACCCATGCTGTGCACGCTTTTTGTTTTTTCCATAGTTTTCTGGATCATTTAAATAACTACCGATTGCCTTATTACCTCTACCGATTTTAATCGCTATTTGCCGATTGGAATTATTTTCTTACTTAAATGCAATAATTTTACCTGTTTCTTCCTTTGTCAACGTTGAACCTGCACCCATTTTTAGGGTTTTGTACTAAAATACAAAACCCTATTGCAATCACGACCTGTGTCCGTCTGTCCGTCCGTCCGTCTGTATGTCACAGCACTTTTTCTCCGAAACTATAGAGGCTACAGTCATGAAACTTTGTGGAAAGGGCCGAAGTGGTGACTTCTTGAAATTCAAGGGTGGAAAAATTTTTCAAAGGGGTTTAAGGGGGGTCTCCCCATATAGGGAGGTGACCCCTCAAAAAAATTTTTTCACCATTGGTAGTCGAGTAGAGTGTCATTGGAAAGGTCTCAATGAGATCTTTTCAAAACAAGTCTTAAAATTGCCTTATAAGTACCGAGGGGGGCAGGGGAAGGGGAAATGTACGAACTTTTCGCGTACCCCCCCTTGCGATTGGACACCTTCCAACCGAAAAATCTGAAAAAAATCATGAATGTAGGCCTTAATAAGTACAACAACAACAAAAACATGAGAAGTCGAAATTCACTCAACTTTGTTAGTAATAGTATGATTTATCGATTTTATGTTTTCTTGAATAAAACGGTAGCCTTAAATTCAATAAAATTCAGCAAACAGATGACTATTTATAAGACTGATCTTTTCTGAAAGTTTCATGAAGATCGAATAATATTTAACGAAGTTATAGCGATTTGAATTTTCCTGTATTACTATGGAACAATGTGCCCTATAGTAATGGAAACATATGGTTATGGAGCCATATGCGCTTTTTACCGACTAAGACACTACAGATTTGCTAGGATTTGCATGAAAATTTCAGGAATGATAGGTATCATGAAGTTGAGTGCATACAATTGAAACAAGTCGAAGAGGCAGGAGAGAGCTCCTAGCAAAAGGGCTTTGTAACCATTCTAGGATTCGAAAAAATAGGCCATGAATCGTTTATTACAGTACAGAGGAGTGGCCCCTAAAAAAAATGCATGAAAGGTAGCCGATATGAGTATCAAATGAAACTTCTCTATGAGAGCTTTTCAAAACAGTTCTTAAACTGACAGTTTTTACTTCACGGGGGGGTGGCAATACATGAAAAATGTGTTTCCTCCCTCACGAATGGACACCCGTGATCTAAAAAAATCTGAAAAAATTATCAAGCGAGATTTTTATGGGTATAATTTTAACAAATACCTCAGAAGTCAAAATTCTTTCAACTTTGTTAATAATAGTATGATCCTCGAACATGACGTGTTTCTTGATTTTATTCGTTGCTGGTTACTGCATTTTGTAAGTTGAGTACAAAAACCTTCTGACTTGAGCATAGGTCTGTCTACCCAACTTGTTTTAAATGCAAAAGAAAAAATTTTCACCGAGAAATAAACAACACAAATTAACATAAAGTTGAATTTAAATAAATTTCAATCTCTTTATTGTTTGAAAGTTAAAAACAAAATGATGTGTCCATCCTGGTTTCGCCCGAGCAAAAAAGTCGAAAAATGAAACAGTTGAAATTACCGTTGTCGTATGTTTATCTTTAAATTTTTCGTTGCCAGGCAATATGTATCAACAAAAAAGAATGCAAAAAAAATTTAATCAAAATACACCCAAAACATGAAAACTTAAGTAAAATTTTCAACTGTGGCCATCGTGCTGTCGGGGAGTGTATATCACGTTTACGAAAAGTAAGTCAAGATGGAAAAATAATAAAAATTAGTCTGAATATTTATTCCTAAAATAACAAAGACGTGAGTAAAAATTTGATTGATCAATTAAAATCAGGGTCAATTGTCAGGCACAGATCTATAAGTGGTACAGCATCGTCTGACTCCCACTCAAATTGGCCTCCGGAATCTACGCCCAATATTTCTTCTTGCATGTGCACATTCGCATTGGATTCCCAAACCCAGTCCATATTATATGAAGGAACCGTACGACAAATTATCTTATAGGAATGGTTGAAAGTCTTGAAGATATGGACTAATTTATGGGCTTTCTCGATTCCTAATCGGTTACGTATCTTCGACTGCACAAGACCGAAGGTAGAGAATATTCTTTCCGAGACCAGCTGTTGATGCTACTGCTGACAGTAATTGTTCACATAGTGCTTCAAATCTTTCTTTGCCATCCCAGTTGAGCCATCGATTATTGTTTGTGTTCACATTCAGGAGCTTCCACCATTTTAAAAGTGGAGTCTGTTTTAAATTTTCCCCAAAAAGATTCTTAGGAAACATTGATTATTGCGTCAGCAATGACGTTACAATAGGCATAAAATCGGGCGGCATTTCAGCAAAAACTTTATCTCGTTGATCTCTGCTCAAATTTTTGCCCAGAAATCGGTGATCCAACATATTAGCCAAAAAATGAACAGACTCTAATGCTATGTTACGTCGAAACCGAAATAAATTCTTGACTTCTAATGTTTCATTTTCTAAATCCTTTTCTAGCCGGTGCCATATTTCTACTACCACCGATGTTGTTGTTACATTTCTTTGGGCTCTGTCTAAGGCTCTAGCTATTGGGTTCAAGCGTGACAAGAGTTGAATTGCATTGTTCGTGATTTGTGCATCATTTACGATTTCGAGTATGTTTTTGTCAACTTCGTTTTTATTATTTTGGCATATTTGTACCAATATTCCTCGATTAGCAAGGTAAGAGCTAAGACAGTCTCGCGTTGTATTCCATCGAACGGTTATGGGCATTACCAACTTTTTACCATCGGCAGCCTTGTACCAATTTTTTACCATCGGCAGCCTTGTACCAACTTGCGGGCAGATGTTTATTCCTAAAATATTTCATCACCTTAATCATGTTTCCAGAAACGCCTTTGATTTCCACATCTTGCGCTAGCAGGTTTAGTATATGCGCACAGAAACCATATTGAATTATGCTATTACTATCTTTACATAATTCGTGCCTCATTTTTTTGACGTTAGCTGCACTGTCGGTAACGAATCACTTTGAAGTTTTTGTTGGTATTTGTAATTATATCCGTAGCAATTTCTTTTAAATAATCAGCAGTATGAGGATGGCCTGATGTATCGATAGTATCAACAGTCCAAAGTCAAAGATACGGATAGTCCAAAGACAAAGATACGGCCTTACCCTCGATTTTATCTTTTTGTTTTTGTAAGGTATCAGCATAACTTTCTTCTAGGAGACGGCCTCCTATTTGACGAGATGTGGGAGGCTTATAGCCTGGACGAAGTGCCATGATCATTTCTTTAAACTTCAAGTGATCAGCGTGCAAAAACGGTGTATTGGTGGCATAGAAAAAGTTTGCGACCGCCAAATCAATTTTTTTCGCTTGGAATACCGATGTAACCATTACTTTTTCTAAGATGTTGAATGAAGGTCCGCCATTCGACAACGCGTGTTTTTTTTGCCACTGATTCGATTATGGTGTCATTTGATGTTGAGGAGTGGGTATAATGAACAGGATCTGAAGGTGGCACATATGAGCTAGAAGCCCTTGACACTGGACAAACATTCACATGTTTCAATAGCCGCACAGGAATGCCTTGCAGCTCTTTCTTGCACTTTTCACATCGGGCTCATTTGTCACTGTTCAGCATTCGCAGGTTTCGGCATGGCTCAAATTGTTTCGAGTACTGCGGAAAAATGAAATGTAGAAAGAAAAACACTTAGTCTCAACGATCTGACAACTTGTATTGTTTTCATACTACCTTCAAACTTATCGTTCAATAGGTCAGTTATCTACTTCAATGAATATCGCACAGCAGATGAACGCAAAGATCACTGCACTACACCAACTACATAATGATATCAAAATGAAATACAAAAGTATGATTGTAGCATCAACTTTTTAAACTAGCGCAGCATTTCTTAGGTAGATATTAAATTGACAGTATACTCGTACTTTAGTTAACAATTGTCAAATGCTAGTCCGCGTGCACGTAAGTAAATATGGGAGTCCCCGAACTTCTGATGAGATAGCTATTCGGGGGGGAAATAATCTAAATTTTAGTTTTTCTTTTAATGTTGCCAAGATGCTAGATAGATAATATCAATTGATATATATCCGCATAAATATCAAATGATATATATCGTGATATATATCATGATATATATCATGATATATATCCTCTGATATATAAGGGCGAACCCTGATTTACAAACACATTCTTTTTAAATTATGTTAGTGTCTTAAAAAGTTGAGAATTCACAAAAGTTGGCCTTAAAGCAAACGGCTTAACTTTTCTGAATCTCTACTGTGTTACTGCTAATTGAGGTTTACATCAAGCGTTATTGTATGAAAACCCTAGCAGTCAATTTTGGAAATAATTGATTAATATAAAAAACAAGTTGGGTAGACAGAACTACGCTCATATCAGAAGGGGTTTGTACTCAATCTACGATGTGCAGCCACCAATAATGAATTAAATCAAGAAAAACTATAAAGAAATCCACACATGCACGGCTCCAGCCCTCAAAAACGCTGACATGTATGTGGACGTTACTGAGCTATCATTTAGCTTATGTATCTGGTACCTTGGGGTAACTGGTGTTTCTTGTTTAGAGCTCTTGAAGATGCGGCATCGGAACTTGACCCTTATAAGGTAGTGGTCCTTTATTGTATTTGAACATGGTTGATCTGGTTGAATGAGTGACCGTCTGGGGATGCCCACGTTCACTTATGGATGTCACGATGCGGAAAGTGTGTGGAGCTGACTTTGAAGCCTCTACTAGTAACGAAGTTTATCAGGCGTTGTCCGTTGTCGCTGGTCTCTGAATGGAGGCTGTGTCCTCCGGTTGTTCCTCTATGTGCCGTTTCTCGTCCAATTTTTGCATTGATCACCCAGAACAATTTTAGTGTGTTGACGTAGTGCATCGACAGTGCGCTCTGGGGTGCTGTAAAATTCGTTCTTAATTGCCTCTTCCTTGCCTTCTGTGGGCGCGTGACAGTTGATCAGCCAGACACTAAAGTATTTAGTCTTGGTACCAACCGTACGGAACCATTCGTTAACGGGCTTGAAGTCTAATAATTTGTTTAAATGTTCTGTCAACAATGAAAACCACTCCGAACTCATGGCGTCCTTGCAGTTTTCCGCTTTTAAACACGATGTCCGTTCGCATATCAAATATATCTTCACCGTGGCATCTGGTTTCTTGCACTGTGAGGGTGTTGATTTTATATTTTTTTTATTTCATCCAGAAGTTGTCGCAGTGCACCTGGTCTGTTCAATCATCTAACATTCCAAGTTCCGAAAGAATAGTCCTTTATACGTTGCGGTTGTCGTTGTCATTTATCCAATCCGATTCGAGGCTGTTGTTCTGGTTCCATTACAAGTAAATACCGAGTGGAGCGTTATCAGCGCTTCGACTTAGTCCACCCTCTTTCCACCATTTGAGGGCGCGTCCAATGGGGGACCAAAAGTCCCATACGTATTCATGATATGTCGCCCCCCTGCATTTTTCATACAAATCCTCACAGCCAGTTGATTCGTTTTGAAGCGCATATTGTTCTATGACTTTGTTTGTTGTTTTTGTAATACAGGTAAACTCAAACCACTATAACTTCTATTTGATCCTTTTGAAATTTGTTATTTTCCAAATTTCATTGAATTTATAGGAGTATCCTCGTGATTTTATTCAAGAAAATGTAATATTGGTAAATCATACTATTGCTAACAAAGTTTGGCAAATTTTGACTTTTGAGGCGTTGTTGTTTTCATAGAGAACTTTTTAGAATGTTAAACAATGTATATTTCCCAAATCAATGGAAAAGGCCAAGAGATTTCCAATCTTAAACAAAGGAAAGGAATCTTCGAGCCCTTAAAGCTATTGGGTGTACAATAACCGGATTTTTTTAGCGAAATTTGATGCTTTATTGTGGAAAAATCTTACAATATATTTTATTCGAAGTATTGTCCATCGGAAGCTACAACATTTCCCCATCTTTCAGGCAATTTATGAATTCCATCTAAAAAAAATTGCGCCGTCTTGGCGGCCAAAAACGAATCCATCCAACTTCGGATGCCTTGCTCTGAAGTGAAGCGTATTCCGGTGAGGGCGTTTTGCATCGAGCGAAATAAATGAAAATCAGACGGAGCAAGGTCCGGACTATAAGGCGGGTGGGCCAAAACTTTCCATCCACTATTTTCCAAATAGTTTTTCACGGGTCTTGCAACATGCGGCCGAGTGTTGTCATTGTGAAAAATCATAGCCTCGTGTCTGGTCGCATATTCCGGGCGTTTTTCGATGATGGCACGCTTCAAACGTATTAATTGTGTTCGGTACAGGTCACCTGTGATTGTCTGGCCCGATTTCAACAACTCATAATATAACGGCCCCTTCTGATCCCACCAAATACATAGCATAACCTTGGCGTCATGGATATTTGGCTTCGCCGTGGATTTGGCTGGTTGTCCGGGCTTCACGTATGCCTTTTTGCGCTTGGGATTGTCATAATGGATCCATTTTTCATCCCCAGTCACGATCCGATGCAAAAATGATTTCTTTTTATGGCGCTCAAGCAGCATTTCAGACATACAGAAGCGCCGTTCAACGTCTCTCGGCTTCAACTCATAGGTGACACAATTATCTTGCTTCTGAATGTATCCGGCGGCTTTCAAACGTTTCGAAATCGCTTGCTTTGTCACTCCCAACGATTTGGCAAGTTCGTCTTGCGTTTGACACGAATCCTCATCGTGTAGCGGCTTCAATTCTTCGTCTTCAAACTTTTTTGGCTGTCCTGGGCGTTCTTTGTCTTTGATGTCAAAATCGGCACTTTTGAAGCTTTGAAACCATTCAAAACACTATTTTTTCGCTAAAGCATCGACTCCATAAACTTCTACAAGCAAACGATGACTTTCCGCAGCGGTTTTCTTTGCAAAAAAATTACCCAACAGAACCTCCCGCAAATGCTGTCTTTTCTCCAATTTTCGAAGTTATTCATCGTGAAAAATAATAATGATTCACACAAGATAAAATTATTTTGTTGACTGATTTTGATAGCTGTCAAATGTACCTTCAAAATGACATATATATATAAAGTTCGAGCTTTCACGATATTTGTTAGTACGGACATCTAGCGTCAAATTCCGGTTATTAAGTAGTACACCCAATTTCACCCAATCAGCTTGTGTGCCTAACATCAGCAAGCTGTTTGAAGTGATACTTAATCAAGTATTTGACGTGCATATCGAGGAATATGTGTTGGTGCCGGATTGTCAAGTTGGTTTTCGTGCCAGACATTCCACCATACACGCGATAACGAAAGTAACCTCAGACATCTGTTGGAAACTACATAATAAAGAATGTGTATGAGCGTGTCTGATTGATATGGAGAAAACCTTCGATACGGTGTGGTTAGATGGACTAATTTTTAAACTCCTTCAGGACAAGTTTTCCAGGCACCTTGTCGTCATGATGTGCATATGTTGTACGGGGAATCATATATTGTAACTGATGGAAATCTGCCGACAATGCGCGATTTCAATGTCTTGAATGATCTACAGCAAGAAACAGATACTGTGCCTCTGCTCTACTCCATATTTATGCGCAAATTATTGAACGGTTTCGAATTTAACGAGTCGCCAACGCGATCATTAGTAGGGTTTCCTGATGATCTGATTATTTATACGGCCGACCGCAAAAACGCTGTAATTCATAGCAATCTACAAAAAATGTTTAATGATGTGCAGCTCTATACGGACAATTGGCGAATGCAAATCAATACTCAGAAGTGCGAAACAACTTTGTTTCGAACAACGTTGCGGTTGATCTGAAACGTAATGGAAGAATTTCCACATTATGGCTGATAAGGGTAATTCAGAACGGATTCCACATGAACCCTGCGTTCGATTCCTCAGTGCTTATCTCGATCAGTATCTGTACTATAATGAACATGTTTAAATCAAATGTAATGAACATGTTTAAAGCAAAAAACATACATTGATCCAAAGGTCAAAGTTATTTATTACAAGACTCTGGCTAGACCAGTTTTGACATATGGATGTCAGATCTGGTATAATCAGAGTGCTAGTACAATGGAAAGATTAAGAGTTTTCGAAAGGAAATGTCCGTGCCGTTACTGGTTTGTACGGAAAGCCTGAGACAGATTAGAACCACTTTATATCGAAAAAAAAGGATTTATCAAACTGCTTAAGTGACTAAGAGTCGATACTTCACATTGAAATTACTTCGAAATCATATCGCCAGATTTGTGACTGTGAGTGAAGACCTTTGGATTTCGCAGCCGTTCCACCTTACACGGGTACATTGAAACTTGTCTCACTACTGGCTTCCTTCGTCCAGAAGCATTTGTGTATTTGGATATGAATTGGTATGTTTTTGATTTTAACGGTGTTTCGTTTTTATATCATATATATAGACGGGCCACCGCTAAGAAGATAAAATAACCTCCGAATTTGAATTCACAGCACGAACAACTCCAATGGAGATACTCATTTGCTAGACTCGTTGAGACTGATCGGGCTGAGAGGGTCAGATGTTTCGTTTCATAAAAATTTATTAAAAGTAGTAAACATATGAAATTCAACTAAATTTTTAATTAAGAACAATGATAAATGACAAAGTCAAAACGAATGTATATGTCCGAAGTCATCGTCTGTGATTAAAGGGATTCTGATTTCTTTGCATAAATTGATTATGACCTTTATAAGTCTATGCATGGTTTCCTTGGGAATTCGAGACAAGTTTTTATTTTTTCGTATGTTTGATTTATAACATCGAGTGTGTGAAAAAAATTTCCACATTTGTTTCCCGGGAAGTTTGTACATTAATTTAACTACACTATGAATGCATTTCACAGACTGTGAAGAGCATACATTCAATTATTTCAGCTTTTTAACAATATCAAATATATAACAATAATTGAAGACTTCGCCAGTTTAAATTTTTTAATCAATTTTTATTCAATTAATTTCCAGAACTTTTGAAGATGAATTGGACCGCCATCAGGATAAAGCATGCAAAAAGTGGGGATTTGATTTCCGCAATGGTTATCCATTGAATGAGCATCATCAATTCATATGGGAACGTATATCATTTGGTGAATTTATCCCCAAAGTGTACACTTTGAGTCGGGCTGCACATGTTCGTGAAGAGTCAGTTTATGAACCAACCGAAAAGGATCTTTTGCTGGATGAAAGAGCAGCCCGTGAAAATTCACCATCTGATATTCATCATGGGGTTAGCGATTCAGTTCTATTCAAAGTGCCATTAGAGGATCGATTGGCAGTAGGTTCATCAACGATTATCAAACGACAACCGAAAATTACAGGTATGATTAGATTTAATCTTCAAAAGTTAAATTTATTCGTTTTAAATCCGTCCGAATGGCAACGGAAGTTATAAATTGATAGGGTTGAAACTTCAATATTTTCCCACAAATTTCTTGCATTTTATATTCTCACCACATTTATGGTTAATTTGATTGTTTAAATTTTCTCATGGTATTGGTATTAAATTGTGATTTATAGTAAAACTGGGAAGAATAATTGATGATCAAACAGGCATCATTTTGATCGTTATCATATCCACTTGGAATAACAGTCATGCCTTATCACACAAAGTGCTCGAATTCTCATAAACCAGCAAAAAACGGTTGCAATATATTTCCTAATACATCTGTTTACCATGGGAAAATGAACGTAAACTTCCATTGCTCAATATTGTCTTTCGCGATTCAATACCAAACCACCCCTACAGTTCTCACACAATTCTAACCCATTAAAAAAATACGTTAAAACCTATCAATATAATTCCTCCCCCATCAATAACAACATCCAATATATGTTTGACCTGAAAATCATTCTCATAACTCACAACCGCGACAATACGCGGAAAAAAGAAAGTGAAGGTAAGCGAAACAAAGAAGAAACAAGTTGGGTAGACAGACCTATGCTCATGTCAGAAGGGTTTTGTACTCAACTTACAAAATGCCGTAACCAGCAACGAATAAAATTAAGAAACACGTGATGTTCGAGGATCATACTATTATAAACTAAGTTGAAAGAATTTTTTAATTCTGAGGTATTTGTTAAAATTATACCCATAAATATTTCGCTTGATAATTTTTTTAGATTTTTTTAGATCACGGGTGTCCATTCGCGAGGGAGAAAACACATTTTTCATGTATTTCCCCCCCTCTCTGTGCACCCACTGAAGCAAAAACTGTCAGTTTAAGAACTGTTTTGAAAAGCTCTCATAGAGAACTTTCATTTGATACTCATATCGGCTACCTTTCATGAAATTTTTTTCAGGGGCCACTCCTTTGTACTCCTAGAATGGCTACAAAGCCCTTTTGCTAGGAGCTCTCTCCTGCCTCTTCGACTTGTTTCAATTGTATGTAGTCATCCTCATGATATCTATCATTCCTGAAATTTTCATGCAAATCCTAGCAAAGCTGTAGTTTCTAAGTCGGTAAAAAGCGCATATGGCTCCATAGCCATATGTTTCCATAGTAATACAGGGCACATTGTTCCATAGTAATACGGGAAAATTCAAATCGCTATAACTTCGTTAAATACTATTCGATCTTTATGAAACTTTCAGAAAAGATCAATCTTATAAATAGTCATCTTTTTGCTAAATTTTATTGAATTTAAGGGTACCATTTAGATTTTATTCGAGAAAACATAAAATCGATAAATCATACTATTACTAACAAAGTTGAGTGAATTTCGACTTCTCATGTATTTGTTGTTGTTGTACTCATAAAGGCCTACATTCATGATTTTTTTCAGATTTTTCGGATGGAAGGTGTCCAATCGCGAGGGGGGGGTACGCGAAAAGTTCGTACATTTCCCCTTCCCCCCTCGGTACTCAGAAGGCAATTTTAAGACCTGTTTTGAAAAGATCTCATTGAGACCTTTCCAATGACACCCTACTCGACTACCAATGGTGAAAATTTTTTTTTGAGGGGTCAACTCCCTATATGGGGAGACCCCCCTTAAACCCCTTTGAAAAATTTTTTCACCCTTGAACTTTCAAGAGGTCACCACTTCTGACCTTTCCACAAAGTTTCATGGCTGTAGCCTCTATAGTTTCGGAGAAAAAGTGCTGTGACATACAGACGGACGGACGGACGGACGGACAGACGGACACAGGTCGTGATTGCAATAGGGTTTTGTATTTTAGTACAAAACCCTAAAAATACACTCCTGCGATATACTCTCGATCTTGATAAGTCGAGCATTAAATTGAACTTCCTGTGGTCCGGACGTCCTGCAATCGGTCGATCGTTTTCAGGTTTGCGCTGTCGATAAAAGTTAAGCAATTAAAAAATTTTCAATCGGCATTTCAATAGATTATGGTCGTTATGAATGTTCGGAGGTACTAACGTAGACGCGGTTGTTTATCGTATTGTTGTGAACATGATTGCAATCACCCCCGACTTTTCCTTTTACACAAAATTGAATGGTCTTATCTCGGTAAGGGTTTGATATGCTTATGTGATTTTAACGGTTTTTTCACGGTTCCACGATAGCGCATAGTGTGCATTTCCCATATCGAATATTCTCATTGTCGCCCTCATGTTAAAAGTTCATGAGGTGAATAAAGTCGCGGTTTCTTGAAGATTTAAAATGGTTTAGACGTCGCGCATTATTTTTGGCTTAAATTTCATAATATCTTTCAAGACAATGTAAAAATTGGAAACACATTAACTTCAGAATCCACTTCCTTTAATGACACCTTACCTACGGTCACTATGTCCTTTTGTCTGTGCGCAGATCCTTATGCTTACAACTATAGCAACTACTGCTCAAGATAACTACTTTCTTAAAGCCTTCACATCCGTCTGTTTTACATAAAAACCGTCGTCGGGAACGATGACGTCAAGCCCTTATTACGAGTCATTGTCCACGGTTATGTTGTCTATGTCTAAAAACAGAGTTCCCCTGAAGGAAATGAAAGGTTTTCTGGTCGGTTGTTACCTTTTCATCTTATCAGGTAAATTTATTACAACATTTTTTCCCAACTAAGTCTTTAATGTGAATACAGAAGTCGATATTGGTTTGTGCGGGAGTTAAACGGAAAAAATTGTAGGATTTTTCAGTCCCTACTTAACGAGTCTCGACGGATATGTTGGAAATATGTTTGGCATCGCGACCTGTGATTATGGGAAGCGAACTATTGTACTGTGTGTACAATGAATGCGATTGATTTTATAAGAGGAAAACACAGAGTATGA
Organism: Odontomyia ornata; assembly: GCA_963969285.1. NCBI lineage: Eukaryota > Metazoa > Arthropoda > Insecta > Diptera > Stratiomyidae > Odontomyia > Odontomyia ornata. The sequence continues at coordinate 38,564,339 of OZ017742.1, forward strand.
TTTAATGACGGAAATCTGATTAAATGGTTTTAGGAGCTCATAAAATATATGGTTTGTCAGTGAAAAACTCTTTCATGTATTTCAGTCATGTAAATCGCATAAATATGTATTAGAGCACATAATTGTGGCTTTCGAATCAAAGGATGTTTATATTATAGGTAGGACGCATTTAATTGCCGATAATGAAAAATTCGATAGGGCGAAGTTGTATGGTCCAAAACTTTTATCACATCAATTCTTCACAACCTAAACCTTTTTTCTACATCTTATATCTTTTAAAATTCATTTTTCCTTGATAAATTTCTTACATTTATTATATGTGGTCATGTCAACATTTTCGGCTTCTTTTCGTAAATTTTTATTGGTGGTCCTGATTTTGTCCTATCTTTTAAATCTTTAAAGACGCTACACTTTACAGTGTCGTTAATCTTTTTATTGCCACGTAATTTACGGCCATATCGCTATCTAGTGTAGAATCGGCTACTGATCACGATGATTGGTGTCGTTTCTTACTTATACTTAAACTCCAATTAAGTCTCATTCTACAAGCACATGATAAGTTTAATGACACCAGAATGAAACAACTACATTTTCTTTACATTTATATATTACGAAGCCGAATGAAGTTTTTTTTACTTTTCATGGAATTATATTAACTCCCTTAATTTGAGCACTTAAACGAAACATTCAATGTCATGGTAAAATACTTCATTTTGACATTTTCCTTAAGGGCTGAGATAAAAGTGTCTACAGCAATTTATGTGTTGGGAATGGAAATTCCCATATAATTTCTACCGTCTCAATTTACCATTGCTTGAAAAATGCAAAAAAAAATCTGTTCAAATGAACAAAGTTTTTCTTTTTCAAGTAATTATGTTTGTGTTTGTAAAATTTGTACTTTATTTTTATAACAAAATACCTCCGCCTTAGCAAATTATCGAGACAGAGGCAGCTCTTCTAGCGATAACGATAATAATCCTACGATTCGAATGAGAAAAAGACGTGCACATTTTTCAACTGCAAGAAAAAGTCTAGCTCTGGAGTACCTTTTTGTCTATTAGGAACAATCCTGATATTAACACTCGAAACGAAAGACAATCCTAATGCCAGTACAATAAACATGCTAGCAATTGATTCAAGAAAACAGGTTTGTGCTCCTTTGCGTGTTCTGTATCCCCTCAAGAAATATTCCTTCAAATAAAAAATTACAATACACCGGTAGATGGCACCATTTTTTATATAAATCATAAATTAAATATAACTCTCTGCATATTGCTGTGTACAAAACTTACTCCCGATGAAAGAGCTAATCGTTCGATAGTTTCTTTCAAAATTATAGTTTCTGCCAATGTTAATCAAGTACAGGACAGGAAATTTTTGCCTCCTTGTTAAGGAGCTCTCACTTCATTGGAAAAACACGAGAAGAAATAACACATAATCCATGTCTTGTTACATCTGCGGCCTTTTCCCTTGACAAATCGGATTCTTACCATTCACTTCTCTACATTGAGCTTTCTATTGTCCATTTCTTTCAGGAATACGAGAGCGGTTCAATAAGTACCCGTGTTTGACGACAGAGGGCGTTCCTGAGGGGACTTGGTATTATCACCGTGTACTGCCATCTATCAAACGAGTGAAGCAAATTTCAGACTGATTGCTAAGTTACGGATTTATCAGCCATTCGAGTTAAACGTATTTCGTGATTTACGCTAAGATGGAAAAACAGCAGTATCGTTCGGTAATTCGCTTTTTGTTTTTGGATGGAAAAAAATGTGAGGAGATAAAAACAAAGTTGGATGCTGTTTATTCACACACTTCGCCATCTGTGACCACAGTTAGATATTGCTTCAACGAATTTAAGCGTGGGTGAACATCCGTTTTTGATGAGGAGCTACCAGGACGCCCGGCAGACGTGGTTACCGAGGAAATCATTCAAAAAGTCGACGACGTGATTCTCGCTGATTGCGCGAAGTAGCAGAGGCCATACGTGTGTCGACCGGAACGGCAATTAATACTTGGCGATGAAAAAGTTGTCGGCCCGATGGGTGCCGCGATTACTCACGGTGGACAACAAGCGGATGCGGCCGTTCTTCGAAGCAGTGTTTGGAGCTGTTTAAGCGAGATCCGAAGGGGTTTTTGCGTCAAACTTGGATTCATCATTGCGCACCAGAAACTAAGCAACAATCAAAACAATGGATTTCTCCTGGTGAATCTGCTCCAAAGAAGGCGCAGACGGTCCCATCGGTCGGAAAGTTCATGGCGCCAGTTTTTTTGGTATGCGAATGGCCTCCTCATCCTCATGATTTTTTTTTTGAAAAAAGATGAACGATCACTGGACAATGCTACAGTGTGTTATTGGACCGATTTGACGAAAAATTTAAGGAAACATGACCGCATTCGGGGAAAAAGAAGATGATGTTTCACTATTATAACGTACCAGCACATTCATCCGGAGTTGTCGTCGCCAAACTGCATGAATTGCGTTACGAAGTGCTGCCGCACCCCCCGTACTCGAACGAAGAAGTCATCGCCGAGACTGAGGCATATTTGGGAGAGTTCGAGAAATTGTATTTTTTGGAGGTGTTAAAAAATGGCTGGAACGCTGGGAGAAGTGTATCTTTCTAAAAAGGGACTATGTTGAAAAACTAAAAATTTTTTTTGAAAAATTGGTATCTTCAGATCTACTCTCACAAAGTTGTGAGATTTACTCGCACAAAGTTGTTAGATATACGAGTACTCTCACAAAGTTGCTTTTTTTTTTTTTTTTAATTACCTCCATTCCCTACCACTCTCTCCATCACTCTTTCTTCGTCGCACAACGCTCGTGCGATCTGCATTTACATTACGTCGCTTGGTCCTTTGTGCCACCCAGACAATGTTTAACACATCGGTATAAGGGGGCACACAATATAATGTGAACTAGTCCTTTTCGTGAACATCTAGTCCAAAAAATCATGATCAGCTCTCAGAGATAAAAAAAAATTCAATATCATACGACGCATTCAAAAAAAACTCTGAGTAGCTGTCACTTCAGTATCTCGCCGATAGGGTCAAAAAGAACGCCCTAAGATACTGGGCTCATAAAAGCAGAATTACAGGTCCACGCTTCAATAGTACTCATTAAGTGCTCCCTTAGTCTTTTCTTAAATATCAAAAGTGAGTTTGCTTCCTTAACAATTTCTGGTAGATTGTTATATATACGCAGAGCATCATTGTTATATATACGCAGAGCATCTTTCTTTTAGACATCCGGTCAAAAATAGTATTGTAATTTGACGTTTTTGCTTTGATTTCACGAAAGTATTTGACTCGTGCGGTGTAGTGGTTAGAGCGCTCAAAATTCGTTGGTGGCAACAAATATGTGCTTGTGGTACATCTGTCGGAAGATACTCATTGAAAAATCAGACAATAATCACTTGGCTGAACGTGATACTGACCATATCACCTCGAATACCGTTACGGTCATGAAATGAGATTTCCCAACAAATCTCAACGCCAAGGTTCGAATTGGACTAGTGCGCGTTGATTGTTATTATTATTTGATACGGTTCAGTATTTTTTTATTTGAAAAGCTCGAGAGGTTCAACATACCTGATATTCTCGGGTTGTCCCCTTTTCTCCTAGGGTTTGAATTCTTGTGTAGTTCGCTGTCAAAAATTGCCTTTTTCTGTCTTTTTATGCTGATAACTTTGACATCTAACGAGTATTTGCCTCTCACATAGATGAGAGAATTGTTACGCCTGAGCGACTGGCTTAAGACCAATCTGCTTTCCCTAAATGTTTCCAACTGTCATCACATGAAATTCCTCTACAAAAACCCTCTTCATTCCATATACAGCCTTGTAGGTATTCTTTCATGCATTGTAACTTGTTGTAAGGTTCTTGATATGTTTTTTGATAACACATTTACGTTCGATCTTCGCATTGCTCATATCGTCAAAATAGCCTCTCATTCATTAGGGTTTATTTCAAGGTTCTTTTCCTCACTCTAGCATGCCACCCACTTCCAGTTTGTAACTTTATTTATCATTTGACCACAATAACTTGGGATACTGATCCCAAATTTGGAGTCCTAATTTCAGCAACAGAACGTTGAACATTCCGAGTAGAAATTTAATTTCGGCAGTGATTAGGCCTTTACTAGGCATGCCTAAATCTGCATCGGGAATCCTTCGAATGTAACGCATTACCCCATCACTGCCTAAATTACGAACTGATGGGGTTTGCCTGAACAGTTCCTTATTTAGGCAGTAATTGTGCTTGGCTAAACAGTTTCCAATTCAGGCTACGATAGGCTTGCCTAAGCAATTCCTAATTTAGGCTGTGATAGGACTTGCCTAAACATAAATTTAATAACATGATTCTGGTGCAAATTATATGCAGTGAAATATTTTAATTTAATTTGGGCATGCCGGATTATGGCCCCATTAGGCATGCCTAACTTGGGGGGAATAGTAATGAACAAAACTAAAAGTATTTATTTATGCATTCTCGTCTTCTTCTTCTTCTTCTTTTGTTTTGATTTTACACAACCAAAACTTTTCTTTTTAGTAACTGTTTAGGCAAGCCATATCACTGCCTAAATTAGGATCTGTTTAGGCAAGCCCCATCACCGCCTAAATTAGGAATTGTTTAGGCAAGCCCCATGAACGCACAAATTGAATTTTTTTTTGTAAAGTGGCGAAGATTGTAAATGTTGTGTTTACATTCTTAGCAAGAATTTAAGGTTTATTTTTTTTACAAAAACAAAAAAAAAATCGATTCAGGAGCAGGTTAGGCCAGTCCCATCAACCCATTAATGCCTATTTTGGGGAATGTGTAGGCAAGGCCCACCACTGATTAAATTAGGAACTGTTTAGCCTAAATTGGAACCTTTTTTTGTAAACTGAAAAAAATGGCAGCTCAGCAAACTGTAGTTTTGTTAACAAATCATAAAACTATAAAAAAAAACTCTCGCAAAACTATTGTAAAATTATTATGAAGCTATCTTAAAACGATCATAAAAATGTCGTTCAACTATCGTAAAACTATCGAAAAAAATTGTGTAATTATCGCAAAACTATAGTATAAGTACCGCGAAAATATTGTTTTTAAGGATGCTCGAAAAATGATGTTCTTGGTAAGAAATGTTAGTGGTGTTTCGATTTTTCACAATATAAATTTTTCTGTTTAAGAATTGTTTAGGAAAATCCCATTAGGTGTTTATGCGGAAAGTCCTATCACTACCTAACGAATTGTGTTTACGTTCTGATTTGGGCCTAATGGCATTTTCCTAAACAGAACAGGTTAAGGCATTTATAATTAGACCTTGAGGATATAGCCTCCACGATGAAACGAATGACAACGGCCAGCGCCTGATTGACTTTGCATGTAGCAGAAATCTAGTCATACGTTCGACTTGCTTTCCACATCGACGCATACATAAAACGGATGACAACACACAAAACCAGATCGACCATGTTCTCATCCAACAACGTTGGGCATCGAGCATACTTGACGGTCGTTCATACCGAGGAGCCAATTGTAACTCAGATCATTACTTGGTCAAATTAACCTATCAATGTCAAAGGTGTATTCGGCGAAGATCAGCCCTTTACAAAAATTCGACATCGAAAGGCGGCAGTGAAAGCGACAATTAAGACCGTAGCAGAAGAGACGATCGCGCATCAAGCCCAGCGCAAAAGAAATGATTGGTTTGATGATGAGTGCCAGAATGCGTTCGACAAAAAGAATCAGGCGTACAAGCAATACCTAGGTAGGAAAACCAGGACGAAAAGAGAACACTATCAAAATCTCAGAAGAGTAGCGAATAAGGCAATTAGAATTAAGAAAAGAAAATACTATGAGAACCAATTGAGAAGCATCGATGTAAGCCTAGCGAGCAACAACACAAGACAAGCATACAAAGTAGTGAAAAGCCTGAACCGTGGTTATCAGCCCAAAACCACGCTCTGCCGCGATGACATCGGCAACATCATCGCTGATGAAAACAGGATTAAGGAAAGATGGGAATCATATTTCAAGAACCTCCGTAATACGCCGCACAGATATTCCCGGAGAGCTTCCACCGGCCCCACCGACTCTGGATTCAAAAGAATAATAAAGCGCGGGGCATCGATGAGATTCCAGTGGAGCTCATTAAATATGGTTGCAGCGTTTTTCAGAAAGCCATCCATAAAGTCATCTAGCACATCTGGGAACAAGAACATATGCCGAACGAGTGAAGCCAATCAATTATATTGCCTATCCACAAAAAAGGTGATAATCCACCGTGCGAAAACTAAAGGTATATCACTACCTTGTACGGCGTACAAAATATTTTCAAACATCTTAGAAAATAAAATCGGATCAAACGGCAACAGTATTATTGGGGAGTATCAAGGTGGTTTTAGAGCAGGTTGATCGACGATAGACCAATTGTTTACAGTCAAGCAGGTACTTGAAAAATGTTGGCAGTTCAACATAGACGTACACCAAATTTTTGTTGACTTTAAGCAAACACGACAGAATTGATCTTCACGTACTAATTTTTTTTCAGGGGCCACTCCTCTGTACTGTAATCATCGATTCATGGCCTGTTTTTTCGAATCTTAGAATGGTTACAAAGCTATTCGACTTTATTATTGTATGTACTCATCTTCATGATACCTATCATTCCTGAAATTTTCATGCAAATCCTAGCAAAGCTGTAGTGTCTAAGTCGGTAAAAAGCGCATATGGCTCCATAGCCATATGTTTCCATAGTAATACAGGGCATATTGTTCTATAGTAATACAGGAAAATTCAAATCGCTATAACTTCGTTGAATACTATTCGATCTTTATGAAACTTTCAGAAAATATCTTATAAATAGCCATATGTTTATTGAATTTAAGGGTACCGTTTAGATTTTATTCAAGAAAACATAAAATCGATAAATCAGACTATTACTAACAAAGTTGATCGAATTTCGCCTTCTCATTTATTTATTGTTGTTGTACTCATTAAGGCCTACATTCATGATTTTTTTCAGATTTTTCGGATGGCAGGTTTCCAATCGCGAGGGGGGGGGGGGGGGGGGGGGGGTACGCGAAAAGTTCGTACATTTCCCAATTTTAAGACTTGTTTTAAAAAGATCTCATTAAGACCTTTCTAATGATACCCTACTCGACTACCAGTGGTGAAATTTTTTTTTGGGGGGTCACCTCCCTATATTGGGAGACCCCCCTTAAATCCCTTTGAAAAGTTTTTCCACCCTTGAATTTTCAAGAAGTCACCACTTCTGACCTTTCCACAAAGTTTCATGGCTGTAGCCTCTATAGTTTCGAAGAAAAAGTGATGTGACATATAGACGGACGGACGGACGGACAGACGGACACAGGTTGTGATTGCAATAGGGTTTTGTCATTTAGTACAAAACCCTAAAAATGTGGGAAATTCTTAATTTCACTTTAAATTGCAAAACTTTTATTTGAACATTTTTTCACTCAACACCACTTAAACGCGAAATTTCCAAAATTGTTTAAGATAGGCATGCCTAATTAGGCACTCATTAGGTCTGCGTTAGCCATGCAGGCCTAACATTGGCGTGCCCCATTAGGCCCGCATTAGACATGGCTAACTTAGGCAAGTCCCGTGTTTCCGCATTAGGCCTGGGAGCATACTTTTCCTGCCCATATTTCTAGGAATTAAGATACCGAGGGCGGTCCGGTAAGTACTTAGCCTCACCGCCCGGTGGCACCACTATTGCAAGAAAGATTCATTATTGTATAGTACCTTCTCTTAGGCGACTAGTGTCAAAATTTCAGCTGATCGGACTCGTAGTTTTGTTGCCCCGAAAACGGCTACCACGGAGGATGGCGTCACAAAAATCCATGGGCTCGTCTGGCAGACCGTTGATTGAAGGTGCGTGAGATAGCTGAGACAGTGGGCATCTAAAAAGACCGCGTGGTTCATATCTTACATGAAAATTTGATCACGAAAAAGCTATCGGCGCGATGGGTGCCGCGATTGCTCACTCCGGACAACAAACGCAACTGCAACTGTTGGGTTGTCGTCTCCGATTCCAGTGAAGCCGACGGGGACTGGCGTTCCCGGCGTACCCGAATCGCTTAGTAAAAATACTAGGATTGGAACTGGATCCGAAACATAGTGGCTTTGTGATTGTTCGATAACAAGATCAACTCATTGCTGCGAACCTCAACCCTGGAGGTATATTCAGGTACCACGGGCAGCTGATGAGCCTCCATCATAAAGATGGTCAGCTGATTGGTTGCGGCCCTTCGGGGAGTATCGTGGTGGCTAGTGGTGCAAACAAAGGTTGGCGTTGACCTTATAGCGTCAGATACAGCTAGGTCTCGGATCTACCAGTATCAAAGTTGAGAGTTCCCTCAATGTACACTGGTACCGAACTTCGGGGCGAATGATTGGCGCTTAAACCAATCGCCGTCTAATGGTGACCGTGAGATTAGGCCTATTCAAGGCAGGTGCTCACGTTAATCAAAACGACACATGTATCGACTACTTGGAGAAGGGCGAATCGGTAACAGGGCTCTACTATGCCGAGTTATTGGGCCGATTCGATGCCGAATTGCAGAAAAAAGGCCCCATTTGTCGAAGAAGAAAGTGCTCTTCCACCATGACAACGCACCGGCTCACACCTCCGCCATTGCCACGGCCAAATTGGTCGAATTGGGCTACGAACTGCTATCCCATCCACCGTATTCCCAGATTTGGCCCCGTGCGACTTCTTTTTGTTTCCAAATTTGAAAAAGACACTCGCCGAGCTGCAATTTGAGTCGAATGAGCAGATCGAGAAAACGTATTTTTCAGACGGTTTAAAGAAGTTGGAGCATCGCTAGCTCAAGTGTATCGAGCTAAGAGGAGATTATGTTGAGAAATAAATCGCCGCCACTTTTCCAGAATTTCGTTTTTCTTTTGTAGGCTATGTACTTTTCGGATCGCCCTCGTATGTATGGAATAGGTGCGTTTTACATGTGATGGTCAAGTTCAACTCAAAAAATATTAGCGAACAAGCGAGTTTAAATTTTCCATTCTTGGACAGAATGATAGAAAATTCTATAAATTTTAAGCTGCATACATAACTCCAATTACCAAAATACAATAAAATGGAATAGCCGCACTTTGCATCTAATGGACACGTGTATCCTGAACATTTCTTAGTAATCGATTTTTTAACAACAAAAGCTACAGCCGATTAAAATGTTTACAATAAAAACATGTGATACTGGAAATATACGCGTTTACAGGCGATCTAGGCACTCTAGATATTTTCGGTTCCAGAAATTACAGTCTTCCACAAAAGTCAAGGTAAAGAGAATCGGTAACTGAAAATTGTATTACTGAATCAATATTTTTATTTGAAAACCAAAAGTTATGAAATGGTAATAATACGAGTTCTGTTGAATTTAAGTTTTCATAAATTTAAAGGGATCCGGCAATAATGATCATTGAAGACAATAATTTTTTGTTGGCAATGTCTCTTTTCTACTCCACAAAAGTCTTGGTACAGTTGCAGAAAATGCCCTGTTATTTGTAAAAAGGGGAATCCCCCAAGTACATATTATCAGAGTGAGTTAACAACCGTAGGCCGCTGTCTTTAATATCGCGTCCGTATTCGTGGTGTATCTTTTATTTAATAAAATTTTTAAAAAATGAGTCGAAAGGAGTTGGGTATTAAGGAGCGTGAAATAATTATTAATCTGCATTCAAATCAGAGCAAATCATATTCTGAAATAGCTGAACTAGTGTTGCGAAGTCGGTCAACCATTCAAAAAGTGATAAATCGATTTAAGAAGGAAAATAGAGTGGAAAATGTGCCCCGAACAGGTCGTCCATCTAAACTAAGTGCAAAGGACAAGAGAAAAATTTCGCAAATGGTAAAACAAGATCCATTTCTAAGCTGTAGAAAAATCTGCGATGTTCTTGGAATTAATGATAAGAAGGAGGTTAGCGCAGAAACTGTGCGTAGAGCTGTCGTAGAAGCTGGATTTTCATCTCGTACGCCTAGAAGAAAACCTCTTGTAAGTTCCATAAACAAACAAAAAAGAATAACATTTGCAAAAGCATATATTGACAAACCAATAACGTTTTGGGATAATGTTTTATTTTCGGATGAGTCTAAATTTTGTATATTTGGTGTAAATGGGCATAAGAGGGTCTTGCGAAAAGTAGGAGAAGCATTTAATCCCAAGAACACTATTAAAACAGTAAAACATGGAGGCGTTGGTGTTATGGTTTGGGGTTGCATGGCTGCTGCTGGAGTTGGAAATCTGACATTCATCGAAAATACTATGGATCAGAACTCTTATTTAGAGATTCTACGAAACAACATGAAACAAAGTGCAGCCAAATTAGGTATGCGAGAAGATTTCTTGTTTCAACAGGACAATGACCCTAAGCACACTGCGCATAAAGTTCGAATGTGGCTATTGTACAATACTCGCATGCTTGCTACACCACCTCGAAGCCCTGATTTGAACCCTATAGAGCATCTTTGGAATGAGCTTGAGACAAAAATCCGAAAAAGAGTGATATCAAGCAAGGCGCAGCTTAAGGATGTTATATTGGAGGAGTGGGCCAGAATCAGCAGCGAATTTACTAAAAAATTGGTATATTCTATGCCTAAAAGACTGAAGTCAGTAATTCAGATGAAAGGATATCCGACAAAATATTAAGAAAAGTATAATTCAAATAACTATGCAAGACTATAATTACAATTTGTATCATTTTTCTTTAGGTGTACCATGACTTTTGTGGACTTCATTCATTGACTTTCCAACACATCGTATGTAATAATATATTAATACGACAGATTTTTCGTTTTGTTTTACATGAATTTAAAGTGTAATGATTATAGTTGAAGTAATACCAAAAACAATTTTATCACTATAGGTTTTTTAAATAAAAATATCAAACAATTTTCATGATATTTATCACTGTACCTTGACTTTTGTGGAAGACTATAGGTCCGATGGCGTTAAACTAAAATACATGTTAACCGTACTTTCTTTATTCTCAGTTGAAAGATTTTTATTTTTTTACAAAACTCTTCATCGTATTTTCTTGTTATAATTGACTGAAGCAATGAATATATTGCTTAATTTTCAATATTTCCAATAAACTTACAAACAATTTCGAGCTTCACCTCGAAAAACTCATTAAGGTCCGGCGAGTATGGTTGGATCGAGGGTGATTATCTGCATTTATTATGTAGTCTTGTGTGGCTGGTTTACACACGACTAACTAATGCATTATTCAGCAAATCATTCTTCTACCATTTGTTCTTCACTACCCTCCTATATACTAGTTTCGCTCAAAAAGTATGTGCAACTAGATGGAAGAAAAGTATAGTTAATGCACACTAAAATGCATAAGCAAGAGGAGAAGTTGCCTCATGAATGCCACACATTTGGCCTCGAGGTGAATAAATTAATGCGGATTTTCGACCAGTTTGATGTATGACATGCGTGCTGCTATCGAAATTTTAAACCATCGGGCAGATGTGAGGTTTTTACAATTTGCTTATAAAATTTTATTGACTAGGTTAGTTTTTTTTTTTCTTCCCTACAATTTACGGAAATATTACAATCAGAAACAATAATAATAATTACAGGCAGAAATATTACATATACAAATCAGAATTTGATATAAAAAATTGTAAAAGTGCAATCTTACATCCGTTACCGAATTAAAATCATGAATTCATCAAAATCATGGCACAATGAACCTCTATGCTCTATCTCAAAGATCAGAACCTTCACTTTGCTTCAATTCATCACTTTTCCGGCAGCCGTTAACAACCATCTTTTGATAGAATCCACGAACTTTTTAAATGTTATAAATTCATTTGAGTTTCAAACCCGCATCTCAAAAAAAATATCCAGAATGCAGGATACCATTCTTCTCGTCCTTATTCACTCTACGAATACTCTTTATAGTCATCAAACCACATACAGGATACAGCACAGTGCACTACAATCCCTACTATCACCCCAAAGTACGAAAAGTATTCAGATCCTTATCAGATGTTAAAATTGTTCCTTTAAAATTTATGCATCGCTAAGAGCACGAGCCAACCACTCAACAAATAGAATTGATCCTGTCGGGATCATTATGAAAGGAATTTCTGTTACAACTGTTGTTGGCCAGAATTATTCAAATCAACCATATGGAATTGTAGAATTCAAGTAAATGCAGGCATTTCATTTTATCTGAATAATGCAGCAGGACATTACTAGTTTGCATGGAAACCACCCCAAAATGAGTGAAATATTTCGGAACACTAAATGTTAAATTATGCACGTTTGTACACTGCACAGTTTTTTTGGGGTGAAATGCGAGGTTATAAGATCGATCGATTACAGCACGAACCACAATTTATGGACCCTCTAAAACCCGCAGCTTTTACATTTTGTCACGTTTCTGTATATTTTAGTCGACAGCCAAATGTTTAATTTTGTTCACTATGGTGAAATGGATTTTCGAATAGGCAGATGTTTAATTACTTGAGGCTCATTAAAGGTTTAGATTTGGATGATTCCCTTATAATTTTCTATTCGAATGGTTAAACGGGTATTCGATACTTGACCTCCAAAATAAATCCTACTAATATCGTGTCGAAAGAAAAAACAATCAGTCTTTATTATCCTCTGAATCCTTATCATCTTAGCATAAGCCGCGATCAAATCCGCTAACCAATAATTTTCCCTTTTCTTCAAGTACGAAACATAATTCCTACATCAATATTCCATTTAAACACCTTCCACATCTTCCAGGTAGCGAAAAATGGTGCATGTGTTTCTTTCATCCAGACTCCCATTTATTATGGTCCTTTCAAACAGATCATGTCATGGATCAACAAACATGAAAGAAAAGCAATTTGAAAGTGATCGTGCAAAAAGGAAACTCACCAGTAGGGCAGATTGTCGCGTTTGCAAACAAGAAGAAACTAAATGAACATACAATAAAACCGCACGTGCCAAATATATAAGGGGCTCTGTAGAAGGATCTTTTGTTGGATATATTTGGTGCTGTCGGTACTTATGTTGTTAACAAACAAGGGTTTGATTTCTTAAGGCATTTGTCTTGTAAGGTGTTTCATAGTGGGTATGGAACAATGAAGATTAATGATCGTATGTGAGGATATTCAGTGACAGGAAAGAAATAGATATTCTGAGAAAGAAATCAATTAGTTAAGGATGGAAAATTATGAAACTGTTTATAAAAAGTCGGAATCTGCAGAATGTTAGCTAATTTCGAAATCATCCCTACGTTTACCAAAAAAAACTGATTTAAGTACGTTTAAGTTAAATTTGTCTAGGACGACTCAGTAATTAATCTACTTGTCGACTAAAATAATATTTGTCCATCAAACTCCTTTATGAATTGTCGATCTTACGGAAGTGTTAAAAATATAGCACCCAATTTCACTATCACTAACAATAAGCTCGTCATTTATGTCGATGTTACAAAAGGTTACTCTGGTTGTCTGTCTAATATTCGAAAAAAATCCTCATATAGATAACTGGCGAAGTGTGGCTCACTGATTTGCAAGAAATTTGGTGATATGTGACTTCCACGCATTAGCAGCATATCCTACAAGCGGTTCGATGCGCTTTTCAATATTTTTTTGAGAAAAGCGTCCTTAAAGTTCCTGGTGAGCCCAATAAATGCGAGGAGTATCAGAAACCATTCAACAGATTTGCTGGCCGAATGATTGGCAATATTGCCTACCACCAGAAGTTCCCAGTTCGATTTCTGGTAGATACTCGTATTCGATATTTTCGTTTGCGCTGAAAATGCTTTCTTAACATTTTCGACGAACAATGAATAACCATACTATCGAATTAACTGTTTTAAAGTAATATATTTAAAATTTTCATATCCCAGAGTAGAATTTCTGTAATGATTAGGTGGCAAAATTCAAGCAAAGTTGCATATAAAGCGTTTTCCAAGGTGTTATTTTGAATAGCCCGCTATTTCGGTAGATGTCACTTTTGAAGCTGTCATTTTTTGACATTTGACAAGTAGAAACTACGCCATTTATAAAAATGAAACGATACATGCTTCAACAACGCATTGAAATTATTAAAATTCGCTATAAAAATGGTGAAAATTTGGCAGAGACGGTTCGTAAAACTCGGAACATTTTTGGGTCGTCGTGAAGCACCTTGTCGGACCGCAATACAGAAATTGGTGGAAAATTTCGAGCTGTTGGGACAACTTAGTGATGTGAAGAATAAAACTCGTGCACGTCACTCAAGAACAGCCGAGACTGTTGCTGCTGTAGGCGAAAGTGTTGAAGAAAACCCAGGTTTGTCCATTCCTCGTCGTTCTTTGGAATTACGCATTCCACAAACGTCATTACACCTTATTTTGCATAAAGATTTGGGTCTTAAGGCTTATAAAGTTCAGTTAACACAAGAACTCAAGCCGGTCTATCATCAACAACGTCGTGTCTTTGCTGATTGGGTCCTTGAAATGCATGAAAATGATCCGGAATTCCATCGAAAAATCATCTTGAGTGATGAGGCCCATTTCCACCTCGGTGGCTTCGTCAACAAGCAAAATTGTCGCATCTGAGGCTCGGAAAACCCTAGAGTTATTGTTGAAAATCCTCTCAATCCTTAACGTGTGACTTTTTGGTGCGGTTTATGGTCCGGCGGAGTCATTGGACCTTACTTTTTCGAAAATGATGCTGGAGCAACAGTTACGATGAATGTATTGCGCTATCGAGTGATGATTAATGACTTTTTATGACCGGAATCGGGTGGTATTGATCTGGACAACGTTTACTTTCAACTAGACGGCGCTACGTGCCACAGAAGCAACGAAACCATTGATTTTTTACGGGAAATGTTTCCGGACCGTGTTATCTCTCGAAGAGGTGATCACAATTGGCCACATAGATCTTGTGATTTAACACCTTGCGACTTCTTCCTTTGAGGCCACGTGAAAGAGAAGGTCTACGCCAACAGCCCAGCGTCGATTCAAGACCTCAAAGATGGAATTCGTGAGGCTATCGAGGACATAGGACAGCCACTTTGCGATTTGGTTCTGGAAAATTTCATGAAAAGGATATGGTCTTGTAAGCGTGGTCGTGGTGGTCACTTGCCTGATGTTGTTTTTCACTATTAACGGCATACCTTCTTCTTTATAATGAAATAAACATCCGATCATTTATATTAAAAAATGGCATTTTTCTTTTAATATCAAAATAACACCTCTTATTGGAAAGCCCTGTATAGGCTTCATACATTAAACCTTTAAGTTTGTTTGCATTAAAGTTCATACAACAACTGCACAGAAAAGGATACTAAAAAGTTTCTTTTTATGCAAAAAAAAAACAATTCCAACAACAAAAGTCCAAACCATTAAAATTGAGGAATATTATGTGTCCGCTAATATTCCTAAGTCCTCAATATGTTCTCAAAATCTACCTGTTTATTTCCGCTGATTTTTCGGCTCAAAGAAATTGTAGTGAAGTGGGTAGATAGTGGGGTTACTGGCGAGGAACTTTCGTGGCGGAACTGTTAGTAGACGGGATGGAGTACCGTTCCGTTACTGGATCTGTCGCGAGTGCTGCTGGTTGTTGTGAGCACTCGCTAGCAAGTTTTCGACTTCTTGCAATTGGTACGATCTGGCGCATGTGTATCTGGTTTCCCACAACGGAGATAAAAGATGTTAGCCTCTGCCTGGCATGCGGTAAAGTGGTGTCTCGTCTGCCGGCAGTTCCAACACCTAGGGGCCAGTTCGTGTAATTCGGTTTGATGTTGTTGGTCTAGTTCTGTGGATGATGGAAAAATGATCTCTGACGCGCGATCTGCTATGGGTGGAATGAGACACGCTGGCTCGGGTGGAGCAGTGTTTTTGATCTCAGCTAGTGAGTGTCGTTCTGGTGGCTCTCGTCGGCTAAAGAAATTAACTTGGGGTGTGGACCGCTGGGAATATTGCACCGCTTCAAGTTCCTTTGTAAACGCGCGAAGCGCATGCACGTTGTGGCGTGGGGCAAACACCAGTCGCTCTCGCAGCTCCGGCCTAATTCCCTCCCAGAAAAGACTGAAAAACTCAGACTCTGACATGGGGCTCATCAGACGTTCCAACTGGCAACACAGGGCTTCATAGTAATCGTCTACGGTCTCCTGCGCCTGTTGGCGTCTATTCCTTATTCGCTGTTTTCAGGTGTCATCTCCCTCGACTGGTGCGAACTCCCGCAGTGCTGCACGCCTCAACGTCTCCCAGTCGAACGTTGGAAAAGTATCCACAAACCGACAAAACCAACGGAGAGCTCTCACAGTGAATAACACTTGTGCGCAGCGTGCGACTGCTCTCATATTTCCCCCTTAGTTCAACCAAGCCATGTTCTCAACCCTTTGCAGAAACGCCCCGATGGTCGTAGGGTCATTCTTACCGGTAAACACCAATTTCCAGCCAGCCACTATCTGAACTACTTTAGATGGTGGAAGATCTCCTGGCTGGGTGGATGGTTGAAGATCCCAGGTGCCCCCAGGCATAGGTCGAGATGGTGGATCCGTGGTGGGCCAGACAATTGCTCCATGCCGGCAGCCATTGCCTGCATGGCGTCTAGTAGGTGTGACATTTTGGTGTTGGGTCTGGAAAAACACTAATTTAAGTTTAAAAACAAAGTGGCCGTTAGTGGCGAACTATAAACGAACACCTCACAAAAAAATATAGACAGATAAATAAACATAAGCAAATAAATGAAATACGTAGTTTAGATGGATTTAAAAGAGTGTAGATTTAAAATCTAATCAGTTTTTGGGGCTTTGTAAAATAATTTTACAAAACCCTCCCAAAATCGCGACCTGTCTGTCCGTCCGTCCGTCCGTGTGTCACAGTAGTTTTTCTCGGAAACTACTTAAGCTAGAAACATGAAATTTTGTATGCAGATGTAAAGTGGTGCTCTCTTTAAAGTTCAACTACAAAAAAATTTTATCAGATATTTAAGGGGGGTCTCCCCATATAGGGGACTCCCCTATATGGGGACCACCCGAAAAAAAACTTGTATCAAAGGTAGCCGATATGGGTATCAAATGAAAGCTCTCGATAAGAACTTTTAAAAACAGGTCTTAGTTTGGCAAAATTTGCTTCAAGGGGGCGCACAGGGAGGGGAAATACACGAAAAATTTGTGTCCATCCATAAATAGTAATAAAAGTTAAATCTCATGAAGAATATAATTAAAAGGAAACGTTTAAATTTAATATAAAAGGAAATTGATATAAAATTACATTTAATAATAATAGTAAGAAAAAAAAATATTTTATAAATTACAACTACGAATGGATGTATGGAAATCTTTTTCCTAAATCTGCAATTAAAATTTCGGATAAGGGTTAGGAACGTTTTCGATTACTGCAAAAGGTAGCCGATATGAGTATCAAATGAAAGTTCTTTATGAGAGCTTTTCAAAACAGTTCCTAAACTGACAGTTTTTGCTTCAGTGGGGGCACATGGGGGGGTATAGTCGAAAAATGTGTGTTCCCCCTCCCGATTGGACACCTGTGATCTAAAAAAATCTGAAAAAATTATCAAGGGAGATATTTACGAGTATAACAATAAAAAATGCCTCAGAAGTCAAAATTCCTTCAACTTTGTTAATAATAGTATGATCTTCGAATTTCACATTTTCTCCAATAAAATCGATTTTAGTAGCCTTACACAAGATCCTAATACTCTAAGTTTCCAGCTTGAAGGCGCCCCACGGCGTAACAAAACGAGACCTGGCCCGAAGTAATGTGTCAAACGGTTCCAGGCTAGGTTCTCAGATTGACAGGGGAGGTGTTTAGTGGGTAGCCCAAGGGTATCCTCCATGGGAGTCCCACACTGCCAGACTCGGCGGGCGTAAATGCCTTGACCTCCCTACCACAAAAAAAAATCTCTAAGTTTGATGAAATTCGTATCATATTCACGGAAGTTATAGCCATTTGAAATTTCTCCAATTACAATAACACATGATTTTGGTATTTTACGGACTTTCCATCGAATCAGTCACTGCAGTTTTGATTTGATCTTCTTGAAATTTTCAAAGAAGGGCAACAACATTAATATTTTTAGGATTTCATGATATGAGTGATTTTTGTTCGTTTGCAACAAAATGGCGCCCGGTGAAAATAGAAAAACAATGGATTTTTTTAAACGTGCACATCTCTTTGACATATTTTTTGACTTTATTTGTTGCTGTTGACTGCATTTATGAGTAGTTGAGTACAAAACCCTTCTGACATGAGCGTAGGTCTGTTTACCCAACTTGTTTTATTTAAGTTAGAAAGTGATTTTCGGTATCAATATCAAATTCGGTATTTCCATTCCGTTTTTCCCTTCACAGGCAAGGACACCATTGGTACGCTCCTCTTTCGCGCTCCAGAGACTACTCTCTTGAGGCACCATAAGGATCAGGGTTCGGAAGTGCTCTTTCGTTCGCAAGTTTTCACAAGGTACAATTTGTCAGCCCAGAGTGAATTCTGACCCGCAAGCAGCGCGTTCCTTACCATGGACTAGCTAAGCAGCCAAGCCGCGAAGTCAAAATCCATGTAATGGAAGACACTGAGGCACCGGTTGGTTTGGGGGCAGATCAAAATTCGCCGCAAAAATGATGAGTAATGACTTCCGAATACACGAAGGGACTCTAATATCATTTGGCCTTGCTCGTCATACAATGGTGGTAAACGCAAACGCGGTACCCATCTTGCGCACAGCTTTCTCATGTCCAAATTTTCGGTCAAAATGCGATGCACAGCACTTTTTGAAATGCCTGCCATGTCTGCTATCTCGCGCACTTTTAGTTCGACGGTCATCCAATACCATTTTGTGGATTTTCTTCACATTTTCTGACGTAGTGACCTCACTTGGTCGACCACTGCGATGTTCATCTTGGCAGCTCGTACGACCTCGCTTAAACTCAGCTACCCAATATTTGACCGTTGTAAACGAAGGAGCAATCTTCCCCAGAGTAGAATCCAACTCGGCTTTGATATCGGTTGGACTTAGACCTTTCAAATGAAAGTATTGTATCACATAACGTTGCCCGATTTTTTCCATATTTACAAATTCATTTAGAGCGTTCACTTTGGAAAAAACAATAATAAAGGTACCGTTATGAATTTTTCACATTAAGTTGTTGAAAGGTGGTATTGTCAATCGCAGTAATTGTTTTTTAAAACTACCTGCATTTATAAGTCAGGTCGAGTACTTTTGGGACTACCCTCGTACTATACAGTACCTTTTTACATGTCCAGTTTATAGAGACCTTACAATAGCTACACTTTATTAAGTGATCAATAATTTTACCACTTCGGTTTCCAATAAGAGACATTAAACTTAGGAGGGATGCAAATCCGCGCTTTGAGCACGATCCGTCACCTAACATTGTGAAGAAGTTTTCAACATTTTTTTTTTTCATTAGCAGCTTTATTGAAGAGTATTTTGCGCACAGCTTCAACAGCTATAGCTATGTTGTCTACACGCTTACAATAAGTTCCATTGCTCCACTGCGCTCCAAGTCCATGAGGCAAGAGAAGTTCGAAATTCAACGGACACCAACACCAAGCAATTTCATTGAAAAAATGAACCGTCTAACATACACATACTCAAAAAAGTCTGCGTACACTTGCTGGTCGTAGCAAATATATCAATATAAAAACCTTTGCCATTTGTTTATAACTTAAAATCTTTTCTTTATTATATTCATTAAACTATATGGAACATAAATATGTAACTGATAACTCGTTCGCTGTTTAGAATAACCAAAATAAAAAAGTTTCTTCCAAAAAGTCATGAAAATCCATCCAAAAAAGTCTGCGTACACCTGAAAAAATTTATTCATTTTATTTGAAAACCACTATATTAGCTTTCAGATTTTGAACCTTAATATCTAGCAGCATAGCCTTTCCTATAAATGACTTTTTTGCATGGATTGAACAAGTTTTGATGTTTCTTCGGCCGTTATTTTGTTCCACTCGTTCAAAATAACATTTTTTAATGACTCTTTGCTAGTTATGTCATGCTCTCGAATTTTTCTTTCAAGTAAATCCCACCAATGCTCAATTGGGTTTAAATCTGGTGATTGAGGAGGTGTACCTAAGAGTTTTGGGACGTTGTAGGCCAACCAAAGCCTATTTATTTCAGCTGTATGTTTGGGGTCATTATCGTGCTGAAAGAAAAATGCGTTCCCCAGCCGCAATTTCTCGGCACTTTGCTTAATATTATTTTTTAAATATTAAGGTACCCGTATTTATCCATTGTAGATTCTATGAAAACGAGTTGCCCCACTCCACTGGCTGCCATACACCCCCAAACCATCACACCGCCGCCACCATGCTTTACAGTGGTAATTAAATTTTCTTTATTGAATTCTGTCGAGCGTTTTCTCCACACTAATTTGCGTCCTTTTATCCCAAATATACAAAACTTACTTTCGTCCGAAAAAAGAACGCTTTCCCAAAATTCTTTTCGCATATTTACATAATTTTTGGCGAATTCCACTCTCTTTCGGCGATTCCGTTCCGATATGAACGGCTTTTTACGTGCGACTCGACCATGGTAACCGCCTTTTCTGAGAATTATGCGCACTGTTTCATCGCTTATTGTTTTATTGTATTTCTTTCTTATATCCTGCGCAATTTGGAACGCGGTTAACCGGGGATTTCGTTTCACAGCATTAATAATACTCCTACGTTCACGTGCTGTATGTTTGGGAGGACGTCCTGACCGATGCCGTGAAATAATCAAACCGCTTTCTTTGTAATTAGCAACAACCCTTTGGACCGAGGAATGGGTTCTCCCAACTAATTTTGCGATTTCATGAAAACTTTTCTCGTTTTCACGCAATTTTACTACGACTTTACGCTCACTAACACAGATTTCCTTATTTTTTCTTCCATATTAAAGAATAGTATTTTATTCACGCAAAACACACAGACAATTTTCCAATGAAGTACTGTCACGCAGAACAATGAAAAAATGAAGACATCAACATTGCACATTTCGGGGAATCCCCAAATTTTGTGATGTGTATGCAGACTTTTTTGGGGCTGCTCACAGAGTTCCAAGTATTGAAATTACTATATGTTCGATAATTTTGGGAATTTTTTAAACAAAACTGCTTCAATACATTTCTTGCAGTTTAGGCTCTTTTATCGAAATGATTAAATCAAGATCACATTATTGATTCATACGATTCCAACATAATTCAGTTTGTACTAATGAGATGTACGCAGACTTTTTTGAGTATGTGTATATATTTCGTAGTAGTCCGCATGGTGTACTGGTTAGAGCACTCATCCCGTAAGCCGAAGGTCCCTGGTTCAATTTTCGTTGGCGGCAACGAGATATAGTTCGAGTGATTCTTCGGACGGACTGTAAGCCTGCTGCTGGTTTAAGTCAGAACGTATCGCAGCTCGGTGGACGGACACACGGCCAAAGCATGATACTGACCTTGTGGACTGCTGACACATTCGATCATGATGAGATTCTGTAACTATCTCTAAGCAAAGGCCCGAAAGGGGCTGTACAATTTTTTTTTTCAATTTATTTCGTAAGCACGATCAATTTTCGGTGAAGAATAAGCAAACCGATCATTGCACTGACAAGAAATATAAAGTTTATAATCCGGTCCTCTTTCGTCAGATTTAGCGAATTTTACATTTTTATTAAAATCGCTCAAAATACGACTGTGATGCACCGCGCTATGTACACTGGGTACTCATTTTTAAAAACGAATTCGACTTTTAAATTGTTGTAGAAATCGATTTTTTGTTAAATTTGCCGTCGTGTACCCTCAGTCCCCTAGATAATACTAGAAAGTTATTAAAAAACAATAAACGTTTTAGATTTTATTGAAACAAACATAAAAATAATTGAATTTCACTAACGATCCTCTTCTTCTTTCCAGACTACATGAAGGAACGCAAACGTTTGGCACCAACCCCGAAAAAACTTTCACCAGTGAAACGCCTCCGAACCAATACCCCACTTACAGCAATAGGCGGCGGTAGTTGTAGTAGTAGCAGCAGCAGCAGCAGCAGCGCGAATCGCAGTTAAACAAGTCAAAAATTATGTTTTACTGCAATGTCGTATTACTTTATTATATATAATAATTAAAATTTTAGTTTTAATCAATTATTAAGAGATAAGGAATGTTATGCACAAAGTTCATTGACGTGTGTGTATAATGAAATAAGACAATTTTCTGTTCATTTTTCTATTAAAAACCAATTTCGAATATTGTAAATTAGATTAAGATTAAATATGAATGTATTTGTTGGGAATACATTAAAATCATTAGTTTTAAGTCATTTGAAGATAAGTTGCTAGGATATAAAATATGAACACACTCCGAAAATGATCTTATGAAGAAAAACAGGATAAAATGGAATTGCGCTCTAATGTCTAACTTTATGGAATGTTGCTTCCAATACAATGTTGCATAGACTTTGAAGACATTGGCGATGCAGTCATAAAAACGATAGGTTTTAATAAGTTGAGTCAGAATAGGGTTGAAAATTTTAGTTAGTAATTGCAACGCCATAAAAGAAATGGAATTAACTAGTTTTTTGGATTGAGTTTGTGTCATGCTTTGGATTTTTCTCGTCTTTAAAATTGAGAATGTTTTTTTTTATAAACTGAGTTAATTCAATTTGTGGTTACGAATTTTCGTAGTTCGGAAAGTGCTTGTCAAAAAATGTTCAACACTGAAGTAAATTTAAAGTGTAAGCTTGATTGATACTTAAATTGAACTGGGTTTGCTCTAAAATCTATCTTTATTCTATCGCCTTTCGATATTTCTGTATAGCAATTTCGCACAACATGCTGTTGGGATCACTGTGTTGTTAACATTGATCACTCTATTATGTTGTGAAATAGTGCTGTGATACTTCTTAATGACGGATGTTGTGGTCCGATTGAAACCTTTCTTTATTTTCATCTGCAAACCCAGTTGGATTCGACTACAAAATCAAGTCTGCATTTTCGCTTGAATATCTTAGTAGTGGGGAAATTGCATCGTCACATTATATCTTCCCACATTGCAATGAATTAATAATCAAAATGCATCCTAACGATTGTATTGCAAGAGAAGAAGAAGAAGTACAAATATTTTACAATCGTATACATTTACTTTTATTAACTTTTAATTTTTTTTTCCTTATTAAATATTTTTTCCCGATACCTTTTCCATTTTTAAATGAAACGAATTTCTTGGTTTTATCAAATTAAACACCAACACTAATTTACCAGCGAGAAAAAATTTTGTGCAATATGTGCAAGAAGGAGCAAAGTAAAACCTTAAAATTTAATTTGATAAAATTGACAATTCATTTCATCTCCATGGAAAAATGATTCGATTTTAGATTTTCACTGCTTGCATTTACTAATGTCCAGTGAAATTCAGAAATCAACTATTTTTTCATCATTCCCTGCATTTGTTTGATCTTGAATTTTAATCTTTTCTTATTTTAATTTCTCTCCCATTGAAATTGGACCCGATTTTTGTAAAAACTAGAAACACTCTTTTGTACAAGATTAAATGTTAATTTGTAAAAATTTTGTTTTCGAATGACATTGAACAACAAAAACAACCGAAAATTGAAAAAAAAAAAACATTGTTTGCCAAAAAAGAGATCAATTAATATATACATGAAAACAAATTGCACAATTACTTTTTAAGGAGCTTTTGCTTTGCAAAATGGAATGAAATTTCAAAACAAAAGAATGCGAAAGCACGAAACAATAATTTAAATATACGAGTAGACAATATGTCAATGGCATTTGTAATAGTTTCCTTGATTTTCATAATCCCTTCTCGAACAATCTTTGTCGTGTATAAATTGTATATAGTTTACGATTTTAATAGTTTTTTTCAGAATGCCTATGTTAAAAAACACATATTTTCTCTAATAATAAGTCTAGATTATAAAAAAAATATGAATTGTGTGTTTATTTTCTACCTGGTTTTTGACGTGATTCATTTTCTGATGCGACCTTGGACGTGATTGCGAAATGGTTGGTATCAGACTTGGTGTATAGAAGGAGCCCATGAATCATTGATTAGACCTGAGATTTAGTTCAATATTATCAATCTGATTAGCATTCAGCTCAGGTTGTTTTGCCTAAATTAATTTAGGGTTCCGTTGGTTACACCAACTTGCGTTTGGGCTTGAAATATTTTTTCAGGTAGAAAGTTGAGGTTTGAAGAAATTTGGTATACTCAGATCAGTAACAAAATCTGATCTAGATTAATCTACCACAATAAATATCTGATTGCTGATTTTGGGTCTAATCTATCCTATAAGGCCGGAAAATTTTATTCAGAGTTTCTTTTGTTGTGAGAACGATTAATGCGTACCACAGAATCGTAAATCACCTACTAGATTCAGACACATTTTTTTTAAACATCTTAAAAATCGAATTTCATCAGAACTCGTACGAATGTTTAGGAGTGCCTTTTCCAGATTGTTTTTCTGCTCGGCGCCAGAGATTGAGCTAATTAAGCACGTGTATGTAGCACATATATACTACGATTTGCATTTCGGCAGTAATAGCACCTGTAATGACACTGAAAAAAATAAAAAAATTATAAAATTTCCTTTATAAGCGCTATTTATTATTAATCTTTTTAACCAGATACCGGTATTTCGAGGACAAGTTATCCTCTTCATCAGTGGCGGTATTCTGAAGCTCTTCTTATAATTATCCGAGTATTTAAACCTTTCACATTTAATGGTAATAAACATGAATATCCTTAAGTACTACTACGAGAAATAACAAACAATTATAATGCAATTAAGGGTATAAAATTAACAAAGAGCTTAAAGGTAAATTTATTACAGGGAATAAGGAAAATGGTAAAGTAATTACGGGTTAGCTGAGGCAAGTAACATAATTATGGAGATTTAATTACAAAAAAATTATTAGTTAATTGATGATTTTCATTAGGTCACTGTATCCGTTCCCTAGATCCGTATTTAAACGTTGTTCACTGGGGACTCTCGAGATCCATAAGGATTCGCAAGCATCCAACTTTTTCCAATCCCGGACTTCCTGTACTATGTCAAGATTAGCCCATTGAATAGTATGAGATTCCTCAATAATATGTCTGGCTAATGATTATCTTGCTGTATCTATTCCACCTCTTCTGATGATTTGTTCAGCCTCCTTAATATGTTCTTGGAATCTAGTTTTTGCCAAGCGTTTCGTCTGTCCAATATATACTTTATTACATTCTGGGCAACTGATCCTATAGATTCCACTCTTTTCCTCTTTTTTCTTGCCATCCTTAGTTGATCCAAGGATTGTTTCAATGCTGTATTTTCTGCTCGTGCTAGCCGTATTGCATCCTGTCTTTCTCAAAATGCGTTCCAATCTTTTGGTAGAAGATGAATGAGTGATTGGCATCCATTTTCGTACTTGTCGTCGTTCTTGTAGAAATAGTGAAGTGAGCCCATTTCTTCTATGTTGTTTCTCCATTTTTCGAATACGTTGCTCGATCAAACTCCTCCTATACCCATTTTTGCTAGCCGTGTCCACGATGTACTGTTTTTCTCGTTCCAGACGCTGGTTATTCAATGGTACTGTTAACATTCGGTGGATCATACAATTGTATGCAGCCATTTTCTGTGCATAAGAATGGTTAGAAGAACAGGGGATTGTTCTCTGGGTACTTGTGCTCTTCCTGTAGATATCAAATTCTAATCCACCTTTGGCCTTTATGATCAAAAGATCCAGGAACGGTAATTGGCCCTCACTCTCTTTTTCCATCGTGAATATTATTTTAGGGTGTATCCCATTGAGTACATGTAGTAACTCATCCGCCTGATTTGCTTTAACCATCGCGAAAATGTCCACATATCTGGCCCATATCTTAGGCATCATTCCTTTTTTCTCCACCTCGAACTCTAGCCAATCCATGAAAATATCACTCAAAAGAGGTGAAAGAGGGTTACCCATAGCTGCTCCTATCGTCCCTTTGAAGAAGTTGTCCCTGAAAATGAAATAGTTTTCATTCATACATACAACTGCTAATTTGCTATAGCATTTAACCCGTCTCCTCCATTCCATTGAATCACTGTGTTTCAACAGCCAGTCCTCGAACAGTGCCAAGGACTGCTTAACTGGCAAGCTAGGAAACAGTGATTTGACATCATAGGAAATCAATAAATAGCCCTCCTCAACTTTCACATTTCGAAGCTTCTCCACCAGTTCGTCCCTATTCTTCACTGATCGCGTGCTAGGTTTGTAAGGAAGTTGTGCGCATTCCTTTAAAAGCCATTGGGCTATATTCCTAGTAGGTGCATTAGTGGCTGCGATAATTTCCCTCAGTTCATTCCCCTCCTTACCCCCTGCCTACCTAGAATTAAGTGTCTGCCCAAAATCCATAAGGAGGGGAATGAACTGAGGGAAATTATCGCAGCCACTAATGCACCTACCAGGAATATAGCCCAATGGCTTTTAAAGGAATGCGCACAACTTCCTTACAAACCTAGCACGCGATCAGTGAAGAATAGGGACGAACTGGTGGAGAAGCTTCGAAATGTGAAAGTTGAGGAGGGCTATTTATTGATTTCCTATGATGTCAAATCACTGTTTCCTAGCTTGCCAGTTAAGCAGTCCTTGGCACTGTTCGAGGACTGGCTGTTGAAACACAGTGATTCAATGGAATGGAGGAGACGGGTTAAATGCTATAGCAAATTAGCAGTTGTATGTATGAATGAAAACTATTTCATTTTCAGGGACAACTTCTTCAAAGGGACGATAGGAGCAGCTATGGGTAACCCTCTTTCACCTCTTTTGAGTGATATTTTCATGGATTGGCTAGAGTTCGAGGTGGAGAAAAAAGGAATGATGCCTAAGATATGGGCCAGATATGTGGACGACATTTTCGCGATGGTTAAAGCAAATCAGGCGGATGAGTTACTACATGTACTCAATGGGATACACCCTAAAATAATATTCACGATGGAAAAAGAGAGTGAGGGCCAATTACCGTTCCTGGATCTTTTGATCATAAAGGCCAAAGGTGGATTAGAATTTGATATCTACAGGAAGAGCACAAGTACCCAGAGAACAATCCCCTGTTCTTCTAACCATTCTTATGTACAGAAAATGGCTGCATACAATTGTATGATCCACCGAATGTTAACAGTACCATTGAATAACCAGCGTCTGGAACGAGAAAAACAGTACATCGTGGACACGGCTAGCAAAAATGGGTATAGGAGGAGTTTGATCGAGCAACGTATTCGAAAAATGGAGAAACAACATAGAAGAAATGGGCTCACTTTACTATTTCTACAAGAACGACGACAAGTACGAAAATGGATGCCAATCACTCATTCATCTTCTACCAAAAGATTGGAACGCATTTTGAGAAAGACAGGATGCAATACGGCTAGCACGAGCAGAAAATACAGCATTGAAACAATCCTTGGATCAACTAAGGATGGCAAGAAAAAAGAGGAAAAGAGTGGAATCTATAGGATCAGTTGCCCAGAATGTAATAAAGTATATATTGGACAGACGAAACGCTTGGCAAAAACTAGATTCCAAGAACATATTAAGGAGGCTGAACAAATCATCAGAAGAGGTGGAATAGATACAGCAAGATCATCATTAGCCAGACATATTATTGAGGAATCTCATACTATTCAATGGGCTAATCTTGATATAGTACAGGAAGTCCGGGATTGGAAAAAGTTGGATGCTTGCGAATCCTTATGGATCTCGAGAGTCCCCAGTGAACAACGTTTAAATACGGATCTAGGGAACGGATACAGTGACCTAATGAAAATCATCAATTAACTAATAATTTTTTTGTAATTAAATCTCCATAATTATGTTACTTGCCTCAGCTAACCCGTAATTACTTTACCATTTTCCTTATTCCCTGTAATAAATTTACCTTTAAGCTCTTTGTTAATTTTATACCCTTAATTGCATTATAATTGTTTGTTATTTCTCGTAGTAGTACTTAAGGATATTCATGTTTATTACCATTAAATGTGAAAGGTTTAAATACTCGGATAATTATAAGAAGAGCTTCAGAATACCGCCACTGATGAAGAGGATAACTTGTCCTCGAAATACCGGTATCTGGTTAAAAAGATTAATAATAAATAGCGCTTATAAAGGAAATTTTATAATTTTTTTATTTTTTTCAGTAACATATATACTTTTTTTTACTAATCAAGTACTGTCCATTAAGTGCGACACAACCTAAATTGATAGGGTATGAAATTTGGGAATCCATAAATTTAACTTCCTCAATAGTGTGTTGATGATGAATGGTGAGAGAAATACAAATCACTTCTTCCTATTTTAATACTTCAGCTACTAGACATAACAAATAACAGAATCTATTTTCATAGTGTTATGCAAGAATTTATTTTTCTTAAAATTGTTTTTTTTACGAGTACAATGTTATTGAGAGCGTTTTCTTCAAACAAAACTCCTGTAGATTGAGTTTTAAAGTTTATTCATCAATTGTAGGCTCTGTTTTAGAATGAGTTACTTGGAACTTAGCGCTTACACTTTTTTGAAGACAGTCAGCCCAGGTTGGTCAAGTTAACATTTAAATATACTAAAGTACAGTAATCCCTCCAACTGCGCGGTAGTTCCGTTCCACAAAAACAGCGCGCAATAGGAAACCGTGCTATATGAATCCAATTTTGTGTGAAAATGGGGGGTTAGGTGCCAAATATTCGAAAAAATTCAAAAAAGTATGTTGAAAATGTTTATTTGACATACAAATTATATATATAAACATAAAAACAAGTATTGTTTCAGCAACTCTTAAAACAGAAATCATTACATGAATTAAAAAACAAATAAACATGAAAAAACCAACAAAAAATTTAAAAAATATTGTGATTCTTTTAGTATTCTGTAATTAAAATTCTGATGAGCTTTTTTATCCTTGAAAATAGCTAGTTATCAAAGACTGTTTAGCAGTCTTTTTATGTTCCTCATAAATTTTCTCATATGGTGCCAAAGCAGCTGTTAAATATCTGCCGAAATTTAAGGCACGCTCCACATCAGGGTCCACGTCAAGAGCCTTTTCTTGAAGCTGACTACCAAGTTTTAAAAGATTAGCTAAATTTTCGGTGGTAAGCTTATTACTACTTATAACTTCTATTACATCTTCCTCACTTTGAATATTGTCATCGTTATTGAACTGATTTATAATATCAACAATCATATCTTCTTCATGAGTTTCTTCAATGACTTCCATAATATCTTCTGATACTATTCTTCGAACCCGTCTCTACCAATTGTTTTCCGTAATGTCACAATTTCTAAAATATCTGGCATCTCAACCGTAGCTTCTTCAATGCAACTTTCTGGCCATATTTTCTTCCACACAGCATTCATAGTTGAGTTTTGAACTTCGTTCCAAGATAATTTTATATTTTTGACCGCAGATAAAATATTGTACTGCTTCCAAAAGTCACGGATTGATACATTATCTGGCCCATCAGTAGCTTCAATCAATTGCTTGAAAGTTCTTCTCAAATAATAACGTTTGAATGCGGCGATTATAGCCTTGAAACGGGCATTCGCGTTAATGTTCGCGCGATACTTGTGAATGCAATGTATTGGTGGCCACAACCTCGCCAACGCGCAATGAGTTCTACGAAATTCAAAAATTTGGAAACCGCGCAGTGCGAAATTTCAATCGCGCAGCGCGAATATTGGTACTAAAAACTCAACTCGCGCAGTAAGAAATCGCGCACTAAAAAACTGCGCAGTCGGAGGGATTACTGTATATGGGGGAAGTGGAAACTTTTTTCCTAAGAAAACATGCAATGCACGATAGGTTAAAAATTTGTGTTTTTAGCTTGTGCAATATTTGGTTGTATTAACGCCTCTGAAGTAAAAAAAACCTTGACTGTTTACCTTTATTTCAGGTGCCCGTAAGCAAGTCCCCTGTTTGTTTGTGGTTGGGAGGTGAAATACCATTTACGCACAGAGTGTGGGACTCCCATGCTCGCAAGAAGATGAACTAAACACCTCCCTTGTCAACCGGAGAACCCAGCCTGAGACCGTTTGACACATTACTTTGTGCTAGGTCTCGTTATGTTACGCCGTGAGGCGCCTTCAAGCTGAGGGATCCCTTTCCTAGCGAGAGGGGAGGAGGAAGTGCCATACAAGCAGTCCCCCAGCCCCAACGCCCCGGCTGCTGTGAATCCCGTTTATATTTTAGGACGAGCATAATGTGCCACCTGGTTCCATTTGTCAACCGATTAAAGCATCACCGCGACTATATTATCCGGGGTGAGCTCTCTCGTCTCCCTATAGAGGTCCCTTCACAGCCTGTCCCATTTTGTGCACGCAAAAAATGTGTAGCAGGCATTGTCTTCCTCTTCTGGGTAAAACTGACAATCGGAGGACCGTGACTTACCAATCTTGTGCAGGTAAGACTGTAAACATCCATGCCTGCTCAAAAGCTGCGTCAGATAAACTTCAATCTCAACATGCCTTCGATTTAGCCACGGTCTCACATTTGGGGTGAGGCGCGCAGTCCACCTTCCCTTCGTGCAATTCACCCAAGACTGCTGCCAATCGTTGAGTGATCGCTATCTCTCCTCGCGGACAATCATCTCTCTCGCATCCTCGTTTCCACGCAAGTAAATAGCGCGGCGCTCTTTAGTAAGGAGGGCGATAAGTATCACGCCTGTAATAACTCTCACCGCCGAATCAGAGGCTATCGGATACGAAGATACAATCCTCAGTGCTCCGCTTCTCTGTACCTGTACCAAGTGTTTTCGGTTCTCGCGAGCGAGTCCCATAAATGCTCAATAAGACTAAGATCTGAAGATTGCGGTGGTATATGTAGAAGTTTTGGGGTATTATAAAGTTGCCATTGCCTCCCAATTTCGGCTGCAATCTTGGGGTCATTATCTTGCAGGAAGTGATAATGACTACCCAAGCTGAGGTATCGCACACTTTGCTTCAACTTGTTTCTTAAAATGCTAAGGTATCTGAATATATTCATTGTTGACTCAATGAACTCGTTACCAACGCCAGCAGCTGCCATGCATCCCCAAATCATTACTCCACCACCATTATGTTTTACAGTGGGTTGCAAATGTTCTTTTTGTAGTTCTGTTCCTGATTATCTCCAGACTATTTTTCGTCCTTTTATACCGAAAATGCAGAATTTGCTCTTGTCCGAAAAAGCACATTATTCCAAAATTCTTGAGGTTAATTTTATTACTCCTTAGCAAAGGCAACGCATTTTTTTCCGATTAATCGGAGAAATGAATGGTTTTCGTCGTGCGACTCTTCCGTGGTATTCAGCTTTTTTTGGATTTTGTCTGATGGTACCAGGACTAATTTGTTTCCAAAACTTTTGCTTAATTTTTGCTGCTATTTCCCTTGCAGTCAATCGCGGATTCTTTTTTACCACTGAGAAAATATTTCGCTTTTCTCTCAGGGACAGCTTTGATGAACGACCAGAACAGGGTTTCGAGGAGAGCTCTTTTGTCAATTTGAAATTGTTTACAGCTCTTAGAATTGCCGAATATGTGTGTAATGGGATTAGGGGAATATGGATAGAAAATTGGTTAGGTATTAAATTTAATAATTATGATTTTAAAATAAAACCAAACATTTTTTTCTTACAAAAATAAAAACAATTTAAACGAAAATATATATATAAATATAAATATATATATATATATATATATATATATATATATATATATATATATATATATATATATATATATATATATAAACAAATAAAATTCTAAGTCTGTCAGATCATTCAGTTTATTCTGTGCGTCCAATTTTTTGCCTTTTTGTCAAGAAGGCATCTAATGTAGTTTGCATTTTCCTTTTGAGTTCTGTTAGCAGTTGTTGGTATGTGGATAAAGCATCTATAACATCCCGTCTTAATTTAGAACTCCTGTCGAAATTTGGATCATTATCAACAAATTTTTCCATAAATTTAGTTGGAGTGGTCAACCTCCGTTTTACAAACGCCATCGAAAGTTCTTTTTGCTCTTCTTCGACACACTATACTATCAATATTTATGTTTTCTTCTTGCTCAGATAATTCCTTGAGCTCATCATTAGAAAGACTAGCTGCTGTTTCTTGAACTACTCGTATTTCTTCGACGTCTTCCACATTTACCTCATCTATTTCTTCCACTATTTCATCCATATCGACAGAGTTTCCAATGTCTTCGCTCTTACTTATGTAAATCTGGCCAAATGTTCTTCCATACTCCTTTCAAAGATGTTTCTGTTATCTCATTCCAAGAAAGGTTTATGTTTTCTACAGCATTCATGATATTGTAGTTTTTCCAAAATTCTCTTATTGATTGCTTCTCTTCTCCGTCTGTTTTTTTTCGCAAGTAATAAGCCTTAAAATTGGATATAACGTCTTGGTCCATTGTTTGGATTAAGGCATTTGTGTTAGGCGGCAGGAAAACCATTTCAACTGGAATGCATGTTGTTAAGTCTGATAAATCTGTTGAGTAGCTTGGAGCATTATCAATTAATAGCAGTGCTCATTGTTCATTTTTTTTAATTTCGCAATAACGTTTCACAGACGGAGTGAAACGTTCAGTAAACTATCCTGGAAAATTTTCATAGTTATCCATGATTTTTTTTCACACTTCCAAATTACAGGTAAAGTTGATTTAGATATGCCTTTCATCGCTCTTGGGTTTTTCGAGTGGTAAACTAGTAGTGGTTTTAATTTGAAATCTCCGCTTGCGTTACCTCCCAGTAGAAGCGTTAAGCGATCTTTTGCAGCTTTAAATTCTGGTGCTCGTTTCTCTTCACCGGATAGAAACGTTCATTTTGGAATTCTTTTCCAAAACAGGCCTGTTTCATCAACATTGAAAACCAATTCTGGAGGGTAGTTTCCTTGTTCAATTATTGTTTTTAATGTTGCTGAGAATTCAGCCGCCGCTTTTGTATCACCACTTGCTGCTTCTCCTGTAATCTTTATGTTGTGAAGATTATTTCGATATTTAAATCTATTAAACCATCCTCGACTAGCAACGAAAGTTTCACTTATGTCACTTGCCTCAGCCTGAATGTAATTAAAAATTCATCTATCTTCTTCCATTATGATAGATTGGATTAATGGCATATTGCGTTCAATTTCATCATCAGTCCATATAGACAGTCGTTTTCCAATTTCCTCCATAATGTTATTTCTAGAACGGGTTATTCTAGTTGCAGGGCCTGACATAGTTGCAGTTGCTGATGACAGTATTTTTTCTTTAGTCTTAGAAATTGTCCTTATTGTTTAAGTTGTGAAATTCAATGCAGCACTCATTTAAGATTGACGTTCACCATAATCTAATCTTCTAATCACATGCATTTTAGTTTCCAGTGAAATGCTTTTTCTGGTTGCTTTCTTTTCTTTATTTGATTATCACCCATGTTGAAAACTAAAGATCATAACATGTATTTGTCACTGTATTAATCGTTATAGGTAAATTTATACTTACAATAACATCAACAAATATTTCAAATGATAAAAATGCGTCCATACAGCACCGCACCAAACAAAAAATACAACTTCACTGTTTCGGATATATTATGTACATGTTTGGAAACCTAGCCCTGCGCAGGATTTCGGGGAATCCCTGTAGTGCTGCGAGCAATTTCGGGGAGTCCCCGGGTTGAAATAAAAGAGCGCTAAACCGAAACAGCGCTAAATGATACCGCGTTAAGCGGGGTCTTACTGTTTCCGAAAGTTTTTACACTCCTTCCATAATTTCACAATGATTTTTCTTTCGTGCACATCAATTTCTATTCTTTTATTTGTCGTTGCAAAAAAAAATATGTTTTTTCACTATGCAAACTTTACAATATCTTCCTAAACACTTGCCCAAATAAAAAATAAATGGCATCAAACTAAATGGCATCAGGCGAACGCAGGCTTTTTCTGCCTGGTGGTATGTGTTAAGTGCAAACTTCCTATTTGCATGGATTGCTCTAAGCCTACATACATATGTGTAATTCGTGCCAGTGACTTCCCCCACTTTCACCATTGTCAATTTTTTAGCAGAAATGTAATTTTTTCGTTATTTTTTAATAAGCATACCCTTATGTTTAAAAACAAATGCTTTTTTTTATTAAATGGATTGGTAGCTTTTTAAAGTTTTTATATTTTTATATTTGTTACTTTTAAAGAAAACTGATTCGTTTAAGGTAAAATAAGAAGTAGAAATATAAAAACCTGCTGTTGATTTTGAATGTAAAAGGCTTATAAACTTTAAGTTTAAAGTTAAAAAAACATTCCATCATATCTTAAAACGGGTGGGTCCAGTGGACCCATAAATATAGAAGTGTTACTATTTTTTTACCACTACAGTTGCGGGTTATTTACAGTACAAACGATATTTCACTAAATCTATTATCAAAACTAGCCCAAATGTCAATGAATTTTCGTTCCTTATGCATCTGCAGTTGCTGAAGAAAGCTTGACTTTATATTTAAACAAAATAATAAATCTGACCTTGAAAGTAACATACCAAAATTGGAACAGGTAGCCATTCTCAAAGATACCAAACAATTCCAATAAATGTTTCCCGCCAAATTTATTGTCAATGAGCGTCGATTCGAGCTGCATGAGCTTGTTTCAGATGGCTTGGTTTGGACCTTCACTACTAAGTGGAACAGTTTGCGCTGAAGAGAATATGTATGCATTCGGGAACTTCCATTCAATTATTTTAATTGATAGATTGATTTAAGTTTTGTTTGGTACAGAAATAAGTATGGTAGATTTAAAACTCTGCATATCTAATAAATTCAAAACAATTTTATTAATTTCACTTTAAAGTTTACAGCGCTACCTACACTTGAAAGTTGTCATAAGAATGCAAACTGAGCACACATCAGGTTTTTGTTCATGCTAAATAGCAACATTTTAGTACATGCACAAGTTGAGTGCACACAGAAGCTGTGGGTACACTAATAAAATAAATCTGTTACAGCTTAATAGAGTTTATTCAGATCGGGAGACATACATACATACATTTATACAAATTTATTGAGCCTTTATACATACATGAATGTACAAGAAAGGAATAAAATATATTAATCCTTTTATAACTAAAAATATAAAAAATTCTTTCGTAGCCAATCCAGAAATGTTTAGAGTACAACAGCGCTGAATGATTTTATAGTTATGAAATGAAACAAAAATTATTAACTAACTTAACATAAAACGTTTGATGATGTATTGGTATTCTTAAGCCCGATCAAAAACAAAATAATGGATTCCAATGGAGAAAAATAATGACTTATGAGGATTAGGTATTGGGGGCGTCAGCAGGACATAATTATCAGTACACAAATATTTAATGTAGGACATATATCCATTTGTGTTAATTAATATTCTAATAAATAATTCTCGAACGAAGGAATTAGGATGAGAAACCTAATTGGATAAACGTTTGATGCTCAATTGAATCATATAAAATAAGATGGATGGTCTCGTTGTAACGAGAATCATTACTATAATATATTTATTTGGGTGTCCATACTTAGAGCGAAGACATAAAGTAATGGAAACGAAAAATACTTGCTATCGCTTCGACATGAGTGAAGGGTTTTTTTACTATACATAGACTACGTCTAACACTCGTTGTGTGTACACGTGTTTTTAATTAATTTTTTCAAAAAAGTCAGTTGAAAATAATTTTTTTTAATTGAAAACCATCACCGTCGAATTATTCGAGCATTTATCGAATACCTGAAATTCATTTCCTGGAGAAAAATTAAAAGTGGAAATACGTTCAAGGGAAGTCCCGGTCCGAGAACATTCCCTCTAGTCTCGCTGCAAGAGCAACGAGATGGAGGAGCCCGATGGCTTCAGCCATCAACCAGAAGGTTCGTGCCCATCGCCAACGATGACGGGCGAAAAAAAAACTAAAAAGAAGATACGACGATAAAGAAGAAAAACCGACAATCCTATCGGTAATCGAAATCGAGCAGCTGATCAAAGATATAGAGAAAGCTGACAAAATTGAAAAAGAAAATGAAGAGCTCAAGCTTCGAGTCAAATCATTAGAAGCACTTGTTGGAACGTTAACATTCAGCAAAGCCAACGAAACCAAGAAAGGCCAACAAACAAATTCAAAAACCGAAGATAAGAAAACTAAAAAAGCCAAAGGAAGAAGCTGATTGTAGTGAATAAGTTGTTTTCATAAAGTCCGTGAAGGACTGCAGCGATGTTCTGCTGCCTCGGCAGAGGAAGGTGTCGGTATCTGCCGAGAATGCCCTCGTCTGGAGACGCGTGAATGCGCTGGCAGGCTAGCATTGCGGTGTCGTGGGGCGGGTTCATTTCCCCAGCACGAGGACCCACTACAAAAAATTTCGCATTCACGAATTGGTCGATAGCTCAAAAGGCGACTGAAGTCGCAAGAATTGTAGATAACCTCACCGAGGGAGATGTAACTTGTACTAGAACAAGTGAAACCTGAAAAGAAAGGCGAACATGGGGTGACCCCGTCGTTACCCAAATAAATTCATGGTCCACAAATGAAAGAGGGGCAACCGGGTGGTGGTGGAGCCCCTTCATACCCACCCAACCGGAATAAATCCATAGATAGCTTGTTGAAGTGGCCAGGTATTCCTCTTCTGAGTGGAAGATTCATCAATTTATACTACTGGAAAAATTTCATTTAGGCCATTATTTTCTGTTCTTTTTTTTTTTTTAAATTAACTTGATATAAATAGACTCTAATAAATAAATTTTATGACTATATCATTTCACTTTTAATTTATACTTAATATATGTTTACGTTTCGTTTACAAATCGTTTGAAAAAAGTTTATATTACAAATTTTTACGAAATTGTTTCTGTTTTCTTTCTTCGTTTCATTCGTCATAATTTGGGTAATAAGCTGAAGTTTATTCAATTTTATTTTAAGTGTTTCTAGAGAACGTTTACTATTATGACAGTATTGATTTATTTTTTTTTCCGGTAATGGATATTATAAGCATTCACCACTAACTAAATAATAGTAGCATCTCTAAAATTGTCATCTGAAAATTATTGTTGGACACAATTATCGGTGAAAGCCTTGTTATTAAACACTGGTCCGATAAGCATTTAAAAATTTGAATTTTTAAGGTATTTTTCATGAGTTTTATTTGATGAACGGTGTTTGGGTGAGGCAGGATTTTGAAATATTGCTTGATGATTTGGATTGCTATTTTTGTATCGTCCTTTTTCGTGTTTAACTTTTGACGAAATTATACACGTGTCATAAATATTTAATTTTCTCTGGATGCATAGTACTTGCACTTTGTAGAGAAGACACGTTTTAGGTATAAATTCCCGAAATTCAGTTAAATCCGAACTACCACAACGAAGGCCCCAATTCGTAATATTATTATTATCTCTTGTATTGTACACAGAGTCCTTAATTACACATCTACCTCTTTGTCCTATTAAACGTGGATGTACACGATGATCGACATCTATGATTTCTTTTATTTGCTCGCTTAGCTCACTGACAATTGAACGAATCTCGTTTTAGCTTCGTTGGCATTCTTTTCCTAGCCGATGGTTGCTGATGCTTGTATCCGCGCACACAATTCCGTTTGGAAAGTTGGTTATGAGGCACTGCAGAAGGTTGCTGGACGTGTGTTCACTATCGAACTGCCTGAAATTTTATAAAGCGTACACTATGGAACCGAACATGATTATGAGCAGAAGTGTTTACCAAAGCAATGTCAAATCGTCTGCGAATTTGCTTCTACCATTTTACTTTGGCGAAACCCGACGTTCTATGTTTCCGTCTTAAGAGGTGCCAACTGTTTCCCTCCCTCGTGGCGTCGGACTGTCCCTTTTGGCCCAGCTAAAAGTATTGAGCGTATGCAAGGCGAATAGTTCCGAATAACCTCTGAACCAAGTGGTAAGATGCAGTATTCAATCAAAAGCTGTTTCAAATCACCTGGTGACGGATTGATGCCGTTCCTTTCGATATAAGATTTATCACCAATATACGAGGCTAATGGGGTTTCCGGATACTTTTTTATTATTCCATTTGTAACTAGCTCTTCAAATAAAGATTCAGTCGTGCGGTGAGGAGTTAAATCTTTCTCCTTCTTCTTTTTACTTTTCTTGCGGCTCCGGCGTGCTTTTTTTGCTACCTTTTTTTGATTTCTTGCCTTTGGAGGCACGATCTCG
This sequence comes from Odontomyia ornata, assembly GCA_963969285.1. Classification (NCBI taxonomy): domain Eukaryota; kingdom Metazoa; phylum Arthropoda; class Insecta; order Diptera; family Stratiomyidae; genus Odontomyia; species Odontomyia ornata. The sequence continues at coordinate 38,602,519 of OZ017742.1, forward strand.
ATCAAGGGTGGCCTGCAGTAAATCTAACTCCTGTCGCATCAGTTCATCAACTATTTTACGAAGCTCAGCTTCCACCTCGGAATACTTTTCCTGATATATCATGTCATCATAATGGGTTTGTTTACGATTCATATACTCATCCTTATCGCGCCAGACATCATTGTATCTAGGTAAAAAACAAGGTTAAGTTTTGGCCAAGATTTCTTTAAATAGCCATTGGAACTCACTCGTCTATTCCTGATTTTATATCTGGTAGGAAAGATGACTGCCCTGGTTTGAACCCGGCCTCTGCAGTTTCTTCAACACTTAAATCCCCACTTTTGGCCGGTGACTTAGACTTATCTTTTGTTTTACGTGCCTCCTTTGAAGAAATAGTGGACGAACGACTGTTATTTCCCGCCGTTTCTTTTCCTCGTGGCGCCGGACTGTCAATCCGACAACCACCGACAAAACAGATGTGCGGAATGGAACGCCACATGGCGGCAGTGTGCATTTCCATTTGTCGCCAGTGGCATAGTGTTCTGATGGCAACGGTGGAGGGGGCATTCCCAGATGGATATGTCTCGAAATGTGTCGGGGTTTTGATTAATATTATGTTTCAAATATTTAAATCCGCAGATCTAAATATTTGGAGAGAAAAAAAAATATTTTCTGCGCAACGATATCCGCACGAACGATGAAGTCCGCTTGCACTTCGAGGTCATACCCATCTGGCCGAGTGCAAGGGTTCGGGATCGGAATCACTTCGATTCCCGGGCGTAGGCGTCACATTACAAATTGGTATACATTTATTCATATGATTAAGAACTAACCGGTGAAATTTATAATGAACATTTCATATTTGGAATACCTACCTGCTTTCTTTCGAGTAAATAAAAATGGTTTCTTATTTTATGTATAGTTATGTTTAAACAAAATTAATATTTTGCTTGTAGTAAGAGTTTAAATGTGTCGATGTGCGACATCAACAGGCGATAGCGTAAATACACGCCTAAACTTACGATGCTAAAACTATTCCTGTAAGCAAATATAATCTCCTTTATTTCGTTTTTTTTGATTTTTCTTATCCGACAGTTGAAATTGTTCTTTTTCTAAGGGCATTCATTCGTAATTTTTGCGCATTTTTTTTCACAGTACATTCATCTGCATTCGTTTCACATTTGTTTACGAGAGCGTATTTAGAAAGCCATTTAGCCAGTTGCTCTTCGAAAAATTGTTCTAGATAACGGGCATTCGCATATGTTTTGGAATCCTCCGGATAATATAAGTATACAGTTTTGGACAACAATCGAACGTCAGCTACAAATGTGGCAATGTCTTTGTAGTGATTCGGACTTGATGGATCCAAACGAGTTCGGATAACATCTAGCGACATAGGGTGACAAATTATTTCATAATATGCAGTGTGTGTTGCAGGTTCTGGCTCTCTAAATGGTAAACTTTGTTCGTATTGCCAATATAATTCTAAACGTATCCTCTGTATAATCTTTAATTTATTTGCGCCAAGTTCTCCTGCATTATGTCTTTTACATTCAGCTGAACTTGCCAGTTCCGCTAAATTAACACATAACAAACCTTGCTACGTTTCACTTTCATCTGGTAAGGAACTTATAGCTGGTATGTGACAATTTTGGTGAAATACTTTTGGATATTTATCGCAACACATCAATTCACCACCATCCAAACAAACTGCACACCAATCTTCATTTAGATCGTCTTTCTGGTCAGCTTTCTCTACAGCAACATTCGCAATACCTGCTGAACTATGGACTTGTGGCAATGTCGTCTTATTCCTACCTTCCGGAAGAACTTGTACTCCGTTCGAATCTCCTTCGCTATTGTTGCCATCAAATCATTTATTGCATCGTCTCGAACTTTATCAATTGGTTCCGTAAAATCTTTTGAGGTATCCTTTGTACTTGGACTTTTAATATTTATTATTTTAACACTAACCTGATCCGATGCTTGATACAACGATCGTACTGACAACGAAAGATGATCCAAAATTTCAATATCTGAATCCGAGTCCCATTCATCTAGGTCGATATTGTCCTGACCTTGACCGTATGCTTCTATATATTTGGAAAAGCCTTTTGGCAGCAACACTTTCGCCTTCTCGATTCCTTTCCTTTGTGCATTCCTTTCGCGCTTGAAATCCTCGAAATCCACGGTACAGATGCTTGTTGGCACCGCTTTGGCTGCATATACCGTATTAGAAGCGGCACTCGCTGTTCTGTCTGGATTAGCCTGCCCACGAATATTCTCAATCACCTTCAAGTTGTACACTGGGTTCGGGAAAATAAATCGGAAGTGTATTATAGTGTATGACGTCGGTATACTCATTCGAGTTGCCAATACTCACCATCATTTTGTTGAGTTGAATTTGACCGAACTGTCGGCACACTCCGGGACTTCCTCATGGGTGGCGGCCACTACCTCCACACTTCACTCCCATGTGGCTGTCAAATCCTGTTGACATCCCACGACAAAATTGACGAGGGATGTGCGCTGGTCGCAACCAACGTGAAATGACAAGCCACCTAGCAGCAAAGTGTGTTAGAAGTGGTCACAAGCGGCGTTGCATGATTCATTACAGTGCATATGATCATTTTGAGCCCGAGTGATCGTTGATCACCACAAGGGTAATAATCGATCACTCGAATGATCGGATATAATCGAATGTTTCGATTATTACCACTCGATTATACCCATCTCTTTTTCCGAGGTGTGTATGTGGTGATTGCGTGGGGAGTTTCGAATTTACTTTTGTGGAAGTGTGGGCAGGCGCCTCAACAAGTCGAGAAAGAATCAATTAGTGGTTGGGGAATATTTGCCAGTTGGGATCTATCTTTAATTCAAATATTTATCATTGTATTGGCTGGGCATAGGATTAGGTGCAGGTATAGTGTGTGGCACAAGTTCGTGGCTTTGCAGCGTGCTAACCATTCCGGAGAGCTTCAAGCTGACCAATTAGCTCCTGAAGGCAGTTCAAGGGTTGGCGAGTGGCGTCTTCCTACCTCGTCTCCGCAGGTTAGCCGGGACCTCAAGGCTCCCAGCCGGAATCGTTTGGAGTAACGTAATACAGCTTAATTGCACCACAAAACTGTAGTGCAACCAAACCTTCATAAATATGCACAAACTTGGCTCAATCAGGATTCAACAACTGGCAGAATATATAAAATATACACAAAAGCTTGTGAATCGGACGTCGAAAAATGTTTGAAAAATAGACTGTAATTTTTTGACGGGCTTACATACATACAAAGCAATTTAAATGAAAGCTTGTATGAATCAGTACAAATTTAATAACAATATTTTACTACAAAGCATGAAAACATTATTATGTGTTAACAACTTATCATTTTTTTTGGTGTAACTCCTAGAACCCATTGGACGAGATCCTCTGTACTCCTATCTCCATCATACTTGTCAATTGATTCACCATGGTCTAAAAATCGAACGTCTGGTACCCAACTGACATTATATTTCACCTTCAAATCTTTCTCCACATTAATATTCACTTTTCCTAATTTCGCGGGTGATCCTTTTGCAGCCAATACTTTAGCAGCCTTGGAATAATTTGGTGCTAAGTCTTGGCATCCTGGACATTCCGGAAAATAAAAGTCAATAACCAGATATTTATGATTTGTTACCATTTCCGCGAAATTTTTTTCGGTTATCTCTATAACTTGATCATCTTCTCTCGATGAGACGGTCGCAGAGTGTGCGATAACTACCGCGAACGCGAGAAAGATAATAAATTTCATGTTCCTGTCGGATTGTTTACTGGGTGAACAGTTAGAAATTGAAGTCACTTTTATACCCTCTCGATGAATTCATTTGAATTTAATGGGGACATCTTTGTGATACAACCTTAACAAATCAATTTACATTGATGTTTGCCTCATATTAAAAAAAACCTTTGAATTAAATGAAGAATAAAGAAGGTTTAGTTGTTATTCTCAAATAGTGTGTAGGTATTCAAGTGTTTCTTTCTCAATAAACTTTATGTACATACATATATCCATTCACATGTTATCAATACACATTTTATTACATTCCAGAGTGTAAATCTTTTCTTATAGCAATATTTTTCTCATTAATTTTACTGTTATATCGTAAAGAATTTTTTTATACAGTTCAATAAACAAAAGAATGTTTTCGTTCGTACAAAATTGAGTAATTTCAGGTAGGGCCGTCATAAAGAAGTTTTTGGGAGGCCATTCGTTCATCCGTTGACGGAGTTCGTCAAATTTAAGTCGCTAAATTAAAAAAATATATGAAATGAAACCACAATGGTACACTAAGAAAATTATTTCAATTAGACAATAACTCTCGCAAGACTCGAGGATCATACAGAGTGTTTTTCGACCACATTTTCCAATACATCTGGTCTTATTTCGTCAACATTATTGTTCGTATATTTGCCTTGAATGCTTCCAATGTTGTTGGCTTGTTAGCATAAACTACAAACTTGACATATCCCAAAGAAAATAGTTTGGAGGCGTCAAATTGTATGATCTTGGGGGCCGATTGACTGGACTATTTCGTGAAATAATGTTGTCGTCAAATTTTGTTTTCAATGAGTCAATTGTTTCGCTGGGTGTGTGGCAGATAGCACCATCCCGTTGGAACCAAATATTCTTGATGTTCATCTCATTGACTTCTTGAAACGAAAAATTCATTAAGCCTGGTCCGATCACGTCCGCCATTCACTGTAACGGCAACTCCTTCCACATTTCGAAATAAATGTCAACCGATGATGTCATTAGCTTGTAGACCACACCACACAGTCAATTTTTTTTTTTTTTTTTTGTGGTAGGGAGGTGAAGGCATTTATGCCCGCCGAGTCTGGCAGTGTGGGACTCCCATGGAGGATACCTTTGGACTACCCACTAAACACCTCCCCTGTCAATCTGAGAACCTAGCCTGGAACCGTTTGACACATTACTTCGGGCCAGGTCTCGTTTTGTTACGCCGTGGGGCGCCTTCAAGCTGGGGAGTCCCTTTCCTAGCGGGAGGGGAGGGGGGAAGAGGAATTGCCAGAAGAGCGATCCCCCAGCCCCAGCGCCTCCGGCTGCTGTGAGTCCCTTTTATATTTTAGGACTGCCCGAGCATAATGTGCCACCTGGTTCCATTTGTCAACCGATTCGAGCATCACCGCAACTATATTATCCGGGGTGAGCTCTCCCGTCTCCCTGTAGAGTTCCCTTCGCAGCCTGGCCCATTTCGTACACGCAAAAAATGTGTGACAGGCATTGTCCTCTTCTCCTGGGCAAAACCGACAATCGGGAGACCGTGACTTGCCGATCTTGTGCAGGTAAGACTGAAAACACCCGTGCCCGCTCAAAAGCTGGGTCAGATAGAAGTCAGTCTCACCATGCTTTCGATTTAGCCACGGTCTCACATCCGGGATGAGGCGCGCAGTCCACCTTCCCTTCGTGCAATTCCTCCAAGACTGCTGCCAATCGTTGAGCGAGCGTTGTCTCTCCTCGCGGACAACCATCTCCCTCGCATCCTCGTTTCGGCGCAGGTAAATAGCGCGGCGCTCTCTAGCAAGGAGGGCAACAGGTATCACGCTTGCAATCACTCTCACCGCCGAGTCGGAGACTGTTGGATACGAAGATGCAATTCTCAGTGCTCCTCTTCTCTGTACCTGTGCCAATCGTTTTCGGTATACCTCCTTGCTGAGAGCGTCGCCCCATACCTCTGCTCCGTACAGTAGCACTGACCCTACAGCACTCATCAAGAGGCGTCTTCTTGATGGGCTGGGTCCCCCTACGTTGGCCATAAGTCGACTCAGGGCCGATATTCCCGAAGCAGCCTTCTCAGCCGTTGCCCTGATTTGCTCAGAGAAACTCATCTTCGAGTCGATCAGTAGCCCCAGGTACTTCACCGCTGGCTTCGATTCGATCTGTATATCTCCAATACTGATCATCCTTACTCTAGGGATTCTCTTTTTTGTCAAGATGACCACTTCGGTTTTCTCCAGTGCTAGACTGAGCCCGCGAGTAGTCATCCAGTCAGTCAATTTTAATGGATACAATGGAGCATCAAGGAATTTCCTTCTATTTTGTCACTCTTTATACGAGTATGGCAATTTGGCTTGTTAACATATTCAGTTAACCAAACATGAGCTTCATTGCTGAACAAAATTTTCGGTTTACGGTTTCGTAAATTGAACTTTGATGAAAAAATAAATTTCAACAATTTGAAAGCATTGCTTGAGTATTAAACGATACATGATTAAATGGCAAACCTTATTGAACGCAAATGTCACATAATTGTCAATTTTGACAAATGCCATACACAATTTATCCTTATTGGAAGATCTTATGCAACTTAAAACCACCCTGAACATAGATCAACATTTTGACCACGTTTAATTCGCCTCGCGAGTTCTTTACACTTACTATATTGTTACATGTACCAATAATTCTGCGAGCTACTGTCTCAATTGTTTTCACAACCATTAAGAACATAAACAAACGAATGTACTCGTAAACCCGCCAAGCATGATCAACATCTGAAACTGAATCAACAAGCCCGGATGACCAAGTCCGAACGAGTATGGTAACTCACGTCATAGATACACAGGGAGCCAAGCCAATTCGACAAGCACTGAGACGTCTTCCTATAGCCAAACAAGGACAAGTGAGCGCACTGATCTCGGACATGGAAAAACAAGGTGCTATGGAGCCTTCTGTCAGTCCATGGACTGCGCCAGTAGTTCTAGTAAAGAAAAAGGATGGTAGCACTCGTTTCTGTGTCGACTATAGGTAGCTTAACGACGTCACTAAGAAAGATAGTTACCCATTTCCACGCATCGACGGCATCATGGACACTTTAGCCGACGGAAAATGGGTTTCTACACTTGATCTCAAGAGTGGCTACTGGCAGGTAGAAATCGACAAGAAGGACCGAGAGAAGACCATATTTTCAGTTGGGACCGGATTGTGGCAATTTGCGGTGATGCCATTTGGGCGTTGCAATGCTACGAGGCCTAACCTGGAAAACCTGCATGGTGTACCTAGATGACATCTTTGTTATCGGGAGAACGTTCGAAGAGCATGTGCGGAACTTACAAGAGGTTTTCTCCCGATTGCGACTGGCGAATTTGAGGAATTACTGCGTGATCAGGAAGGAGCTATTGGCTAAAATAGAGGCCACCAAGCAGTTCACAAGTACCTATATGGCCAGAAATTTGTTCTTCGAACGGACCATGCATCACTGAGATGGCTGCTTAACTTCAAAAACCCCGAGGGACAAGTTGCGAGATGGATCGAAAGATTGCAGTCATACGACTACGAAATTGTTCATCGGAAGGGTAGAGTTCATGGGAATGCTGACGCCCTATCTCGTCGTTCATGTCCAGCTAACTGCAAGCATTGCGGACGGATTGAGGAAGAGGAACCGCCCGTTGATCTGCGATTGATAAAGGCCGAATTCGATGAAGATTGGTCATCGGAGGAGATTTGAAATGCCCAGTTAGCCGATGAAGACATCGGACCATTGCTCGTATGGAAGGAGACAACTGGGCGACCTGAGTGGAAAGACGTTCCAATGCATGGCGCAACCCTGAAAAGCTATTGGGCACAATGGAACTCCCTGCTGGTGGAGGGTGGGGTACTCAAGCGGAAATGGGAAACGGCGGATGGCAGCTCCTATAGGATGCAAACTATACTTCCCAAAAGCTGAATCCACGATATGGTTAAGGATATGCACGAAGGATCCTCAGGAGGTTACCTTGGTGTTATCAAGACCTTAGCGAAATCAAGGCCGAAAATTTGAGTCACTAGTTTTTGGCGAAATGTGCGAACTACTTGGAATACGGAAAACGAGGACAACACCACTGCATCCCCGATCCGATGGAATGGTCGAACGTTTCAACGGCACGCTCAATAAACACATGGCCAAGATGGTTGACGAGAACCAAACCGACTGGGACCGGCATATACCAGTATTTTTCATGGCGTACAGAGCTGCCGAACATGCATCGACGGGACAAGCCCCAGCCAAAGTCATTTTTGTAAAGACTATTCGTCTGCCAGCTGATATAAATTTCGGAACACCCCCTGAGAAACCCCAAACGATCTTGAAGTACGCAAGTGAGCTAAGACAACGGTTGAACCAGATACACCGGGCAGTGCGAAAATACCTCGAATCGGCTACTGACCGCATGAAGACCAGGTATGATTTGAAAGCAAATTCTACTGGCTTCCAGCAAGATGACTTGGTGTGGCTATATAACCCGCAACGACGAAAGGGTAGGTCTCCAAAGTTGCAGCATAATTGGGAGGGACCATACCGAGTTACAAAGCGAATCAACGACGTCATGTACCGCATGCAGGAGTACCGTAAGCCAAGAGCCAAACTGAAAATCGTGCACATGGATAGTTTTGCCCATATGACATTCAGGGAGAATTGACTACAACTGGCGACACATCTTTTCTGGGCGAAAAGAACTGAGGTGGGGGCAGTGTTACCTGTACCAATAATTCTGCGAGCTACTGTCCCAATTGTTTTCACAACCATTAAGAACATCATAAAACGAATTTACTCGAAAACTCGCCAAGCATGATCAACATCTGAAAGTGACCTCACTGCCCATTCATTAAGCTGCTCGAATATTCCAGGTAATTCGCCAATGGACGAGAAATGGATTGAATGACTAGAGACCCTATATAAAGGCGAGCTGAATGAATGGGGGGGATTCATTACAACTGCGATATAGTAAACTGCGATAGTGTGGAATGCGAAGTTAAAAGCGATATTGAAGTTATAAACAGTTGAAATAAAAAATTAATAGACAAGTTGTGAAATAGTTAAATTAGTGATTGTGCAATTTTAGTAAATAAACTCTTTTAATTTAATTTAAAAGGCATTGCGTTTTCACTTTCGCGGAACATTAAAATTATTGGCCGCGAACCATAACACGCGACAATATATTCATTTATAGGTGTTGTACAACCAAAAGAAACATAATCAGTAAACAATTTTTGAACTTTAATAATGACTCACTAAGTGTCCTTTTTACAAAAAATCCTGTCCTTCACTCGTGAATTCGCCGGCCAATATGGTTCTTGAAAACTTAAAGTTATCAACAAAAACTAATTTTAATCGTTGATAAGCTTTCAAAACCTGAGGATCTCATGACTTGAACTGATTTCAATGCTGTTCTTGTTTTCTACCAAACCTGACTGTTTCAGTGTTTGTAAAACAAATTTTACAATACTCTACTAAAATCAGTATCTGTCCATCTGGCCGTCCGCCTGTCACGATAAGTTTTCTCTGGACCTGCAGAAGCTAAAATCAATAAACTTTACAGAAAGAACGATAGTCGTAGTCTCCTGAAAGATTCACACTAAAACTAATTTAAAAGAATTTTAAGGACATGGGGGGGGGGGGTCTCCATACAAGGGTGTGATCCTCGCCGATTTTTCCCCACCATTAATAGTCGAGCGGAGTTCCAAGGCAGTTCTAAGATGCTCTCAGATCATGTTTTAAAACTGCATTATCGATATAAAAAACAGGAGGAGTGAAAAAAGAATACCAAAACGTGTTAATTTAATATTTTGAAAAAATCGAAGAAGTCGATCTTTACGTATAATATGTCAGCAAATGCTTTGGATGTCAAAATTCACTTAGTATTTTCAATAATAGTTGCTGAATAAAATAGTGAGTGTATCTCAAAGCTCATTAAAGCTCTATACTTGGATACTTGTTTGTAAGGCTATTATATTCTGAGACTTTTCAAAGAATTGAATGATAATGAACAAAGTTACGGTCATTTCGATTTTGACTCAGAATATACTGTTTTTATAATAATATCATTTTCTCTATTAATTTGGTCAATCAATTAAATCATAACCATCTAAGGCGCGCCAGCCCAAGCCGAGCCTTGGCCTACAGTAATCATGTTTCTGCGACATTTCTCGCCAGTTAATCCCTCCCATCAAGGATCTGCTATCAGATCCTACCGAGTCTTCTTATTGAGCCTTCAATCGTTCCGCTGGACATCTACCTTGTGCTCTTTCCTATAATAGCCCACGCAATAAAATTTGCGTGATTTTACACAAGTAGATACAGGTGGTTTGTCAACTAGTTCATACAACTTGTCGTTGTAATGTAGTCTCCACGGTGTTCCCTGTTTCACTAGGCCGTAGGTTTTTTGGAGCACTTTGCGTTCTAATATGTCCACTGCCTCTTCGAATTTGCTTGTCGGGGTCCATGTAACAGCACAGATTTGACTAGGGATTTGTAAATACGAAGCTCAATTTGCTTGTGCTTAACTCTGGACCTAAGAATGGGAGGTACGGAGTAATATGCTTTATTTGCAGTTTTTATGCGGCATTCAATCTCTTCCTTTTTGACACCCCTTCTATTCTGGTTGGCCCCAAGATAAACGAGCTTATCCACACTTTCAAGGTTATATTCTTCCAGGGTCAAGTTTCAAAGTCAAAAGCACTTTATTCAATACCAATCGTTAAAAATTTTCAAAGAATATAAAGAGAATTTCGAATAATAAAGATCCTGAAACATAATGCCCCAAATGGCTCTCTAAATTTATACGTTATCAATCAAAAACATTAAATTACAAAAAACTATATCAAATTAAAATTAATTAAAATTATTATTAATTGGATTAAGGAGAAAAAGCAAACAATCAATACTATTCAAAAATTATTTATAATTTTAACACAACAGTGAATCTTTATCCTACATCTAATACCTTCTTCTTCTTCGTAGCACTACAGCCCCTCTTGGGCCATCGCAAATAGCGCTTCCAACAGTATTGGGCCATTGACCGCATCCTCCAAATTCGAAATCCGAGCAGCGATAAACTGTCTTTGCCGACCGAGTCAGACCAGCGTTTCCTCGGTTTCCCTACTGGACCTTCAGTACTCCCAACGAATACCTTTTTGGGTATCCGTTGTTCATCCATATGATTCATGTGGCCAGCTTGCTGCAGCTTCCGCAATCTAACAATCGTTCAAACCTCCGGCTTGTCAAAAATTACATACAGCTCATGGTTGTATCGAGTTCACTATTGGCCCCCGTCTAGTTCCGCTCCGATTATTCGCCTCAGGACCCGCCACTCCAAGGTGTTGAAAATATTTGCGGATGCGTAGGTTAGGGTTTCACTACCATAGCATACACAGGTCTTATCACAGATTTGTATATTTTGGGCTTTTTTTCCTGTGTATGCAGCTGGTCGTCAAGATCGTCAAAACAGAATAAAATATTTTTTTGTGAGCTGTATTCTTCGGCGTATTTCGTCTCTTTCATTACTGGTTCTCGTTATTTTGGCGCCTCAATACAAAATTTCGCTTAAATTTTAAATACTGTATTCGCCAAGTGTGATATTTTGTGTATTTTTTTTCGACTGCGTCATGAGCTATGTTTTATTTTCATTGATTTGTAGTTCTACTAGTTTTGCTTCGCTCTCGAGTTTCAGGAAAAGCTCTTTGGCAGTTGCTAATGACCGTGACAAAATGTTGATGTCGTCTGCATAGGCTACTATTTGGCTCGACTTGTATAGCAATGTACCTCCTGTATCGGCAGGTAGCTTCTTTATAACGTACTCCAGGCCAAATTGAATAACAATGGGGCCAGCCCATCTCCCTGCTTTAGTCCGATATTTGTGTCAAAGGCATCGGTGAGTTGGTTATTGATGCGGACTTGGGAGGTTGTTAACTCCATTGTCATTTTGGTAAGACAGACTAATTTGGCTGGGATGCCAAAGCAAAGCATTATTTGTTACAGTACGTTACGATCAATACTGTCGTATGCTTGCTTAAAGTCAATGAAAATTTTGTGCACATCTATGTTGAATTCCTAGGATTTTTCAAGTACTTGCTTGACTGTGAACACTTGGTCTATTGTCGATCTACCTGCTCTAAAACCACCTTGATACTCCCTAATAATGCTGTTGGCATATGATCGGATTTTATTTTCTAAGATTTTTGAAAATGTTTTGAACGCCGTACAAAGTAGTGATATGCGTTTATAATTTTTGCACTGTAGCTTGTCACCTGTTGTGTGGATGGGAAATATACAGGGTTTTCCAATAAGAGGTGTTATTTTGATACTAAAAGGAAAATGCCATTTTTTAATGTGAATCATCGAATGTTTATTTCATTATAAAGAAGAAGGTATGCCGATAATATTAAAGGATAACATCAGGCAAATGGCCACCATGACCACGCTTACAGGACCATATCCTTTTCATGAAATTTTCCACAACCAAATCGCAAAGTGGTTGCCCTATGTCCTCGATAGCCCCACGAATTCTATCTTTGAGGTTTTGAATTGACGATGGGCTGTTGGCGTAGGCCTTCTCTTTTACCTGGCCCCAAAGTAAGAAGTCGCAAGGTGTTAAATCACAAGATCTCGGTGGCCAATTGTGATCACCTCTTCGAGAGATAACACGGTCCGGAAACTTCTCCCGTAAAAGATAAATGGTTTCGTTGCTTTTGTGGCACGTAGCGCCGTCTTGTTGAAAGTAAACGTTGTCCAGATCAATATCATTCAATTTCGGCCATAAAAAATTATTAGTCATCTCTCGATAGCGCAATCCATTCACCGTAACTGTTGCCCCAGCCTCATTTTAGAAACAGTAAGGTCCAATGACTCTGCCGGACCATAAACCGCACCAAACAGTCACACATCGAGGATAGAGAGGCTTTTCAAAAATAACTTTCGGGTTTTCCGAGCCCCAGATGCGACAATTTTGCTTGTTGACAAAGCCACCGAGGTGAAAATGGGTCTCATCACTCAAGATGATTTTTCGATGGAATTCCGGATCATTTTCATGCATTTCAAGGACTCAATCAGCAAAGACCCGATGTTGTTGATGATCGACCGGCTTGAGTTCTTGTATTAAATGAACTTTATAAGCCTTAAGACCCAAATCTTCATGCAAAATACGGTGCAATGACGTTTGTGGAATGCTTAATTCCAAACAACGACGAGGAATGGACAAACCAGGGTTTTCTTCTTTCGGCTACAGCGGCAACATTTTCGGCTTTTCTTGTGTAACGTGCACGGGTTTTATTCTTTACATCACTAAGTTGTCCCAACAGCTCAAATTTTTCCACCAATTTCTGTATTGCGGTGCTTCACGATGCGCCAAAAATGTTCAAGTCTTACAAACCATTTCTGCCAAATTTTCACCATTTTTATGGTGAATTATAATACATTCAATGCATTTTTGAAGCGTGTATCATTCCATTTTTATTAATGACGTAGTTTTTATTTGTCAAATGTCAAAAATGACAGCTTAAAAAGTAACATCTACTGAGATAGCGGGCTATTCAAAATAACACCTCTTATTGGAAAACCCTTCAGTTGATTGGCTCTACTTTTTCGGCATATGTTCTTGTTGCCAAATGTGCTGGATGACTTTGTGAATAGCTTTATGAAAACTGTTGCGACCATATTTGATAAGCTCCGCTGGAATCTCATCGAGGCCCGGCGCTTCATAATTGTTTTGGGCTCTGATGATGTAACACACTTCATCCAGAGTTGGTAGAGCCAATGGAAGCTCTCCGCAAACATCTATAGAACCCGATATTCTGGAAGTGCGCGTAGGATTAAGGAGGTTCTTGAATTATGATACCTATCTTTCCTTAATCTTGGTTTCATCAGCGATGATATTGCCGTTGTCATCACGACAGAGCGTGGTTTTGGGCTGATAAGCACGTTTCAGGCATTTCACTACTTTGTATGTTTGTCTTGAGTTGTTGCTCGCTAAACTTACATCTATACTTCTCAATTGATCGTCATAGTATTTTTGTTTCTTAATTCTAATTATCTTATTTGCTACTCTTCTGAGATTTTTATAATGTTCTCTCTTCGTCCTGGTTTTCTTACCGACGTAATCTTTCTACGCCTGATTGTTTTTGTCTAACGCATTCTGGCACTCATCATCGAACCATTCATTTCTCTTGCGCCGAGCTTGATGTCCGATCGTCTGTTTTGCCGTGGTCTTAATAGCCGCTTTCACTTGCATCCAGAGCTCGTTGCTCGTCTTTAACGATGCGTCTGATAAGATGGGAGCCAGCTGGTTGCCGGGGGTCTCTATGAAATTTTTGGCCATCGATACCATTTGGAGCCTTTCGATGTCAAATTTTTGTAGCGGGCGGGTCTTCGCCGAATATGCCTTTGATATACGACATAATAGGTTAATTTGATCAAGTAATGATCTGATTTACTATTGGCTCCTCGGTATTTACGGACGTCAAGTAAGCTCGAGGCCTAACGTTGTTGAATCAGAAAACGATCGATCTGGTTTTCAGTGTTGCCATCCGGTGATACCCAGGTCATTTTATGAATGCGTTCATGTGGGAAGCAAGTTGAACGTATGACTAGATTTCTACTACATGCAAAGTCAATCAGGCGCTGGCCGTTATCATTTGTTTCATCGTGTAGGCTATATCCTCCAGTCGTTCGCCGATGAGATATCTTATTGCCAACCTTAGCGTTGAAATCACCAAAAGTTATTTTTGTGTCGTTTGTAGGCAATGAGTTGACGCACCTTTTTAGGGGATTATATAACGTTTCCTTGGTTTCTTTGTCCTTTTCTTCGGTTGGAGCTAGAACATTTATCTGCCAGATTTTGAAGAATTTCGCTTTTATACGGATCGCACACAAACGTTCGTTTACTGCCTTGAAATCAATAACGTGCGATTTAAACTCTATATCCACAATAAAAGCCACTCTGAATTCTCGTTTTCCAGTAAGCTTCCCCATTTTCGAATATGGTGTACCATCTCATGTCTTAAATATCATTTCCAGTCCAGTTCGTTTCCTGGATTGCCAGTATTTTTAATTGATATTGACTGGCCTGTTGTGAAAGGTCCTTAGCAGCGCCAGGATAATTTAGTCATTCAGCATCCAATGCCATAGTCCTTTTTCCAATATCGAGATCGTTGCCGTGAGTCCGATCCATTCAGAGGCTCGTCTGCAGGTTTCGAAGCATTGCAGGGTTTTCTGGGGACGGGAAGTTAGCCCGTCGCCCAACCTCCATTCCGGTGGCATGGTTATTACTTCAATTCCGTTATCAGGTGTGGAAGATTGGCCTTCACAAAGGAGGTGGAAGTAGGATTTAGTAGCAGAGCTGTAGATGTATTTACTGTTATTAGTATTTCTTGGTATTTAATGTTCCATTATTGGGGAACCAGTTAATCCAATGTGCGGCCCCGAGAACATTTGCTACCATTTAATTGGGGGGTTTGGGATGATTAATCATGGAAGCTGTGGGCTTGGGGAAACAATGGGTCCCCTCCTCCTTTCTCAAACGGGCTTGGGACCCTCTACGGTGGAGTGACCCTTTATAATAATAAACATAAATTGTTAAACTCTAAATTAGTATTTCCTTCCAGTAGATTGGAGTTTCAGCGGAAACTGAAGCAAAAGGTGAGTATGTCGTCATTTAACATAATCCACGACTAATTGATTTAATCCTTTCGGTTCGGTTACGCAGTGCCCTAACTTGTAGTTTGGCCATTTTTGCGAAGCGGCGAATATATCGGTTAGAATTGGAAATTATGTTTGGCACCACATCGGTATTTAGATTGAGAATGCGCGAGTTCGATGTCTGCTCTTCTGGAGTTATTGGAATCCTTGGAAATACTGCAGTAGAGTTATGTACGAAAAATTTTTGAACGTATTTTAAGCGGCAATTTGGATTTGTGGCTGAAATAGTCGACTCGCGTCAAGACCTATGACCGTTATTCCTCTCCGAACCAGCTGACCGACAAGCAGCGTCCCTGGAGTAGACTGTGAGCATACGATCATGTAGGCTTTAAGAGGCATAGCTCGCTGATGCACCTCAAGACCCTTTGACCGATGAAAGGTTGGTTAAGACTTCTTTCGGAAAATTGCGAACGAGACAGAAAGAAACGAAAATCATTACAAATCACTTTCAACTTATGTGTTCGTAAGCGAACGTTTTTTCCGTTTTACTTAAACATAACAGGGTATTCAATATTATATGGAGCCATGAGTATTACAGGGAATACAGAAGATGCTTCTCAGGACCGAAAGTAGTGACACAAACAACGGATTTATTTTGAATATTACAGAACATGAGATGAACTCAATACATGAATAGAATTAAAAGCACATCAAAATATTATTTTAACCAAAAATTTGAAAATACTGTTACATGTATGCATAAATTCACTAGTTGCCATGCCATGTTAATATTATAATTCCATCATCAATAAAGTTATAAATTACACGGCAAATACTGAATCATCATTGAAAGAACAAGATCATAAGTAAATGATAAGCAATTAAAAACATTAACGACGACGTCATTATAACAACATATGGCGCTAATAACCAGCCACACTAGTGACATCATTTATTTCAACCGTAACAACAACAACAAGTACAGGGTTAGTAATCGAAGTACGAATGACATCATTGGCGCTTCTAGCTAGATTTTTATGACAGTATAATAAGGTTTTCTTTTGAACATAATTGTGAAAATAATGGGATCGACGGAAAAATTTTAAGATTTTGCTACACAGAAGAAGGAAAGATTCCATAAAGAACGAGTGTCAATAGTAACGTCAAGGTAACAGTCAAATATAGAACATTGAACAACTCATTTAACTCAATTACTTAGGCCAATCTCTTTCATATTTTTATAATGGACAGCATATGAGTTACTTGAGGAGCCCCCTTCATTGCTTGTTTTCGTCCTACGAATGCTTGGACAGCAGTCGCTCGCGGTTAATTTTCTGGACACTGAACGTGGCACTTTTACTAAATTTTTTTTACAGCTTCCTTAAAGTCTGATGACTGTTGTTGATAATTGATTTGAGATGGTAAAGCAGAGTTACGTTCGAGCCCACCACGAGATGGCCCATAGTAAAAAATACAATGTTGTCATATGAGAGTATTAGTTGTAAGGTTATCAATAGTACTGTTTGAAAAATCTTCGTTCTTTTTTGTAGCAGTGACAGAGCAAGTAAGATGTAAGAAATCAAAGCCGATTATATATTGTTTATTCAATCATATATTTCAGAGAATAAAACGACAGTTGCTCAAATTTTAAACGAGCGTTTTAAAGACAACAGGTTAAATTCTGCCGAGCACGTTTTATTCAATAGCTCAAGTTACAAAAAAGCCAAAGAATTTGATTCTATCTTAGAAATCACTGGAAGGATTGAATTCAGACGCTGCTCTTGAACTGGTATTTTCTATTTACTATGCCTAACAAGCTGCAAGTTGATGACCGATAAAGAGTCTTTGAGACGATTTAGACAGAGAAGGAAAAAGGGTGTTCCACCAGTGCGATTTATTGATTTCAGCTACATGCCAATTGAACGTTTTCCATCCAATACGTCTGTAGCAACTAGTCAAGTACCGCCAACATCACCAAACAACGCAACCGTCTCTATTGTGCCACCTGCCATGTCTGGAAACAGTGATATTAATTTAGATGCAATATCAAGGGAATACGATCGTAAGTTGCTTCACATGAAAAACGAGTTTGGCCGGCAAATGCATGCCATGCAGGCAATACTCATCTTAAATAACCAGCAGCTATAATTAACCGTAAGTAATCTACGAGAAGAAATGCGTCAATATATAATGCCGACGCAGCAAATATCACAACAGATGCAGCAACCATCACAACCGATGCAGCAGGTACTACAGTAAATACCGCAACCGACACAGCAGCCATAATAGACGACTCGGCAGCTATCACAACTTATACCACAACCATCACAGAAGACGCAACAGACATCACAGCGAACGCAGCAGCTTTCGCAACCGCAGTAACCATCACAGCCGGCAACACAGCTAATACAGCAGCCATCAGAGCTGGTGGAGCAGCAATCACAGCCTACGCAGCAGCTGTCAAACTCAATGCAGCAATCGACACAATAATTAATACAGCAGCCATCAGAGCTGGTGGAGCAGCAATCACAGCCTACGCAGCAGCTGTCAAACTCAATGCAGCAATCGACACAATTCGTTCCGCAGTCTTCTTTTATGCTATCAGTTCATATGCCATCCATGATACAGCCGCCTTAAGGAACAACACAATCAGCTCAGTTTTATCTAACTGCGGAACAATCGGAGCGCAATTCTCCGTTTTCCTTACCTGAACAGCATACACACAGAAAAAGTGTACTCGCTGCCACCGTTTTCAGGTTATCCTGAGGCATGGCAGACGTTTACCGAAGCATTTGGTACGACTACTGCTGAGTTTGAATACTTGCAACTACATAATATAATGCGTTTACGTGAATCACTAAGAGGCCACGCTAGAGATACTGTTGAATCTTTACTCTGCAGCTTCAGTAATGCCCCTGCAGTTATGGAAACACTAAGGGAAACTTTTGGAAGGCCGGATCGACTAATTAAAAGTCAAATTGTGAAGATACGTGCCGTACCCCCATTACTTGACGGCAATCTGGACGCTTTGGTTGACTTTGCAAACAAGATAGTTAATATGGCAGCATTTTTACAGAGTGCTCACGGCGAACATCACATTGCCAATCCAACATTGTTAAATGAGCTCGTCACAAAACTACCAATCTTGTGACAAATGCAGTGGGCTGAAAATGTATCTTGCTTGAGTGGCCACCAACGTTGCTTGAGTTTAGTCAGTGGCTTAAACGCTTGCGACTCCTGGCAAGTGTGGTGTCGGACGCGCTGCCAGCATCATCCTTGCTGACACAAGCGAGAAACCATCGTAAGCAGCCTACTAGCCCTTTAAAGCACTTTGACGGAGTAAACGAAGTGCAAACAAAAAGATGCGCCTGCGATGAGCAGTACCTCACGTTAAATAATTGTAAATTTTTGTCGCAGCTAACTGTGAATGATCACTAGGCAAAAATTAAAGAAAGTCAAGTTTGTTTTTCCTGCTTGAAGAAGGGCAACCAGATGAATAACTGCAGGCAGTGGCGTCGCTGCGGAGTCGACGGATGTCAGAGGTTACACCACCGGTTACTTCATGCTAAGCAAGAGAAACAAATTGAGATCCAACAGGTACTAGCAATACACACATCTTGCATAGTGCCGCGAGTTCCAGGAAGTCGTAATTGCCATGCAGACAGTCACGAAAGAAGTGGAAAAATTTTGTTCCAAGTACTGCCAGTGAAGATACATGGACCCTTTGAAATCATCACCACATACGCATTTGTTGATGATGGGGCTAACGTCTCAATGATGGACCAGAATCTTGCTCGACAATTAGACATCCGCGGACAACACAATGTTCTAGACTTGCAGTGGCTTAATAATCAAACAACGTCGGAGTGGACGAAGCCGCGAAAATTTTTAATATGAAAAATGTTTATACGTCATTGGAGTTAGCATTGTTAGCGCAGTATTGTGAGTTAAATGAAAAGAATTGTCAGCATCTCGTAGAGTTGCCAATAAAGGAGTATAGCGATATACAACCACAAATTATTCTAAGTCTGGTTCACGCCTTTCTTATTGTACTAGTTGAAGCACCGTGTACATCATTGTCCGCTGGACCGCTAGCAGTGAAAACTCGATTAGGTTGGATGGTGTATATATCGGCAGAAATTAAAGAGCTCAAGCCAGATACAAGACGCGTCCTACATCATAGAAGAGCGGATGACATGTTAGCAGAGATGCACAAGCTTATGTCGGATTATTTTGATGCTGAAAATTCTGGTCTGAAGCCAAATATAAAGAAAATTGCTTCAAAAGATGACGAAAGAGCATTGAATATTTTGGAGTCATCAACGATGAGACATAAAAGAGATGTTTCACCAAGTGGCTATCTTAAAGAGAGATCAGGATAGTCAGCGTTTTCTGTGAAGGTGAATTGGATAGAATCCTAGGCATGCACTAGCTGTCACAGCCGGATATTTTTATTTTCAAGTTATAATTACATAAACTGCCAAAAGAAATATTGAACTTTAGTAGAAATCCCATAAAACGCGAAGTGCTTTGTGTGAATATGTCCGTTTTCAATCCATTTGAGTTTTTAGCTGACTTGATGGTGTCAGCAAAAGTGTTGATGCAAGCAGTGTGGAAAGCAGGATTGCAGTGGGACAAAACTTTAACTGACGATTTATACCGTCGCTGGAAACTTTGGATGGAGGAGCTGCCAAGAGTGAGCCAGTTCAGAGAACCACGATGTTACTTCCTAGATTCTGAAAAGATGCAGGTGGATCTACACGTCCTCGTTGACGAAGACGACGAAGGCGAAGACAATGGCTGCGGTAGCGTATTGGAGAGGGATAAGTTTAAGTACACTGAAAGTATCATTTGGCGCAGGAAAAAAATTCGTATGCACCCATCTGGTACCACCCTATACCGAAGCTGGAACTACAAGCAGCAGTATTGGGCTTAAGGCTTAAGGAGACAATCGTGAAGTGCTACACAGTCAAAATAAACACATTTGTTTTATGGACTGACACAAATACAGTGATTAGGTGGATCCGATCAAACCACCGAAAATATAAACAATCAATTGCAAATGGGGTGTCGGAAATTCAGGATGGTAGTTGAATCGAATACTGGCGA
This sequence comes from Odontomyia ornata, assembly GCA_963969285.1. Classification (NCBI taxonomy): domain Eukaryota; kingdom Metazoa; phylum Arthropoda; class Insecta; order Diptera; family Stratiomyidae; genus Odontomyia; species Odontomyia ornata. Next base: position 38,623,048 of record OZ017742.1, read on the forward strand.
TGGTGTCCAGGTTCTATCAATCTGGCTGATAAGGTAACAAGAGCAAAGTTTCCGTGAAACTACCTAGCAAATGGAATTTGGCTAAATGGGCATGATTTTTGAAAAATGAAGAAGGGCAGTGGCCGCAAGAATTTTCGACAGGTTACATCAACGATAACAGTGACAAAGAACTAAGAGCCAAACATTATCTTTTGGCAGCGTGGCAAATAAATTTGATTGTACCAGATATTAAAAGATTTTCCAAATATAACAGATTTAAAAGAGTGGTGGCTTGGGTATTCCGGTATTTTGATAATCTGCGTAGGAAAATACGACAAACACCAAGAGTCAATGGAGAGCTGACATGTTCCGTAGAATTTGCAGCCGAAAAATATTTATGTCGTTGGGCACAGATGCAATCTTTTCGAAGCGAACATGTGCGCTTACAACATGGTGAACCGATTTCTAAGAAGAGTCCATTGTTGCAATTGAATCCCTCACATAAATGGAAAAATAGGTCGAGCTCTAGTGTTACCAGAAGATACAAGGCAGCCAATCATCTGAGCTGAAAATCATGCGATGACTTTCCTGATTGTACAATATTTTCATATGAAGCTTCATCAAATTAACTATGCAACAGTAGTCAATGAGATTAGACAACGTTTTTGGGTTCCTGCATTGAGGAGCTTGGTGAATACTGTGCAATCGCAGCGTATATTCTGCAAAATTCATAAGGTGAAACATAAACAGCCACAAATGGGTGAACTTTCTGTGGAGCGGCTGACTCCATATGTTCGGCCGTTTTCAGTACTTGCCAGAATTGACCCGCCGAGTGAAATGGAGCCAGCCATCCGAGCCTATACGAACCGGTTGTCTTGTTTTTATATGTGATGTAGATCTTCCGCGAAATAAATGGAGGCATGGCAGAGTTTGCAAGCTACATTATAGAAAGGATGGAGTGGTTGGTTCAGATGACGTGAGCATGAGCACAGGGATCCTAAAGAGACCAGTGTCAAAGTTGGCAGTTCTAGATATTGAGACCTCAACAGAAGATGGTGAATCCTCCCTCTCCGGGTCAATTCACGGGGATGGCGATGTTGATAATTGATTTGACATGGTAAAGCAGAGTAACGTTCGAGCCCACCACGAGATGGCCCATCGTTAAAAATACAATGTTGTCATATGAGAGTATTAGTTGTAGGGTTATAAATAGTACTGTTTGAAAAATGTTCGTTCTTTTTTTTGTAACAGTGACAGAGCAAATAAGATGCCAATTATATATTGTTTATTCAATCATATATTTCAAAGAATTAAACGACAGTTGCTCAAATTTCAAACCAGCGATTTAAAGACAACAAGTTAAATTCTGCCGAGCACGTTTTATTCAATAGCTCGAGTTACAAAAACGCCACAACTGTGAGGTTTAAAAGCATCAACTTTATAGTACATAAACTTTTTTATGTAAACTATTAAGGCTTATTTGCATAGAATACATTATAACGCGAAAAGTTCGAACATTTCCCCTTCTCCTTCCCCCATGGTACTGATAAGGCAATTTTAAGACTTGTTTTGAAAAGATCTCATTAAGACACCCTACTCGACTACCAACGGTGGAATTTTTTTTTAAGGGTCATCTCCCTATATGGAGAGACCCCCTTGAACCTCTTTGAAAAATTTTTCCACCCCAAAATTTTGAAGAAGTTACCACTTCTGGACCTTTCTACAAAGTTTCATGGCTATAACTTCTATAGTTTCGGAGAAAAAGTGCTGTGACATACAGACGGACGGACGGACACAGGTCGTGATTGCAAAAGGGTTTTGTATTTTAGTACAAAACCCTAAAATGGAAGTTTGACTTAAGGCCCAACATGATGCACGCCCGATAATGGCCGTGGACATTATTTGCAAAATAAGCCTGCAAGACGTGAGTTTTATGGCATAGACTACTTGTTTTTGAGTTATGCTGACGCGTTCAGGAAATTCAAGCCAGCGATACAAGCACTGATGAAGATGGAACTTGCTGCTCTCTTCGCAAAAACGGAAATGAAGGAACTTGATTCACCATTTCCCCCACCTGGGCTATCATCCATATATTGCAATTCACCATCTCATTAAGCAATTATTCGTCCGAAAGAACACATGGAACTTGGTGAAGGTCTCAATTTTTTGAATCAAATTAGCTTCTCTCTACTAGTTTTTTTTTATTGTTAATTATATCAAACGTATTATTAAATAATTTTGTAAAAATGCAACCAGGAATTTTTCATCAACTTACCTTAAACAAGCAGCTAGTCTTTCCCTTGTTCCAACGGGTCTTCTCCAGTTCGTGACTATCTTCTCAATATTCGGCTGCAACAGATCATGTAAATCCTCAAAAGTTTGTCTCGACATGCGGAAATATACAAAAAAAAAAACGATCTTCATTTGAGCGCAGCTCTCGACACAGACGGTGATATTCACCAAATTCTTCTCTCTTTTTATTGATTGGGTGCATCCAAAACCGTTACTTCCTTTCACTACCAATCAAAGCTAGAAGAAGCAGAACTTCCTTCTCATCAGAACTACTCATTGCTTTAAATTCGGTCAACCTACTACTGAAACACAGAGAATAATGTATCGCCCGCACAAATAACGCTATGTGTGTGATGTAGTTATATCACTGAACGCCGAGAAAAACACGAAAGCTAAATGGAAATAAATAGAAATAGATTGAAAATCATAAATTAATTTTTTTTAATAATTTATTTAATTTATTTTCAACAGTTTTTTTCTTTTATTGAATTTTTTTACAAAATTTAAATTTTACCAATAACTTTTTTTTTTCATTTATTTTTGACTAGATTTCCCAGCTTTGGTTTCCAATTGCTCTCGTATCTGTTGGACATTACGCCCGTTAGCTGCATGCTTTCGAAAGAATGCACTGATTGAGCTGATCGATCGTTGTTCTAAATTATCTGACATATTCCAATCAATGCTAATACTTGAGTGTCGATTATTCGTTGATACTGTTGGGGTTTTTGTTGTTGTTCTGTCATGATACCTTTCCAGCAGATGTAATAGACAATCTTTGGTTGTTTTGGCATCTTCTAAATTAAAGGTTTGATGCGTATCTGGAGATCCGACTGGAACATCACGGCTCGTTTGATTCACTCGGAACTTGGTTCGACGGTTAGTTACAGGCCAGGGTACACCAAAACCTTTTTCTTGGGTCGTTGTATTCTCAATGAGCGAGAATGTTTCTCTAAAGCCATTTTTGGTTTTCGCTTTTGGCGAAACAGACCGCCTCTGAAGGGATTCCTCAAGTTTACCATTTGTCAGAAGTCTTGGAGTTTCATCTAAAGACTGTAAATGTTTAGTAAGCGTACTGACTCTATTGTTTGCTGTTGCTAGCCTTTCAAACAATTTATGGTCAGACGAAACTTTTATCACAGGCGGAGGACTTTTGAATAATGGTGATCTAGAAAGCTCGTTGCTGTCTTCAAAGACACTTTGTGCGCGGCTGAAACCGTTTAACTTTGGCTTAAATGGTTTGATATTTATTGGATTAGTTAGCTTCGGAGATGAGCCACTTTCCTCTTGGATTTCTTTTTCTAGTTTTGTATTGATTTCGGATAACATTAGCAAATGGTCGGATAATTTTCGAATTTCGTCAGCAAGATTAATCGTTTCACCGGCAGGTTTTTTGTTGAGTATACAATTTGTATCGGATTTTCGTCGATCGAATGATTGGAGGTATTCTTTGAATGTATTGGGGAGGGATTCTGCATGGGTGTCGTGCTCAGGTAAACTTTGTTTTTCACTTTCTGACGCTGATTCTGTCTGCGGGAGGTCGATTTCTTCAGTTGTTGTACTGATTGAATCACAGGGGGACGGTGAACCAGCTGGAATAAAAGAAAATGGATTAGCTCTTAATTGTGAAAGATCTTGCCTTGAAAGGTGTACAATATTTAAATCTACAAGATAATATACCTGCTAAGTAAAACTTGTCTGTATCATTCACCTACCCTAAAAGGTATATTGTGTGGGTTCGAAATTTCGAGAATATGAAATAGAATCTGAAATCTGAGCCAAACCAAAAGAAGGATGATATGCAGCTCATTCAAAAACAACTCTTTTATACTCATACTTATTTGACATGGTTTGATTTTGTTACATAATCTCCCGATTGTATCCGCCAAAACAATTAAACCATCCAAAATAACACCACACACACCTTACAACGAATTGCATGGAAAAACGTCATTTTGAATCAATATGATCCTTGCCCATAACTGGTCATCAAGAACAATCTGAAACAGGTAAAAGGATAGAGGAAGAAACAATTATAATATACATTATAAAGAGCAGAGCAGTACTGGAACCTGCTCGTGGCGACCAGTTTCATAAATTTCTGTTTTAAAAGGGTAAGGGCTAAGATCTGAAATTATTTATCGTTCGGAATAAATGGATTGAGTATTTTCAATTTCTTAGTACACACTTTAATTTTAAAGTTTTAATTTATTTTAAATTTTGTTTTATTTCACTTGTTGATCCGAAGTGGATTCGTTTTGCAGAAGGCGATAATTGCATCTGTTTCTCTCTGTGGTCCGTGTGCAACTGCTTCTTTTTACCCATTGTTGCCTCAGGCAAGCGTGAATGTGGCCATCGTCTGTGTGTATATGTGTGCTTAAAGTTATTTATTTTTGGTTGATGTGAATGTAAATGTAACCATCACAGTACTCCCCCGCCAGTGGCTGAGTGATGATGATGCCACATTAAATATGCTATGTGATATGTTGATTGCAGTATCGTTCGATGATATGCGTTCATGATATTGTTACATGTCCAAACATTTCTGCGAGCTACTGTCGCAATTGTTGTCGCAACTATCAAAGACATCATTATCAACAAACGAATGTACTCGAAAGCACGAGAATCGACCAAGCATGATCAACATCTGGAAGTGACGTCACTGCGGCGTGTTCCAGGTAGTTCGACAATGTACGAGAAATGGGTTGAATGACTAGAGACCCTATATAAAGCCGAGCTAAATGAATGGAGGAGATAGACAAATCGCGATAGTAAGAACTGCGATAAGTGTGGAGTGCGAATTAAAGGCGATAGTTAAGACATTTGAATGAAAAATTTATAGACAAGTGAAAAGTAAAACTGGTGAAATAGTTAAATTAATGATTGTGCATTTTTAGTAAATAAACTCTTTCACTTTCCCAGAAAATTTATATTATGGGCCGCGAACCATAACACGCGACAGAGGTGTCAAGAAGTGAGAGAGAAAATTTTGAAAGTGAAACTTTTGAACATTTTTAAAGTGCGCAATAGTGAAATTTAACGTGGAAACAGGTGGAAATATATCCGAAACAATAAAAATGCCAGGAAGCATATATCTAAAAATTAATGAATCGACCATATCGGAGCTTAAGGAGGAGTTGGAACAGCAAAATCTGGCTACACAAGGTACAAAGGCCATACTGATTGCACGCTTGCGTGACGCGATCGAGTTGGAAGGCGCGTTTCTGGATCAGATGCGGAAAAAGGCGCAGATGGTGGAGAAGTTGAAACACCAAAATCAAAGGAACCCGAAAATGCGCTGATGCAAATGACGACGCTGATGCAGCAAGAGCAGCGACGACAGCCTTTCAATTTCAAGCTAAATGAAGAATCACCGAAGCTAAATGAACAGTCATCCAGTTTAACTGCGAAGCTAGATGAACAATCAGCGAAGTTAAATGAACAATCAGCTAAACTCGACCAACAAGCGATCGAAATCAAGGCAGATTTTTAAAAACAGTCAACCGAAATAAAAGCGGAGCTCGGTAGTCTGACTAAACAAATTAAGTGCGTCGAGAAAAAACTTTACTAGGTCGAGGAAAAGGTCAGCCAGGTCGAGGAGCGAATCAACAATATGGAAAAAGTGAAAAAGGAATCGGAAGCAGCAAAGGCAGTAGTAACCAATGCACCAGCTCCACATAACCGCAAAGCTCATCCAGAAATGTGAAAGCACCAGTATTCGACGGGCAAACGGTCTGCAGCATTTACAAAACCTAGTTTGAAGCCGCCGCTAGGGCAAGTCACTGGAATGAGCAGGAACGAGCAACTACATGAATTCTTGCTCTAAGAGGCCCAGCTGCCAAGCTTCCGCAGCCGATCCCCATTGAGTTGCATTCATGAATGCGCTCATCATGTATTATGAAGACGATCATCTGAAACAGATTTATCGGTCACAGCTACGGCATCGGATGCAGAAGTCTGGCGAAACCTTACAGCAGCTAGCCAAAGACATTAAGTGACTGGCACTTTTAGCTTACCCAGCTTACAACCCAGGACATCGAGATGACGCATCGACTGAAGTATTCATCGGCGCATTAAAGGACCAGGAACTGTAACAAGCCGTGCGTTTAGCTCAAAAGCAAACGATTAAGGATGCATTGGCTTATAGTCTAAACTTGGAGGCAGCAAAAAATGTGACTCGTAACACTGCCCGGGTTCGCGAGCTAGTGGCAGACGAGTGCAGGTGTGAGCGCGTGGAAATTGAGCGGGACCCGCAGGTAAATGGTGCGCCTAGATGCAGAGATTGCGGTAAGAAGGGGCATCTGCAAAGAGACTGCAAGAAGCGAAGAAAACCGAGCTATTATCCAGGGTGTGCAGCTAGGAGAAGATCTAGACCGAGTCAGGAGCCCAGAATGGAAGTCCTTCAAACTGAGGGGTCGGGAAACATGTAAGAGCCAACTTCGTGGGGCAGAGGTTTGCTAGGAGGATCGAGATCCCCAGCATCACCATCACCGTATCAAGACTATATCGTGGAAAAGCGGACTTATGCCTTCCGGGTCAAGTTGATGGAGAACATTGCGCCATAACAATCGACACTGGTGCAACCCGATCGATTATCCGACCAGACCTAGTGAGGCAACAACTACTTCACAAGGGCTGGATTTTCTCACTATGGACAGCTACGGGAGAAACTGCACCTCTCCATGGAGAAGTCAACCTCCAGGAACAGTTGGGAGACCTCGTGTTCCGACATAATTTTCTGGTGGCGAACATTATGGATGACTGTATTCTCGGAATGGATTTTCTGCGACTATATGGAATCACGTTGGATTTGGGCAAACGGGTATTGAAATGGCAGAATGTCGAAGTATTGATGGAGGATCCCAGCGTCCAAATTCCCAAGATAAATGTAGTAGTATGTACCGGCACTGATGTACCGAATCCTTCTGAAAGCATTGTATGGGCCAAGCTTGATGGTAGTTCTGGAGACCACCGATCTTATCTGATAGAGCCTACGGAGACATCGGAATTGGGCAGTTTGATTGTAGGACGAAACCTTGTGAGATCTATAAGGAACGGATGCGTGCCGGTTAGAGTCCTTAATACCACAGACTCAACCACGAGCATCAAAGTGGGAGCAGTCATCGGCAGTTGCCAGCCTGTTCCCACTATCAACTCTTTGGAAACTACTCACGACCATCATTGGAAGAGGGAGCGAGACACAGACAAAGCCGGGAAATTCACGTCTGCAATATTGAAGCAGGCCGAATTGCCGATGCAGCTATTCAAGTGAGCCTCTGATCTGGTCACCAAATACAGTCACATCTTCTCAACAAGCCCAGATGACTAAGGCCGAACGAGTGTGATAACTCACGTCATATATACGCAGGGAGCCAAGCAGATTCGACAAGCACCGAGATGTTTTCCTATAGCCAAACAAGGAGAAGTGAGCGCACTGATCACGGACAAAGAAAAACAAGGCGTTATTGAACCTTCTGTCAGTCCATGGGCTGCACCAGTAGTTCTAGTAAAGAAAAAGGATGGTAGCACTCGTTTTTGTGTCCACTATAGGCAGTTAAACGACATCACCAAGAAAGATAGCTACCTGCTTCCACGCATCGATGACATCATGGACACTTTCGCCGGCACAAAATGGTATTCTACACTCGATCTCAAGAGTGTCTACTGGCAGGTAGAAATCGACAAGAAGGACCGAGAGAAGACCGCATTTTCAGTTGGGACCAGATTATGGCGATTTACGGTGATGCCATTTGGGCTTTGCAATGCTCCAGCCACCTTCGAACGCCTGATGGAATACGTGCTACGAGGCCTAACCTGGGAAACCGGCTTGGTGTACCTAGATGACATCATTTTTATCGGAAGAACATTCGAAGAGCATGTGCGGAACTTAGAAGAAGTTTTCTCCCGATTGCGACTGGCGAATCTGAAACTTAGCCCCAACAAGTGTACCCTTTTTGCAGCGGAAGTAAAATACCTGGGACACGATGTATCAGCAGAAGGGGTCAAAGCAGTTCCTGAGAAAATTGAGGCCGTGAAAAGCTGGCCTGACCATTTTGGTAATGTCTTTGTTCATGTTAGGTCTCATGAAACATTTACTGATCTATCTGATTGTTGTTCTGCTACTTGGATGTGCTAAATTGTGGACGGAATTGAAAACATGTTGATGAGATTCTTTTGTAATGAATGGTTTAACGTATTTTCTTGAAACTTCACACAAAATTCGTTTGATCGAATTCGGTAGACTGATGAGTTTAAGTTGTAGAGTTGATCGAGGTTATTAGCCCAAAACCGCCGTTTGTCGTGATGATATCGGCAATATCATCGTTGATGAAACCAACATTAAGGAACGATGGGCCTCATATTTCAAGAACCTCCTTAATCCTCCGCACAGTTCCAGAACATCGGAGCTTATAGATGTCTGTAGAAAGCCTCCATTGGCTCCACCAGGTCTGTATGAAGTGTGTTCCGCCATCAAAGCTCAAAAGAATAATAAAGCGCCGGGCATCGATGAGATTCCAGTGGAGCTTATCAAATATGGTGGCAGCAGTGTTCATAATGCTATTCACAAAGTCTTCCACCGCATTTGGCAACAAGAACCCATACCGAAAGAGTGGAGCCAATCAATTATGTATATTCCCTATCCACAAAAAAGGTGACAAGCTACAATGCGAAAATTATAGAGGCATATCACTACTTTGTACGGCGTACAAAATATTTTCAAAAATCTTAGAAAATAAAATTGGATCATACAGTATTATTGGAGAGTATCAAGGTGGTTTTAGAGCAGGTAGATCGACAATAGAAAAATTGTTCATTGTCAAGTAGGTACTTGAAAATGCTGGGAGTTCAACATAGACGCACACCAAATTTTCGTTGACTTTAAGCAAGCATACGACAGTATTGATCGTAACGTACTGTATCAAATAATGTTTTGCTTTGGTATCCCAGCCAAATTAGTCCGTCTTACCAAAATGACAATGATGTCGACTATTTCTCAAGCCCACGTCAATAACCAACTCACCCATGTCTTTGACACAAATATCGGACTAAAGTAGGAAGATGGGCTAGCCCCATTGCTATTCAATTTGGGTCTGGAGTAGTTCATAAGGAAGCTACCTGTTGATACACGAGGTACATTACTATACAAGTCGAGCCAAGTAGTAGCCTATACAAGTCGAGCCAAGTAGTAGCCTTTACGGATGACATCAGCATTTTGTCACGGTTATTAGCTACTGTCAAAGAACTCTTCTTGAAACTCGTCAGCGAAGCAAAATTAGTGGGGCTACAAATCAATGAAAATAAAGCAAAGTTCATGACGCAGTCAAGGAAAAATACCTCAAATACACAAAACATTACACTTGACGATACAATATCAAAAATATAGGTGAATTTGTGTACCTAGGCGCCAAAATAACGAAGACGGGTAACAAAAGAGACGAAATAAGCCGAAAAATACAGCTCGCAAATAAAATATTTTATTCAGTTTTGATGATTTTGAAGACCAGCTGCATACACAAGAAAAGAAATCTCAAAGTATACAAATCTGTGATAAGACCTGTGTTATGCTATGCGTTTGAAACATGGACCCTAACTCAAGCACCCGCAAATATATTAAACGCCTTTAAGCGACGGGTCCTGAGGCAAATAATCGGAGCGAAGCTAGACGGGGACCAATGGCGAATTCAATACAACCATGAGTTGTATGAAATTTTTAAGGATGCGGTGGTCTCAACGATTGTAATATTGTGGAAGCTGCAATGTGCTGGCTACATGAATCGTATGGACGAACAACGGATACCCAAGAAGGTATTCGTTGGGAGAACTGAAGGCCGGAGGCCAGTGGGGAAACTGAGGAAACGCTGATCTGATTCCGTCAACGAAGACAGTCCATCGCTGCTCGGATTTTGAAATTGGAGGACACAGTCAATGGACCGAGAGAGTTGGAGGCGCTATTTGCGGGAAGCAAAGGCCCGAGAGGGGCTGTAGTGCTTAAAAGAAGAAGAAGATCCTGAAGTCCACGAAGAGATTACTGCAGGAAAGAAGGAGTGACCAGATAAATAAAGCGCCGTTGTGTGATTTCATCACCACTGTCGTAATTGTGGCGGAAGTCCTGTACTTGGAAATGGAAGCCGATAATTTCTCCCAAGAAAGGTGGTCGCAAAGTAAAATTGCCGCCCAGTGACATGAAGAAAGAAGGCTTCTAAAAATAATAAAATCTGCATGCGACTTCCCAAAAATCAGCAAAGAAGTAAGGATTGTGCTCCTTGAACTAGAGAAGCTCCTGGACCACATGGGAGGGGCTGGTTAAAAGCAGAAGAGGACCAGAAGGCCGAAGCAGAGCAGAAGGCTAAAGAAGTGCTGAGGGCTAAGCCTAAAGAACACGCGTAGATAGCGTGCAATAAAAGAATGGCGTCAAAGCCCAATCGAAGGAGATTGGGATGAAAGAAGGAAAGAAGAGGCATTTGATGGACGTGGAACGCCAGATTAGGGGTAAAGCAGAACGATTAACGCGGTCGGGCCACATACTGGTCAAATTCGGAGCAGAGGCCGACAATAAAGAAGCATTCTGCGACGCAATGAAGAAAGTCCTCGGCAAAAGCGCTACTATAGCCTAAATCGTCACAGATCTGACCGAGGTGGAAGAGGCCATCAAAAGTGAGTTCCCTAGAGTGGGCTTGATTAAAGCGAGGTTGACACTAGAGAACACGGCCATCATTGACTTGACCCAGCAGGACGCCGAAGAATTTCTGAATAAGGGCAAAGTAAGAATAAGGTGGGTTTTCTGTAGGATACGGCGAAGAGCAGCGCCTCTTCAATGTTTCAAATGCCTTGGCTATGGCCGCATCGCACAAGCATGCAAAGGACCCAATAGGAGTTCCCTATGGTACAAATGCGGTGAAATTGAACATAAAAGAAAAGAGTGTACAAAAGAGGCACACTGTATTCTTTGCAAGGATGCTAATCTATGACCAATGAGGATGCTAATCAATGACCAGATCTTGGGCACATCTTGGGATCAGGGAAATGTCACCTTTTCCAAGAAGCCCTAGCCAAGGGAAAACCAGAGCTTTGATGAACCGCATCCTGCAAATAAACCTACACCAAAGCTCAACCGCTCAAAACCGGCTTGAGCAGTTTGCGAGGGACATGAAAGCCGGCTTTGTGCTGCTGAGTGAGCAACACGATGATAAAAGTTTTGCATCACGGTTTCCTTGAGAAACTGGTACTGCCGCCATCTACGTCCGGAACAGTGATTTCCAGTCGAAGAATTGTGGACAGGGGGATGGCTTCGTGGAGTTATTTCCAGACCAAGAATTGTGAACAGGGGGATGCGTTCGTGTAGATTCGGTATTCAGGGACTAACTTCTTTAGTGTGTACCTAACGCCGAAAGAATTCGTATCATCTTTCCAAGTCAAGCTGAATACTTGGAGGGCACTGTCTCGAACGCAGACGGCAACGTGCTCGTTGGGGGGGGACTTCAACGCTAAAGCAAGCGAATGGAGCATGCCTCAAACAGATCTGCGAGGAAAACGGATTCTAGGAATGGTGGCCAGGATGGCACTTGTCGTACTAAATACCGGAAAGATGCTGACTTTCCACCATATTTGCTGCGAAGGATCCATATCAGACTTTACATTGTCCTCAGAGTCCTCAGTATGGAGGATACACAATTGGGGAGCATTAGGAGACTACTCAGCCAGTCATCATCAGTGGATTCTGCTTGAGATCAATGATGTTGTGTCCCGAAGCCCGTGCTCTCGACAACCTACAATTGGGTTGAATACCCGAAGGATAGACATCGATAGGTTCGTTGAGGTGATCACAGCAGGTGCTCTGTTGCAAGAAGATTCGCAGGGGATGGCAAAACTGGCAGCTCAAGGTGAGGTGAACTCATATATGAGCATCATCACGACTCCTTGCAACGCTTACATGCTCCGTCGAAAATCCCGGCATGGTAAGCCTCCAGTGTACTTGTGGTTGGCTGAAATGCTGAACAGCGAAGGGAGTGCCATAAGCTTCGGCATGAGGCTCAACGGGCATGGGGCATGTAACCGGGTAGCAGCATATAAGTCAGCCAAGAAATACCTTTAAAAATTAATTAACAACAGCAATGCTCGCTGCTAGCAAAACCTAGTGGCCAATGTGAACAAGGATTCGTAGGCCTTGGCTACTAGCTAGTTATGGGAAAGCTTGGTACCCTACGGAAGCCTTGCATACATGATGCAGAAAAAATGGATGAGATAGTGCGGGCACTCTTCCCCGCCAATCTCGTCCATGTTGACGCTACCCATGGTAAAACAACAATCCAGTGTCTACACTTCACACTGCTGGAACTGAAATAGGCAGTCTTTTCACAGAAAGCGAGGAAGGCTCCAGGTGCAGATGGTGTTCCGGCTGAGGTTTTGCAGCTTGTCTATCACCATTGTCCTGACACACATTCAACGCTTGTCTACGGGGCGAGGTACTCCCGGTATCATGGAAGGTGGCGAGGCTTGCGTTGATTAGCAAGGCGAACGGAAATTCCGGATCACCGTCTGCATACCGTTCGTTATGCATGCTAGACACGGCTGAGAAAGTGCTAGAGAAACTGATCAAGGGAGGACTCACTGATGCAATTCGTGCTGCTGGGGACATATCTCCTCGGTAGTACGGCTATAGAGCAGAATGCTCCACTATTGATGCGATTGCAGTGATGAGCGCGGTCCAAAAGGCAGAGGCATGTAGTCGCACCAAGCGACGGATCGTCCTGTTTGTAACACTCGACGTCAGGAAAGCCTTCAACTTCGCTTGATGGGTGGATATTGAGGATACGCTGGAAAATCCTTTTCAAGTTTTGAGGGACTACCTGAAGCACTGGAGCCTGCTGTATGAAATGACACAGTGCCAACGGAAGATGGAAGTTACATCAGGTGTTGCCCGGGGATATATCCTTGGTCCGGACCTGTGAAATGTGTCTTACGACGGGCTACTGAGACTGGAGATGCCAGATAAGTCACGCTAAATCGGCTTTGTGGATGATGTTGCGGCTCTGGTTACTGGACGCACCGTTGAACAAGCGCAACTTAGGCTAGGTATGCTAATGTGCCGAGTGAAAGACTGGATGACTACTCGCGAGTTCAGTTTAGCGCTGAAAAACTGAAGGGGTCATTTTGAAAAAAAAACAGGATCCCTAGAGTAAGGATGATCAGGAGTGCTGTAGGCTCAGTGCTACTGTACGGAGCAAAAATATGGTGCGGCCTAGGAAATAACTGCAGCCGTTAGTACGATTGGTAGATAGAATTTAGGAAGCACAACGGAGACAGTATAGAAAGAATATTACATGTAAAATGCAAAGGGAAACAATTAGGGGGGAAAAAGTAGTTAAGTAGTTCTAAAGTAATAAAAAATTAATTAGGAATAGTTTAGACTGTTAATTTTTAAGGCCCTCATTGCAAAGGGAATTTTTTTGAAGCACTAAGGAAGGGATTGTATTGCCTCCAAAATGCCAGTGTATGCAGATTTGAGTAAAATAAAAAATTAGCGTTAGAGCGTAAATTTGAGTGTTGTTAATTTTGTTTTTTCTTAAATACATGTTTTCAATGAGTGCATTTACCGGATTCACCAGACCTGGCTCTTGTTTCAGTAAATTTATAATGCTATTCCAGAAATATACTTCACTTCAACTGCTGGGTCCAAAAATTTATTTGGTTATTTCTTTGCCTAAAAAGATGAACCGCTTTTCCACAAGGTATCCATAAATCACGAGAAATAGTATTATACATCTTGAGCAAACTATTTCAAAGAAATTCCAGTGAAATTTGTTAATATCTAACCAAAAATAACGGAAGCTAAATACGAACAAAACAATAAATCTATATTTTTATTATTTAAGAATATTAATATTGCAAATGGTAATAGTAAAATTGAAAATATTTTTTAAAATTATTAACCCTCTTCAAATTTTGTTATTTGAATGTTATTTTTTTTATTGATTACATTAAATTTACAGGGGCTTTTTTTCTATTTCTTTCTACTTTTACTTATTGAAATAAACATGGTGATGGATTTTTGAAGTTTTTTTTCGAATTATACGCCTCCTCCTTTCTGATAGCGTATTTGATTGTTTATGTAGTTCGCCCAGCACGAGCAGAAAGTAACTCGGTAAGAACGTCCATACGATTTAGCACTAGCTAAATATGCACACCGCAGTGTACCAGCACCCACAAACGTTGCTACCAGAGAATACGGCTAGTTGAGAATCTTTTTATCAGCATATGGAGAACAGCCGTGAAATTCACTAAATTGATTTGTCCATCATGTGTAATTATAAGTCGGGGTTGATATTTTTTGATCGCCCCTTGCTACTACTACCGAATTTTTTGAAACATCATGAAAATCATGATTGTTATCTATTTTAAAATTTGTATGACATTGCTTTGCATAGAATATATTTGGCCAATGATAAGAATTTCCGTGCAAAAATCTAGCAACAAATTAAATATGCACCTAATTCAATGGATCAAGGCTAGCCAGGCGTAATGATAATTGCTCAGAGGATCACAATTCTTGCATTGTAAATAATCAGTTTTAACTAGGAAAAACTGTATGGTTCTATTTTATTTATACAATAAATAGTAAAACAAAAATTATATAAAATTATTTATTACACTTTAAAGGATCACATATTTATCACTTTTATATAAATACAAAAAAATCCTATTTTTTCAAAAGAGCTTTTTATTATTACATTACTTTAAATTTTCTATTGGTTTCATCCATTCAACCGGTCATACATGACTTTATGTTAGGCATGTCTTCCAATCGCTTTCTTTGATAAATATCTAGTCATACATATTAAAGTCTTTAAGCTATATTCACAAAATTCATCATACGTATGTATATGTTGACTCATATACGTCTACACGATTTAAATATCAACAAAGGACTAGTAATTTCTATTGCTGCTGTCTATTATACTTCCCTCTCCCTTTATAAATCTCACGCAAGGATATTTTCCGCCTTACAGTGACTCTTTCATTTGGTGAAAGTTTTGCTGTGAAATGAAAATGTTGATTTGTTTAATTAATTAAATCGTTAAGTATAAGGACATAAAACATATACAATTTCAGTTTGCTACGAACAAACAGCAATGCATATGATTTGATGCCCTATTCCCATGAAAACCATCATCATCACCCACCATCACCGAGAGAATGATAATTTCCAACATTAAAATCATCATCACCGCAACCAACCACCATTTACGGATGAAATGATGAAAGCCAAATTGTCGCTACCATACTCACCCAAGCAAACTCATGATTAAATTCTATGCTACAATCTAAGGACGAATGTAAATCCATTTTGAGGTTCGTTTGGACAGTTGATGCAGATATGGGAAATGCACAAATTTATTATCGATAAAAGCGGTTTTGGGATGAGTTGTAAGCTGGATACGATTACCTAATGGAAATTCGATACTTTCGCATTTAAATCAATTCCTTTTGACAAAGGCAGTCTAAAAGCGCGAATTTCGATTGAAATATGTTTATGTCGATAGGAATAAATGCATGCGAATGGAAATGACTTTGATAGAAGTTTCAACTTAGATGATTTGAATGAACTAACATGATACAACCATTCCCAAGGACAACACACATCTAATACCCCATCCGATAACATAAGTCCTGATAAGAAAATTAACATGATTGCAAAAAGGTGAAGATAGTTTCTAAATACGAATCCCAAGCTCACCACGACAATCTTTTTTCAATTGTCCTGAAAAGCTTTGAACGTGAAAACTTAAAAGTGCAGAGAGATTGCAGCAGATCCTTCTAAAATGCTGCTTATAAACAATCACACACATAACCTATATGTACGTAGATTCAATTTCATTTGGAACTTACCTCGAGAAGATATACTGCTGTCACCGCGAGTATCCTTGATCGGTGCTATTACATTCGTGCCATTGTCAAATACATATGGACTGTTCGGATGCTCTTCCCAACGTTCGATGAAGTTCTTCAAGTTGTCCTTTGTCGTCTCCAATTCCACTGGCTGCAAAATGTGATAGAGAAGTGATGTTGGAAAAACATTGAGATTGAGTTACAATTGCGTTTCGTTATTAACCTTTCAGTGCCTTGATAGGTTTCATGACTACCCGCAGAGTGCTTTTGTTTCACCTGGGCTACGTTGCCTGCCTGATTTATATTTAATACTGGGAGGGGATGCAATTTATAGAAGACGTCTGACGAAATGTAAATCGCTTGAGGTTTTTGAAGGAATATGCCAATTTGCTTTGATACGCGTGTTTTAATGGGAATCAGCTCAAATGTACAAATGAATAAACAATTCTTTCAAATACTTTGTTATAATAAAGAACAAAGTGCCTATTTTTGCAATATTCGCGATGGTAAGAGAAATTTTGTATATTGCAGCATACTCACTAGCACAAATTAAATCTCAGTAGAAACTAAATTCCCATTTTAAACCTTCGACCAACTCAGCGTATTCAAATCATAGAATATATAATACAGAAGAAGAGGGTCGAACAATTTCGCACAACCATTGTAGTTTGGTGACTTCGAGATAGACTTGGTACCATTCAAAAACTTGTTTTAAACGTAAACAAGTAAATAAATTGATAATACTCGAAGCCGCGTGGTTGAATTGAGCGACATGCGAAGTTTACCTTATTAGAGCAGCACATTTTTATGAAAATCCAAATAAAATCGTAGTATTGAGGTGGATTTGAAATACCATATACAGAGTACATCAGCAAAATCTGGAAAAACTTCACATTAAGTTGCCGCTGCAGTGGATCTCAACGAAAGGAGTCATTTGTTGTCATTTCAACTCTAAATGGCAGAGTTAGTGCAATCGAGAGCGGAATATAATCGAAGGGTGGTGGTTATTGAAAGTCTGCGCGCTGGGCGGTCACTCTCAGCAAGAAGTTGTATCAAAAATGCTCCGTACAGGTACAGATTCGAGGAACAATAAGATTGCATCTACATATCCGATAGTCTGTGAGTCCACGATACTGGTAGTCCCAAAGTCGATACAAATCATCCTCCTTACTGGAGAAGTTAGTGAGATTCACCTGTGCCAAAACTAAGGTACTACGGAGACAGTTGCCTATGAGTAGAGACAACGTTCATCCAACGATTGGCAGCAGGCCTGGGTGAATGATATGAAAGAAACATGGACGGTGTAGTTTATCTGTGAATTGAGATGGTGGGTCAATCGGTTAACTGCGACAGCATTCAGGCATCATGCATGTAAGCATAGTCGGACCTTATTCAGTTTAACCACTAGGGTGACTGGTGAAGCCCATACACTTGGCGATTCTTCAATCAGACCCGATCGAATTCGGCGTATAGTGACTTTTCCTTTGCCGGAGATATAACAAAATGTCTTTGCTTGATCGATTTGGCATCCCCCACATGACACTTTTGTGAGACAAAAAAGTTATCCAGCCGAAACCTTTCCTCTCATGTGAAGAAAAACCGCTACAGCCACGTCTAATCGTAGAAGTTGAAAAGCGTCTAGTGCATGTCAAAGAGGGTGCGAAATTGGTGTCAGGTCATTTACAGCTGCGATCAAGTCGAGTGAAGTACTGGAGAATAATACCGGAGCTAACCTGACTCGTCGAACAAAGTCTACACGTAGATAAAAGTTCTTAAAGATGACATCAGACGGGAGTTCTCTACAATGGAATGACGAGTTCCGTCCACTGTGATCAAATAGGTAGTAAGGAACTGGATTTTATCCGTTTGGTTTTTCAGAATTGACTGTATGCAGCTGACACTGGCTTCAGTGTATATTAAGTGTACCATCCTCCCAAGGATAGTCGCAAAGTACAATTGCTGCCCAGCGATATGAAGAAGAAATGCTATTCCGAAAAGCGGGAGATGATCTGAAAAGAGTACAATCTGAATGCGACTCCCCAAAAATCAGTAAAGCAGTTAAGATTGGGCTCCTTGAACTAAAGGAGCTCCTAGACCGGATAGGGCATTCTCGGAGGAGCTGGTTAAAGGCCGAAGACAAGGCCACGTGCAGATAGCTCCACCATCAAAAATCAATAAAATAATGGCGTCTAGCCCAATCGAGGGAGATCGGGATAAAAGAAGGTAGGAAGAGGCACTTGATGGTCGCGGAGCACCAGATCACGGGTTTTGGACAGTGCTGACAAAAGGAGCGAAGAAAGCCGAAAAGAAACTCCTTGAAATAGTGCCAGAAAGTAAAGTTCGCATGGACGCCCAATAAGAACAAAAGTCCTGATGCAAAACAGGAGAGACAGAAGCCCCGACGAAGACTCGTAAAACCCCAAGATGGCCGATCCTACGCGGAAGTGCTGCGGGGCATCAGGGGACACGTAATGCCCGAAGACACCAACACTGCCATTAAAGCAGTACAACCAACGTGGTCGGGACACGTTCTGGTCGAATTCGGAGCAGAGGTCGACAATAAGGAAGCATTCTGCAACGCAGTAAAGACAGTCCTCGGCAAAAGCGCAACTATAGCCTCGCTCGAGCTGATAGCAACGATCGAAACAAGGTCACAAACCTGGCCGAGGTAGTAGAGGCCATCAAAAGGGAGTTCCCACCAGAAAACCATAGGGGCAACGCAGGGCCATAGTTGACTTGACCGAAAAGGATGCCGAACAATTTCTGAACAAGGGCAAAGTAAGAATAGGGTGGGTTGTCTGTAGGATACGGCAAAGAGCAACGCCTCTACAATATTTCAAATGCCTTAGCTTTAGCAGCACCACACAAGTATGCAAAGGACCCGATGGGAGTTCCATATGTTACAAGTGCGGTGAAATTGAACATGAAGGAAAAGAGTGTACGAAGGAGGCACACTGTATTCTTTGCAAGGATGCTGATCCAAGACCTGATTTTGGACACGTCTTGGGATCAGGAAAATGCCGGGTTTTCCAGAAAGCCCTAGTCAAGGCAAAATCAGAACTTAAATGACCCACATCCTGCAGCTAAGCCTATACCGCAGTTCATTTGCGCAAAATTTGCTTGAGCAGTTTGCGAAGGACATAAAAGCCGACTTCTTGCTGCTGAATAAGCAACACCATAATAAAAGTTCTGCATTATGGCATCCTGACAAAACTGGTTCTGCCACCATCTGGGTTCGGAACAGTGATTTCCAAGCGGAGAGTTGTGAACGTCGAGATGGTTTTGTGTGGGTTCGGTGCTCAGGGACCACCTTCTTTAGTGTGTACCTAACGCTTAATGCTTTAGAGGGCACTGGCTCGAACTCAGACGGGAACGTACTCGTTGGGGGAGACTTCAACGCAAAAGCAATCGAAGGGGGCATGCCTCAGACAGATTCACGGGGAAAACGAATCCTAGAAATGGCAGCCAGGATGGCGCTCATCGTACTAAACACCGGAAATACGCCAACTTTCCTTCGTATTGGCTGTGAGGAAAACATACCGGACGTGCCATTCGCCTCAGAGAATACACAATTGGAAGGTATTATAGGACTATTCAGCCAGTGATCATCAGTGTATTCTGCTTGAGATCAGTTATGTTGTCTCCTGATGTCCTTGCTCTCGGCTTTCTACAACTGGATGGAACATCGGAAGGATGGACGTCGAGAGGTTCGTCGAGGTGCTTACAGCAGGTAAGCCGCTGCAAGGAGCTTCGGGGGGGGGGGGGGGGGGGGTTGGGGGGGGGGCGGAGGCATTGGCAGCTCAAGATGTGATGAACTCAGCTATGCGCATCATTACGACTGCTTGCCGCGCTTCTATGCCCCGTCGAAAACCCCGGCATGACAAGCCCCCAGTGTACTGGTGGTAAATTGTAATCGCTGAAAAGCGAAGGGAGTGTCACAAGCTTTGACGTGAGCAACCTGGTGGCAGCATATAAGTCGGCCTGGAAATTCCTTCAAAAATTGATTAATAATAGCAAGGCCCACTGCTGGCAAGACCTAGTGGACAATGTGAATAAGGATCCGTTGGGCCTTGGTTACAAGCTAGTTATGCGGAAGTTTGGCACTCTATGGAACCTTGCATACATGATGCGGAAAAGACGGATGAGATAATGCGGGCACTCTTCCCCGCCCAACCCATCCGTGTTGACGCTGTCCACGGTGAAACAGCAATAGAGTGTCTATGCTTCACACAGCTGGAACTGGAGGATGCAGTTCTTTCAATGAAAGCATGGTAGGGTCCAGGTCCAGATGGTGTTCCAGCTGAGGTGTGTATCACCATTGTCCTGACTTGCTGCTCAGCACACTCAAGGCTTGCCTACGAGACGGGGTTTTCCCGGTACAACAGAAGGCGGCGAGGCTCGTGCTGATCAGTAAGGGGAAGGGAAACCCCGAATCGCCGTCTGCATACCGCCCGTTATGCATACTAGACACGGCTGGGGAAATGCTAGAGAAACTCATCACGGGAAGACTTACTGACACGATTCGTGCTGCTGGGGACCTATCTCCGCGGCAGTACGGCTTTAGAGGAAGACGTTCTACTATTGATACGATTGCAGACGTAGTAAACGCGGTCCAAAAGGCAGAGGCACATAGTCGCACCAAGTGACGGATCGTCTTGTTGGTGACACCCTTACATCAGGAACGCCTTCAACTCCGCTAGAGGTATGGATATTCTGGATACGCTGGAAAACCTTTTTCAAGTTCCAGTTTATCTAATATGGTTTTTGAGGGACTACCTGAAGGACACAGGGCCAATGAAGGATGGAAGTTACATCGGGTGTTGCCCAGGGATCTATCCTTGGTCCGGACCTGTGGAACGTGTCTTATAACGGGCTACTGAGACTGGAGATGCCAGATGAGTCACGTTTGATCGGCTATGCGGATGACGTTGCGGCTCTGGTCACTGGACACACCGTTGAACAAGCGCAACTTAGGCTTAGTATGCTTATGCACCGAGTGAGAGACTGTGTGACTGATCGCGGGTTCAGTTTAGCACTGAAGAAAACCGTAGTGGTCATGTTGACAAAAAAGAGAATACCTGGAATAAGGATGATCAGTATTGCATGCGCCCATGTAGAATAACTTTTCAATCGCCTCACACGCTTGGTTGTTCCTCCAACGCATGCGTATTCGTATCAGCCAAATACCATAAACGAACATGTAACCGCAAATGTACGGGGCATTGTTGATGTTTTGCCGGAGTTTCATCCGTTTGCTGCCTAGTCATTAACATCTGAACAGTTTGTACACCGTGTGTCACAATTAAAAGAATCATACGGATGGACCGATGAAATTGTTTTGTTGGCCATATTTTTCAAATTAAAGGACCCTGCAAAATCGTGAATGGACATGTTGCCGATTTACAATTTTTGGTCAGGTTTTGTCGGGAAATTTTTAAATGATTTTCCGCCCACAACGAATGTTGCCGACATTCATTTTAGAATGGCCGCAACTAAACAAGGACTATCGAAACCAATGGAGGAGTTCTATTATAAGATTCTTTCGTTGGGCCGAAAGGCGTGTCTGTCGGGGGAGGCAATTATAAAATACGTGATTTATGGTTGCAACGATCCCAATTTAGGAAGTATTGCGTCGACACAACAATTCAATTTCTGTCATGAACTGCTATCCTCAATTCGTTGCTATACCGAAACAAGAAGACCATTGCAATCGAAAACACGACAGAATGAAATGTATTCTGATAGGCCTAAGACGGAACCACCGCCGAACAAACAAAACGAAGCTGTGTGTTTCAACTGTTTTAAGCCAGGATATACTATATTTCTATTTGTTGTCTGCAACCGCAACGACATGAAAGATGCTCAACGTGCCAGCGTAAAAAATACAAAATCAGCGATTAAGATATTCTCCCTTGTAATGTTAAAATATTGTATTCACTGGGAGTGCATATAATTGTACCAATCAATTCGCGACCAGTGTAGATATTGATGGACAGCTATACAACCTCAAGTTGCTGGTTGTTGACCTGGGCCGCGATGTTTTGTTGGGACGCGATATTTTGTGTCATCCTGGTATCTGTTTGGTCATTCGTGGTGAACAATGTTGGCTGGAAGGCGAGAAGATTTTAAATATGGGTTCTTCCCTGACCAGTGATGAACGCCATCAGTTAGAGTGACTATTGACTCAGTTTCGAAAAAGATTAGCAACAAATATTTTCGAACGTGGAAGGTGTTCAACGACCAAAAAGAAAATTTTGCTCAAGTCAAATCAGCCAATTGTGTCGAAGCCCTACCGTATGTCATATTTCAAACGATAGATCATGGATAATCTTATCGCCGAACTTTTAGATGCAAATATAATATGACCGTCCGATTCTGCCTATGCGTCACCGACACTACTTATCGAGCGAGAAAAAAACGGAGAGGGCCACTTATGTGTTGACTATAGACGTTTAAATGACATTACTATCAAACAAACATTTCCAATGCCGAACATCGAAGACCAAATTGTTCAGTTAGCCGGTCATAAATATTTTACGACCTTAGACTTGCGGATGGGATACCATCAAATCGAGTTGACCGAGGAGTCGAAATCATAAACCGCAATTGTCACGCATAATGGGCATTAGGATGCCCTTGGGACTCGCTAATGCACTGAATGTTTTTCGAATTTGATAAGCAAAATCTGGAGAAGCGTTAGCATATTTTCAAAATCTGACGAAAGAACGAGAACGATGGAAAGTTCGTTTTGATAATTAACATGCACCGCTGAAACAGTATGCCATCGATGACTTAGTACTCATCAAAAATGATGCCACAGCAACTGGGGAAAGCCGTAAGTTAGAACCAAAGTTTAAGGGGCCTTATACAGTTTCTCGGGTCCTAGGCAGGGATCGTTATCTAATCAAAGACACTGGAGGACTCCAAATTGTGACCAAGCTATTTTGCTCAGTGTATACTTCCGAAATGCTTCAACCGTGGTATTCTAACCCTCCCGAACATGAAGACGACTCTTTAGATGACGAAATCGAGGACGATTCCGATGGAGGATTGGCCGAGCTATCAGATTGGATTATCCCGCTTGGCAAATGCCATAGACACACACACTTGTTCATCTGACCAAGAAGGTCTTTTTATTTTTATATTGAAGTGAGTCGTTGACTATCCACTGACTGGAACGTTCATTGTTGTGACCGCCGCTGTTTACGATAGAAATAAGTGAGTGCCGATTGTAAATTTAATTTTAAAAATAAAGACGATTGATATCTGTAAGTGCTACAGTACGACTCTGTAGACGTCGCCCTATACTATTCTTAGTTTTGTTTTCAGTATTCTCACACTTGTGGGCTGGTTTTGAGGTCTCACCTCCTGCCTTTTCCTAGTCTGGGCACTCGTTGGTGAGTTTTTTCGTAGCTTACAGTCTACACAATTTGGAGCGTATGTGTCAGCCTTATTGTAGCGGTAATAGAAAACCGATAGCTCTGCTGAACATGCAGAAAATCGGTGTCCAAATTGTCGGCAAGTCCGACAGACCGTAGGGGTTGCGACTGCCTCTAAAAAAGGTGGGTCAAGTTCTCGTTTGGACTCACGATCCATGTGGTCTCCACTTCTTGCAACATGGGTCGATTCATTAGCTACATGACCAGCTGCTACCTGTCCTGGAGTGTTACTGCTTCGGTGGGAAGGTCCAGTTATACAAAGTAATGGACGGAAGGTTCAACATCGTTCATCTAGCTGTTCCTGCCTACGGGTATGAAGGCGTAACGCATACACGGTGTGTATTGGCATGGGGAGCAGGCTGTTTTGAAGCTCCCATTACAAGTTCTCTCTTATATTCTCCACCAGTTCTTCCTCGGCTATAGGTGTTCATAGCCGAGTCTTTATGTGTAGTAAATTGGTATAAATTTGATCAACGTTTCATGAGAGCTTTGTTTACGCTTTTTCATTTATTCACACAACTCCCATTCATTGAGTCCGTCATCATTTTGGTTGCGAAGAGCCACGAAGATGCCACGGATTAACTTATACTCCAGCATTATTCGGTGGCATCCTCACTGGAAAAGAGGTGTGCATACCGAAGAAAGGCTCCAACGTCCCCTCTTAGGTTACTAGACTCCTAAAGACCACACTCTAAACAAGAACCTGTCCATCAGAGTGGTCAAATTAAAGCCAGTGAAGCTGAGGTGCCAACTCTTCATTATACTAAGTGTTGGGTCTCGGGCTTGTGTCACGAAGGTCGATTAGCTTCATTGCTCAGTCCAATGTGCTGAACTGAGACTTGCAATGTCGGTTTCAGTGGGGCTACAGTTGTTGGAATAGTTGCGTTTGGACTTAGTTCTTAGCTTAGTGGAATTCTTGCACGACTGGTGAGCTGGTAACTCTTCAAGTTCAGGAGCGCTTTCTCATTCAACAACATGTTTCCAGTCAACCCCTGTATTAAAGAGAAGGCTGAATCATTAATGGTAGTGCTCGGTGGCGCTGTTGGAATGTCTGCCGGGGCTACAGATACTGAGTCTTCTCCGCCCGTGGCTCCCTGAAAATCAAAAAGAGGCACCGTGCGATCTTCTCTCCTGGGGCCTTTGACACTGCTCTCCCCAAGGATGCTTGGGTTCCGGTTGGAGTGTCTAAATGGCACTCGAACTTATGACCTTTTGGTTAAACACTACACGCTTGGACTACGAGAAGAAAGGAGGAAAAATAAAGAGCTAATATTGAATTTAAATTACTTTTCTATTTTATCAGGAATAAATTTGTTTATCAAAATTATCCTTGTGTTTGGTATTGTTATTGAAATCGAAAACGGAATGAGCTTAACCCCAAACAATTTTCGGGGAACAGTTAGACTCGCAAATATATTGAATCACCAAAAATGTTTCGCATTTTCCAATTACAACGCAATCAAAACTACCATCAGGCACTAGCAGATTAATTAAATTTCAAATATCCTGCCTACAGCTCTACATACATACCTTTGTTTCTCGTGGTGGTGTGGGTGACGTTGTGATGAACTTGGGCGGGGGAGCGTACAATGGTTTGGGTGGTATAGGAGGTTTCGGTTTCCGTTTCAACCATTTGTGTTCCAGGCATTCGGTAGCTGTCATACGTACACTAGGGACATGAACAAAAAGTTAAAAGTTTATCCTTCGTCTGTTGCTCGCTTGCTACGATTAGACGAATTAGTCTTTAACTTACCTAATATCCTTAACAAGAAGTTTCGTTATGAAATCCAAGGCGTCTGACGACACATTGTTGAACGCTTCGTCGTCGAAATCATATTTAGCAATAGTCACGTTTGCCATAGTTTCAATGTCAGTCTCGCCCATGAACGGTGACAAACCTGACAAACTTTATTTTAGAAAATTAATTAACACTACAGAGAAAACTGCTGAGTAGTCGGAATGAAAGTTTCGGATTACGTTTAAAATCAAATTTTGTATGTGGCAGACACGATCTTATTGATTAGACATGCCCATATGTGACCGGGCACGATGACTGAGCTTTTAATCGAGTCGTATGCGAAGCAGATACTTACAGAACGTAACATATGACTCCAACACTCCACATATCCGTGCCATATGAGATACAATCGAAATTCACAACCTCTGGTGCTACAAATTCGGGCGTGCCGAAGAGTATCTGAAAGTGGAAGAGATAGGAGAACGTAAGGATGTTTTGTATCGCTTGAAGAAGTATCTTGAAGTTGATATGATTCTTCGATAACGGCTAATAGTAATTACGTCTGTCCTGTTCAAAATTATAAGAGTCTTTTGTCCTTTAACTTAATCCTACTCAAGCAGTTAAGGATAATTATATATAAATTGATGCTCCAGCCTTAAAAGGAACCAGAGCCCGTTAACACAACATCTTTTTGTGCTCTTCTGCTCCTTAAAATTCCTTAATCACTTGATGATATTTCTTATAAAAGTTCCAACTCCAATCCCCTAGCACGTTATTCCTCTACACTCACAAAAAACACCAGCACAAAAACGATGCGTATTAAAATTTAAGTCATGTTCCTCTATAGCCTTTTAATAGGTTCTTGCCGCTACTGTTGCTGATCCTTTGCAACATAACACAGGAGGCATTGAATGGGCGGAAGTATGCAAGCCGATATCTAGCAAGAATGAAGAACACGAGCAACAATTTGCCCTGTTCGGGGATGTTTGCAAAATGTTGCCTTATTAATTCACGAACAAAAGCGCAAGGATTCAAAGTGCTTGGCTAAAGTAGTTAATTGGCCTGATTGATTTTTCTGATAATCTCTACCGTGATTTGGCATTTTTAATGAAAATTCTATAGCGGATTTTCAGCTAATTGATTTGTTAAGACACTCTTCGAGTTGGCGATATTTGCTGGGTGGCAAAGGGAGGCAGGGGGTGAATGTAATCCGAAGATGGAGCATGGAATAATGAAGTTTTTATAGCCGTTCTATTAGACGAACTCTAGTGAGATTGGAAATGCGAATTTTCGTGAGGGAGGGAAATGTAATTTGTAAGGAAGAATAGGTAAGCAATGGGAGCATATAATGTTCCAGGTGGATTTTCTAGGTATTTCGATTACATGTGTCAAGAGCGAGAGCTAAGGTTGCTCGAAGTAGCTAACTAAGAAGAAGGTATCAATTTGCAGGCACTTTTTGTGGTTAAATGAGGCGAGCAAATGACTCAGAGCGTTTTGAGGGCTTTTGGAATAATTAAGACTCACCTTGGCATAGCCGCCATTGTAAATGCTCGATGAATTGAATTGAGATTTTGATCTGGACGTAAACTAATGAACGTGATAAAATTTTATAAATATTCGATATTTATAGCGGAGTAAAGTTTCACTTTAATTATTCGAGGAAAGCATATCTAGTAAATATTTTTTAGAAGCGGAGAACTTTTAATCGCAATAAAACAAAGAAAAATGATTTTAATATCCATGCAATTAGCTTTATTTGAAAAATATTTTTGCCATTAATATTTCAAGATGATTTTGGGCCTACGGCCGCTGCAGCTGGCGCACATGTGGCGTCATCTGATGGTAGAATTTTCACACACTCTTCGCAGTAAATCAGGCTGGTTTACAGTAACTACCCATCGAATGTTGGCTTTGAAGTGCTCAATTGTTTCTGGTTTATCGGCGTAGACATTTGGCCTTACATATCCACAAAGAAAATAATCTAACGGTGTCGAATTGCACGGACCCGGTGGCCAGTTAACAGGGCCAATTTGTGAAATTAATCGTTCGTCTAATGTGCCTTTCAGTAAATTAATTGTATCGCTCGCTATGTGGCACCGTGCTGCTAGAACCAAATGTCAGCAACATTAATCCCTTCCAATTGAGTCACCGAAATGTCAGTAATCATGTCTCTGTACCGCTAACGATTGCCTGTAATATTGTGACCATTATTATTTTTGGAGACATATCGACCAATTGACCCAAAAAGCGCACCCAACGGTGACTTTTCTAGATTTAATCGTGTATCGGCAACTCTTTGTGGATTATCATCTCTCCAAAAGTGACAATTCTGTTTGTTGATGTAGCCATTTAACCAAAAGTGTGTTTTATCCCGGAACAAAATTATCAAATGAAATTGAAATGTTTTTCAAAATAAATCTGATCAATTCGCAAACTTTACTACGGTGTGAGTCTATTCATGATGAATTGCAGAACAGAACTAACTTCAAAACAACTGAAAACCTTGACATCAGCTGTCACCGGAAATAGTGTTGCCATTTTTAAGTTTTCCTAAAAAATACTTTTTATATTCAGCTCACATTTGAAAAACGTAGTTATGTGATGTAAGTATTTATTAATACTTAGATCGGGGACTATGCAGCTCACTACGCACTTTTAGTAGGTATATGAATGTGTCAATTCTATCTGCTCTTTTCTCTCGCTGACTCTCCCTTCAAGTATTAACGTGAATACTAATAAAGTAAAAATGGGTTGATACTAAATAATACCATTTGAATGGAATATTTTTGAATACTGAAGATGAATTTTTATCAACGGAAATTCAACATCAGTTTCATAATATAGGGTTTTTCAATAAGAGGTGTTATATTGAATAGATCTTGTGATTTAACACCTTGCGACTTCTTTCTTTGGAGCCACATGAAATAGAAGGTCTACGCCAACAGCCCAGTGTCGATTCAAGACCTTAAAGATGGAATTCGTGAGATTATCGAGGACATAGGGAGCCACTTTGCGATTTGGGTATGGAAAATTTCATGAAAAGGATAAGGTCCTGTAAGCGTGGTCGTGGTAGTCATTTGCCTGATGCTATTTTTCACTATTAACGGCATACCTTTTTCTTTATAATGAAATAAACAAACGATCATTTATATTAAAAAATGACATTTTTATTTGAATATCAAAATCACAGCTCTTATTGAAAAACTCTATATTAGTAATGCAATAAGTGCTGAACAATCAAAAACGCAACTTAATAATATTAGCAGCACTAACTCGAAATCAACACCGCCATCATCACCGCTACTATCATCGATGAAAAGCTTCTCAGATCCCTACTCAATGAAGCATTCAAGAAACAAGATCACAAATTTACTTGTCCCAGTTAACTTTAAAAGCGATCATAATAAACTTGCAACTGAATTTCTAAATCAGTTCAGAAAATCGTTAAGAATATCTAGATCGGATTTAGAAGAACTTATTCTTGAGAAGTTTGCGGAAGCGATGAAACATCGAAGTGAGTTCAACTAATATGCGAGAGTTGATTGAAAAACAAGAAATAAATTATGATAAAAAAATTAAATACATTACTCAAAACAATCGAATCGAAATGCAGTTACAGTTACGCACGAGCGTTGTGCGACGATGAAAGAGTAATGGAGAGAGTGGTAATTATGCATAGACTTGAGTGCAAGCTAAAATAAGCAAAAAAGAAACTTAGAGAATAAAAATAACGTAATTTATACTTGTATAAATGGTAGTAATGATTTTTGCGGATAGTGATTTGCCCGATTTTGCTGGCATCCAAAATTTATTGCGCGAATGGAAGGAAAATGCGGAAAGCAGAAGTTTAAGAATAATTCACATCTAGGAATACATGTTGGATAAACAACTCAACCAACTCCTCATCGATAAGCATATAACACTTGAACCGGTTGCAGTGGCTTCGCTTGACTTCAACCGGCTCGAAAGTAGTGAAAAATGTATTCGCATTATTTCATTAGAATTCTATAACAGTTCACCTATCTGTCGACTAAAGGCAATGCATGAAGGGCTAATAGATTGTTACGATCAAGCATATCAATTACTGGATTTATTGTATTTATGCAAAGGGGAGAAATGAACGCGTTAATCAGAAAGCGTAAATTTGCTCTGATTAAGTTAAGTGATCAATATCAATAAAAAATACTGGCAGTCCAGGAAACGTATTGGACTGCAAATGACATTCAAGACATGAGATCGCACACAATATTCAAAAGTGGGAAGGCTACTGGAAAACGAGAATTCGGAGTGGCCTCCATTGTGGATAGAGAGTTCAAATCGCACGTTATTGATTTTAAAGCAATAAACGAACGGTTGTGTGCGATCCGTATAAAAGCGAAATTTTTTAAAATCTGGCTGATTAATGTTCACGCCCCGGCCGAAGAAAAGGACGAAGAAACGAAGGAAACGTTCTACAATCACCCGGAAAGAATAGTCGATTCATTGCCCACAAACGGCACAAAAATAATTCTGGGTGATTTCAACGCTAAGGTTGGCAATGAGATATCTCATCGGGGAATGAATGGAGGATATAGCCTCCATGATGAAACAAATGACAACGGCATGCGCCTGATTGATTTTGCATGTAGCAGAAATCTAGTCATACGTTCGACTTGCTTCCCAAATCGTCGCATTCATAAAATAACCTGGGTATCACTGGATGGCAACGTACAAAACCAGATCGATCATGTTCTGATCTAACAACGTTGGGCCTCGAGCATACTTGACGTCCGCACATACCGAGGAGCCAATAGTAACTCAGATCATTACTTGATCAAATTGACTTATCGATGCCGTATGTCAAAGGCATATTTGGCGAAGACCAGCCCACTGCAAAAATTTGACATCGAAAGGCTCCCAACGGCGTCTGTGGCCAAAAATTTCACGGGGACCCTCACCAACCAGCTGGCGTCCATCTTATCAGACGCATAGTTAAAGACGAGCAACGAGCTCTGGATGGAAGTGGAAGCGGTTCGAGGATGAGTGCCAGAATGCGTTAGACAAAAAGAATCAGGCGAACAAAGAATACGTAGGTAGGAAAACCAGGACGAAGAGAGAAAATTATGAAAATCTCAAAAGAGTAGCAAATTAGATGATTGGGATTAAGAAAAGAAGATACTATGACGACCAATTGAGAAGTATAGATGTAAGTTTAGCGAGCAACAACACAAGACAAGCACACAAAGTAGGGAAAAGCCTGAAATGTGGTTACCAGCCCAAACCCATGATCTGTCGTGATGATATCGGCAATATCATCGCTGATGAAACGAAGATTGAGGAAAGATGGGCGTCATATTTCAAGAACCTCCTTAATTCTCCGCACAGCTCCAGAACAGCGGAGCCTATAGATGTCTGCGGAGAGTATCCATTGGCCCCACCAACTCTGGATGAGGTTTGTTCCACCATCAAAGCCCCAAAAAATAATAATGCGCCGGGCATCGATGAGATTCCAGTGGGGCTCATCAAATATGGTGGCAGCAGTGTTCATCAAGCTATTCACAAAGTCACCCAGTATATTTGGCAACAAGAACATTTGCCGAAAGAGTGGAGCCAATCAATTATATTCCCTATTCACAAAAAAGGTGACAAGCTACAGTGCGAAAATTATAGAGGTTTGTACGGCTACAAAATATTTTCAAAGATCCTAGAAAATAAGATCGGATCATACACCAACAGTATTATTGGTAGTATCAAGGTGGTTTTAGAGCAGGAGGATCGACGATAGACCAATTGTTTACAGTCAAACAGGTACTTGAAAAGTGCTGGAAGTTCAACATAGAAGTTCACCAAATTTTCGTTGACTTTAAGCAAATAATGCTTTGCCTTGGCGTCCCAGCCAAATGTGTCCATCTTACCAAAATGACAATGACGTCGATGTCCTCCCAAATCCAATCAATAACCAACTCACCCATGCCTTTCAAACAAATATCGGACTAAAGCAGGGGGAGATAGCCTGGCTCCATTGCTATTCAATTTGGCTCTGGAGTACGTCATAAGGAAGCAACCTATCGATACGCAAGGCACATTACTATTCAAGTTGAGGCAAGTAGTAGTCTATGCGGACAACATCAACATTTTGTCACGGTCATTAACGACTGCCAAAGAACTCTTCCTGAAACTCGACAGCGAAGCGAAACTAGAAGGGCTACAAATCAATGAAAATAAATCAAAGCTCATGACGCAGTCGAGGAAAAATACCCCAAATACACAAAATATCACACTTGGCGAATATAGTACCGAAAATGTTAGCAAATTGTTGTATTTAGGCACCAAAATTACGAGAACCAGTAATGAAAGAGGCGAAATACGCCGAAGAATACAGCTCGCAAATAAAATATTTTATTCAGTAGTGACGATCTTCAAGACCAACTGCATACACAGGAAAACAAAGCTCAAGTATACAAATCTGTGATAAGACCTATGTTATGCTATGCGTGTGAAACATGGACCCTAACCCAAGTACCCGCAAATATATTGAACGCCTTTGTGCGACGGGTCTTGAGGCGAATAATCGGAGCGAAGCTAGATGGGGACCAATGGCGAATTCGATACAACCATGAGCTGTATGAAATTTTTGACGAGCCGGAGGTCTCAACGATTGTAAGACTGCGGAAGCTGCATTGGGCTGGCCACATGAATCGTATGGATGAACAACGGATACCCAAAAAAGGTATTCGTTTGGAGAAGTGAAAGCCGGAGACCAGTGGCGAAACCAAGGAAATGCTGGCCTGACTTGGTCGATGAAGACAGTTCATTGCTGCTTGGATTTCGATGCGGTCAATGCTATTTGCAGGAAGCGGAGGCCCGAGAGGGACTGTAGTGCTAAGAAGAAGAAGAAGAAACAACCTCAAAAGATTCTTTTTCAGCGATTCAAACGATGCAACATCTTTCACATTTAATGAGGATTCAAAAGACTTTAAAACAGATCTCGCTTTACTACATTTGGGAAAAGTAATTGAAATACACTTTTGAGAAAACAGAAAATCATAAAAACAAATTAACATTGCAGATTTTTTTCTTAAAATAAAACTAAATGTGGCTAAGCTAAATTATTGTATCAATTCTTTAGTATTTATCATTTTTGCTACACTCAATTACTTTGCTCTTTTCTACCATAAATAAAAAGTATATTTGAGTATTAATATTGTTTTTTAATATAGCGACCTACGGTTATAGCGACCGAATTTTACCGGTCTCTTCAACGTCGTTACAAGAAATATATACTGTTGAACATTTTTCCCTGTAAATTCATATGGGTACATTTAAATTAAAATTAAAGTAGTTCAAGGAAAGTTCCTTATAGTCTGCAAGTTTCAATAAAGTTGAATCGCATTCACGGAAGTAAACGCAAGTTGAAAGCTCTCTGAGTACAACAAAAACAATGCACGGGTTTTCTACTAATCGGGCTTCCCGTTGAACAAGACACTACACTTTTAATTGGATCTTCTAATTTCCTGGTAAAATGAATAATTAAAAATATTGTATTGTAAATAGGTAGATAAATGTCCGTTCAGGACTGTAGCGATGGTCTGCTGCCTCGGCAGAAGAGAATGTTAAGATTCGCCGTGATTGGCCTTGTCTGTGGACGCGTGAATTTGCTGGCAGGCTAGCATTGCGGTGTCGTGCGGTTTACAAGTGGTATAGTGAGTTCCAAGCTGGCCGCGAACGTGTCAAAGACAAAGAGCGTTCTGGGCGACCATCAACCTCTTCTCTTCTTGGATTATCGTGGTGTTGTGCATTATGAATTCCTTCCACCGGGCCAGACAGTCAACAAGGAATATTATTTGAACGTTATGCGTCATTTGCGTAACGCTATCCGCTTAAAAAGGCCGGAATTGTCGGAAGATAATTCTTGGTTTTTATACCAAGATAATGCACCACCCAATACTGCACTCGTAATTCGTGATCATTTCGCCAAAAACTCAACCCATATCGTTCCGCAACCACCGTATTCACCTGATCTGGCGCCGTGCGACTTCTGGCTGTTCAGCAAGCTCAAAAAACGGCTCCGGGGACACCGTTTTTGATACGATAGAGGAGATTCAAGCCGCAGCGAAGACGGAACTGAAGGCCATCCCGGAAACGACGTATATCTCAAACACTAATGAATATTTTGACATGTAAATTTGACATAGATGTCACTGACAGTACTACTTACCTTAAAAAAAATAATTCTCCAAATCCTTCGACGCACGCAGTTTAAATTCAAATGTCACCGTATTTTTTGGTCACAGTAGTACAAACATAATGCCTCCCCCGTATAACGGATTCACCTCGCACATCTCTGATGACACCTGCAAATCGCCAGACGATATCCGATCGCAGTAGACGCTGACTAGCATAAGTAACCCTTCTGGCAAGTGTTGCTACACTTGCAATTTAAATCAACAATTGCTTGATCATATCATTTTTCAGTCAGTCATTTTTCATTTTCAGTGGGCCCTTGCGCTGTGGGAAAAGAACCCAACCCACGACAGCACAACGCTAGCTTGCTAGCGCATTCACACATCCCCAGGCAAGGCCAATCCAACTAAGCACTGATCTTTTGCTCACTGAGGCAATAGACTATCGCTGCGATCCTCAACGGGCAATATAACATTCTGTAAACACTGCAAATACAGGTTTTGCCTCAACACAAAATGAACAAACAAACAAAAAATGTAATATCTTGAAAGCAGAATTTTATCGTGTAAGTAACGCAACATTAGAGAAGCTATACTTTCAGTTACTTCATTATAAAATATTCAGGGTGCGTGCGGCAATTTGCAGCTTCTGCGAAAAATTTGATTTAGGCAATAAAAAAAAATTGAGACCAAGGCAACTATTGTATTAATCGAGCAGTCATACAGGCAAACTGCTCGAAAACCTTCCTATCCTCTACTCAAATTTTTATGGGAGATTTAGAATAAATGTGTAATTATTTCCATTCATAATCGTAATTTGTTAAATAATTTTCCTTATTGTTATTATTAAATGTAATTTTATATTAATTTTCCTTTATATTAAATTTCAACGTTTTCCTCTAATTATAGTCGTTATGAGATTCAATTTTTATTACTATTTCAAATCTTCTTCATTTTTCTTTACTTCGGCCAAATTTAGTTTTTAAACAATTTCCAATCTGCCATATAAAATTCAAATTGTGAGAACGCTGGTCTAGTACACCTCAACGGTGTATTAGATTAGCGAATGGAATCCAACAGATGGATCGACGTCTACGTCAATTTGACGTATCCGGTGGTAGTCACAAATCAAATTATAGTGGGATCCGCTTCACGTGAGGCGCCACGGATCCAAGTATCGCACAGGTTCCGCGCGTATTCTGTCAAAAAATTAGGTAAGTAGCTATCTCGATAGCGTTTCCTAAAAAAATGACATTTCCTGCACCTGCAGAATCACTTGGACTGTCAACGTGCGAACTTTGAACGGTGAATTTTGGCCGCTTTCGAACCCGCATTCGAACCATTGGATCAAGATGGTAAAATCAAATTGACGCTAGAAAAGTGGAAGCTCTCTAAGAATTTTTTTGAGTAAATAAAGGCAGACCCATCAACAATGCAAGTAAGTTACATTTTCTATCAGTTAAATAAAGCAAACGCTTTCCGATTAGTTGCAATAGAACGAGATTACGGCCTTTAAGAAATATTCAACTGCGGGTATCGAAAGGAAAAACAGAAACGCGACACATTCGGGATACGGTGGTAAGTTCTATGAGCGAAAGTATTTATTCCCGAAAGGGTTTAGTAGATTCTCTGCTCGTTTTAGAAGGAGGCTATAATGAAATGAAAAAGATTCTTAATGAAAAAAGTACACTCCCTCAACAAATTGTTACTGCACTTTTTTCTGGTAAATTAAAAAAAGATTTCAAAATCGTTAGCTGTACACTGAAACCCAGCTCCGAAGAACAAAAGAAAAAATAAGAGCGACCATGCAGAAATACATGCAAACAAAAGGTTGCGCATTGACGAAAGAAGGGGGGAAAAATAAAGAAAAAGGCTTATAAGTCTTTAGGCAATGAAGAGAGGCTGGAATATAACCTATGCTTGGTTGGTGATATGATCCACATTGCAAAGGATGATGTCAGACCCCGAGTGAGATTACAAATAGTGCAGACATAAAAAGTTTGCATTTGACATATGGTGACAGATATTTCCTAATGTTGATTATATGCGAGTGCGACGAGAATTCGACGATCGGAAACTGGTTTTTGTCACCCCAAAGGAAACTTTGAGGAGGCGCACCATCGTAAAAAGTGGATCAGGAGTTTTAATTGAACCTTTTCTTTGCGTGAAGGCGATAAAAGTACTCGTGCAAATATTGCTGACTGGCGGTGAAGTGAAAAACGTTCGGGGCGTACAAGTGCAACGAGCTATACACGTAAGGTGTTCTCGAGGAGCCTGCGCTACAATCACTTCTTTCCAATGACATTTCATTTGGCAAAACTCAAAGCGACGTGAAAGGCCTTTCAATGGTTTGTCCTCTGCAGAAGGTATTATTGCCAAACTATTCGTTTAACGTCTTTCATAAAAACAACTTGGAAAAAGAGTTCAGAATCAGGATTAAGAAAACTCTTTTACAAATTATTTCCGGAACCTGGCTTTAGGAGTTTTCCGCGTCGATTACTACCGACACGGTCTAAAAAAGGCTTTGTCTACTGGATATCATATGATATTTCCTTCTAAGTTCCAACTACCAAAGCAGTTGTTGCGGAATATTTGTAGCCACCTCATGAATTATATTTATAGAAATATTTTACCAACATCGATAACCACAGCAACAATTACACCTATTTCGAAGTTTCTTATTGACGATTGTGGGAACTTAAATGTCTGGTTTGAAAGAAAGTAGATGTAGTTAATTTGTATGTATGATTTAGGTGATGTATAAAAAGGTTATGAAACGTCGAGGAAGATTTTAAAAGATGAGAAAAATCAACTATAGTATTTGAGTGCCAAATTTCTAACCAGTATAAAAAGATTATCAGCTAATATATTCTGTGATGCCAGCGTTGAATTAATTTCGCATATTTTTGATTGCATTATTAACGTAGCGACACGGACTCGTGTTTGGTTTATTTATCACGAAAGTGCGAATCGAGATTAGTTGAATAGATGTTTAACGTGGGTAGTACTTTTGATGATCACAAAGTTTATTTTCTAATTTTCATGGAGCGTGCTAATAGTTACTAGATAAGTTAATTTAAAATGTTTGATTATCGCTTGTTGGCACATTATAATAATAGTCACAAATATGATTCAACTCTAAATGCCACATTTAGAATCAAGGAAAATTATTGAAATTGTTAAATATAAATTTAAGGGATAAGGAAATATTTTGGACTTAATTATTTACACAAATTACTGAAATTAGGGTAATGAAAGTCTCAAGTAGTCATTTTTATCGACTTTTATATTTATATATTAAAAAAAAAAGAGAACAACCATTTGAAATAATAAAATCACTTTGTTAAATGTTTCTTGCAACGATTTACAATTCAATGAATTATTAAACATTATAAACTTTGGCCTTTCCATTTCGGTTAACCTGAGCGGGTATAGGACCCGCAACGATGGCAGGCTCCTCCTATATCATGGGCTAGCCATCGGGCGCGCTCCTCCGTTTTTCGTTGTTTGACAAGGGCTATTGCCGGGTAGAGGGGCCTTCCACTCACGTGCCCTTTTATGATATAGAGTTATATGACTCGATCACATAATTCTATAACATAAATTGGCCACGTCTACATTTCTCATTTGATGGGAAAATTTATGCGAATTATGGTTGCATGAGTTTTCCACTCAAATAGGAAATACCTGTATGTGGCCACGTCTACGTTTGGATCTTGATCCGGTTGGGAGGGTGCAAGGGGGCACCACCTTCATCTGGGGGCCCCACTCTTATTTGTGGGCTATAAGAATCGTCGGTAACGACGAAGTCGTCCGTATATCTTCTTCAGGTCCAGTTTGTCCTTTGCGTCAGAAATTTCCCACCCTTAGTTGGTTACCTCCTTTCCAACTTCAGTCGACATTTATTTGACCCCGGATTTCGCGGATGCGAGATTCTTTTGCAGTAGGTGTTGTGCTGGGTGAAAGAACCCCAGGACACCGCAACGCTAGCCTGCCAGCGCATTCACGCGTCCCCAGACAAGACCAATCTCAGCGGATCCCAACATCCTCTTTCGCTGAGGCAGTAAACCATCGCTGCAGTCCTTTACGGAGATCTTATCTACCCTACTTTCACTACACTATCTTTATAATAGGTGTACCGTAACTTGGGATGGCGTTACTTGATTTTTATTCCAGTGATTTACCTTTCCAAATATGTGGTGGGAAGCTACTGTCATATAGTTTCAGAATCAGTATGTGTCATTTAGCTGAAGCGTAAATAACAATACTTTTTTTTACTCTGAAAATGTCGAATTTTGTGCCGAATAAAGTATTTTTGCGGGGAGTACTTCTTCATAACTTCAATATGAAGAAAAAGTTTGCCGAAAGTTATCGTATTTTGGTGGAAGTGTATGGTGTGCATGCTCTAGCTGAGCGTACGTGCCAAAAGTGGTTTGCACGGTTTAAAAGTGGCAATTTGGACTTGGAAGACGATGAACGGCCCGGACAGCCAAAAAAGTTTGAAGATCACGAATTGGAGACATTGCTCGACCACGATCCATCCCAAATGCAACAAGAACTTGCAAAATTACTTGGCGTTGCTTAACAAATCATTTCCGATCGTCAAAAAGCAATGGGAATGATCCGGAAGGTAGGCCATTGGGTGCCGTATGAATTGAATTTTTCACGTGTGAACAACTGCTTCAACGGCACAAAAGAAAAAGATTTTTTGCATCAAATTGCCACTGCCAATGAAAAGTGGGTCCATTACGATAATCCAAAACGGCGGGCAACGCATGGATACCCCGGCCATGCATCATCATTGACGGCCGTTCAGAATATTCATGGCCGGAAAGTTATGCTATGTATTTGGTGGGACCAGCTGGGTGTAATCTATTATCAGCTGTTGCAACCGAATGAAACTATCACAGAGGAAGTCTACCGACGACAATTGATGCGTTTGAGCCGAGCACTGCGCGAAAAACGCCCGGAATATGAACAAAGGCACGACGAGGTAATTTTGTAACATAACAATGCTCGGCCACATGTTGCACAGGTCGTCAAAACCTACCTTGAAACGCTCAAATGAGATGACCTACCCCACCCGCCGTTTAGTCCAGGCCTTGCGCCATCCGATTACTATCTCTTCCAATTAATGTAACATGGCCTGGCTGACCAACACTTCTCCAATTATGAAGAAGTCAAAAATTGGATCGATTCGTGGATAGCGGCGAAGCCGGCCGAATTTTTCAGAGAGGGGATTCGTGAATTGCCAGAAAAATGGAAAAAAGTTATACCTAGCGATGGACCATACTTTGAATATTAAATTTGTAGCCATTTTTTCACAATAAAGCTTCAATTTTCGAAAAAAAACTGCACGAGTTAACCGACACCCCTAATAGCTAGAATAAAATGGAACAATTTTAACTGTTCATTGAATTCAAAAAATTCCGTTCTCTTTGAAACCACTTTTGGTATTTGGTTTATCTCATGTGGAAATTCAAATAAATCATTGAAAATATTATCAACTTTTTCTTTTCCCTCCATATAGAAATATGCTCTTGAACCAGTTAATTAGACTGATTGCTGTACAATAGGAAAAAGCAAAATCCTATTTCTATGAAAATCAAATAAAATACCTAAGCAAACAAACATTTCATGCACCACCTACCAAAGCTAGAAAAAATATCATACAAACATCCAAAAAGTCACATCCATTCACAATCAAACAAACATTGGAAGCCACTTACTTGCAATTTTTTATCCGGATCATATTTCCTTGCTAGGCCAAAATCAATAATTTTTATTCGATTTCCCTCGCGCGACAGGCACAGGATATTCTCTGGCTTCAAATCCAGGTGTAGTATATTATTTTTGTGTATGAATTGCATCGCTTCGCATATCTGTCGCATGAAAACTGCACAAACTTTCTCTGTAAGGACAAAATCCTCATCGATGACCCGATCGAATAGTTCACCACCCTCCACCCTGTCCCCATTTCATTGTTGATTGTAGTTGATTCGGTGTCGTTTGTTGTTGGCGATGGTTCGATAAATGTGACGACAATGACGAACGATGTTTGATACATGCCAATAAATATTGAATCAAAATGGTAACACAGGCCAACATGGTGGCATAGATCCAATAAATATCGCGTTCATTCGTTAGTATCAGCAGTTTCAACGAAAAAAATTGTGAACAAAGGAAAAATAAAATTGAATATGAATAAAAGTGAAAAGATAGTGTCAAAGTAACAATAGATTGAAATAAAAAATAAAAATTCGCTCTTACAATTCCAGGACGACACACATCATTTTCTGATATTCATATGCCGCGTACAATTGAATGATGAGATGATGCTGGAGTGAATTCATGATTTCAACTTCACGTTCAACGTTTCGACGATCCTCTCGTTTTGGAATAGGAACGAATTTAGCCGCCAATTCAAGTCCTGTTTCCTTCTCCTTGCATTTGTAGACCGTCCCGAATTTACCCCTGTTGAATGTAAAAGAGCAATTGAGATAATGATAGGAAATTTATCAAATGGGAAAATACGATTTGTGTTTTTCTCCGAAATAAATGAAAGTGAAGATGATGGTAGAAGTATTCGAACAAGGCTTTATGTTTTTAAATTAATAAGTTTGATGGTTCGGTGATGATATTAGAAGTTCGAATTAAAATATAAATCTGATTTTTAAATCTTTTTAGATGTTCTACTCATTAATTTTCATACAAGAAAATATATAATTTAGCTTGGAGAACGAACGATTTCTGCGAGTTGAGAGTGGTAAGTATTTGGAAGCATACCAAGTTTTCGACATTCTTACATTGCTCTCAATCCAGTTCATTGCTTTCGTCAGCAATGCAAGCTAACACCGTTTCTGGCCCACCTCTTCATTTTAATCATTTTCCGCATATTGCATATCTTTTTTAATCATTCCCAAACATATCATGATACATTAACTTGCAAACCGAAATTCAATACTGATATAGTAGAATTTTACATCTGAGGGAGAGGATTGACTTGCTTCTGTTGCCATTGTGAATTTGAAAATTGTGAAAACTCAATGGAAATCGAGACAGGTTTCAAAGAATTCTTGCGAGGAGCTAGTAGCCGATTTATAAATATTTTGCTAGGTAAAAGGCTTTGTAAATACGTGAATTATAAATATTTCGCAAATAAAAAGAAGACACTTGAGATTTCCGGTAACGGTCAAAAGTTCACAATTTAGGTTTAGATCACAATAAAAATTTTTGAATTGACATTTGTATGAATCAAATTGAAAATTTATTAAAAAGTTACAATTCAAAATAATAGTGAACTGATAATAACTATTGTACAACAGTTTACGAACCTCACTGTCAGGATGTGGGCACATTTTCAGTAGCATCGTCTAGCTGATAAGTATGTAGCAACATTCGTCAAAATCAAATTGATGTTGAAATGAAAATGTGAATCACGAAACGCAATTGTTTGGAAATGTGAAGAAGTGATATCCTTTTCTTAGGATTCAAGAGAACAACACAAACGCCTACCATAAAAAAACAAGTAGACGAACACTCAACACACATGTGGAACACACATTACATGCGAACATACCTGCCAATTTCACTTAACAGTTCAACGTCTTTTTTAGCATCGACACCACGTTTTATGAGAACATCACGTGCTGGAAATTTCGGTTCCAAAGCTGAAAAAGATTGAAGAATGGTAGAAAGCGAACATATTAAAAAGAAATGCGTAAGACGAAAAAATGTAACATATTATTCTGTTATTTATTGATAATAATAGCGACGTTTATGGATCGAATGCTTTTCATTTTATTGAATTGTCATAATCGAATTGGTAACAAGAATGTGTTTAAGCAGTTGGTGTCGATGTTCAAAGAGCACGAGGATGATTGGTGGAAAATTCTTTGCTTGGGATTTTTATTTTGTATTTTGGTAAAGATATTAAGGAGTAATTCATTTAATCAAGCGGTATTTCTTTCGGCAACATTTATCATCATTAGGGCTGCCATCTGTATTAATTGAGCAGTCACATAATCAAACTGCTCGAAAATCTTCCTATCTCCTACTCGGAATTTTGTGGCAGATTTGAAAAAATATGAAATTGATTTTATTTGCAAAAATATTTTTGTAGAATACTTTTTCGTTTTATTAATCTCATCAAATGATATTATTTATCAATTTTCCTTTATATTAACATTTGTCTCCCTTTAATTTTATTCACCATGAAATTTAACTTTTATAGCTATTTAAAATTTCCATTTCTTTACTCTAGTTAAAATTTCTTTACTTCATTTAAATTTTTTTTAACCATTTAAATCTTTAATACCTCATTTAAATTTCTTCCCTATATTTCAAATTTCCTTACTTCATTTCAATTTTCTCTACTTTAATTAAATTTTGTTTTAAAAATTTCAAATCTGCATGCAAAATTCCGGGTTTGGGGAACGCGGATGTAATACTCCGCAACGGTATATTACATCACGGAAGATGTGTGAACAGGGCGGATGGAGTCAGCTGAGGTTGCACCGTATGCACGGGATGAGAAGAATAGACAAGTTTTGGAACGGATCGCGGAGTGGAATTATAACCGCGATACGGGAAGGACGTAAGAAAGACGGTTGTTAGGCAACAGAATATCGTAGTATGAGAGCTTAATTGAGGATCCGAAATTCAAAGATCTTAAGTCTAGTCTAATTGGATGTGCGGAAATGTACATAAGAAATTTTCCCGGAAACCGCCTATTTTTCGAGGAACGCAAAAGTGAATATCCCCGATTTTAAAAAGTTATTACGCATTGTACCAGCGCACAGTAACGAAAGTTCTGCTGTTGGGAGCGATCAACACACTTAAATTGTTTCAGGGAATTAGTTAGAAATCTGATTTTTAGCGCTGGTAGTCGAGTTCAAAATATTTTTAAATGTCGTAAGAATGCTGGCTAGTCCTAGACAAGTGTGTGTGAACGAGCGAGAGAACGGTTTGCATAGTGTGTAGGTTCGACGGTTTGCCACTGTTTCATTCTTTCACCTATTAGTGAGCTTGCTCGCGCCCGTAGTCGATGTAACTCATGAGAATCCCGAAGTGATGTGATACATGCATGCAAATTCAAGTTTTTGTTTACCATACATACGCACTTTTAGTCTAATTCTCTCTACTCCATAAGTACCGTAAGAAAGAAAATTTGTTCTAATTGCAGCTGCTATTTAGTAGATATGCTCTGGCAATATAAACAAAATCGGAAGTTAAACATTGTGTCAGACGCCGAAGAAGGCGATTAAGGCATTTCAGCAGTTATTGTACGTATAGTATATTAACCCAGATTTCACACGTG
The DNA here is from genome assembly GCA_963969285.1 of Odontomyia ornata. Classification (NCBI taxonomy): domain Eukaryota; kingdom Metazoa; phylum Arthropoda; class Insecta; order Diptera; family Stratiomyidae; genus Odontomyia; species Odontomyia ornata. The sequence goes on from OZ017742.1 coordinate 38,665,861, forward strand.
CCAATGAGACACATCTACACCTTGGAGCACTTGCAGCTTGCATTGCTTGACTCAGCACCCTGTACATTCAGCAAACTTCATATCCGTTTTCACATCGCTGATTTATATGAAGTTCAAAATAAATATAAAGCTGCCAAAGAAGGGTACGAACAGCTACTTGCTGAAAAGCAGCTGACACCTTCACTGAAAGCCGATATTTATCGACAACTAGGATGGATGTATCATTGTGTAGAATCATTACGTGAAAAAGACAACGTGAATCATTTGAAATACATTGCCTACCAAAGTCAATTGAGGCGATTCAAAATCAGGACGATCGTTATACATGCTTAGAAGATGTTTTGCTGGTATTAACAAAGCCCATGACGCCTTTATAACTAACAGAAATTCAGTAGAGGAAAGTGAGGGTAACGTCGACACGTGGTGTTCAATCGGTGTTTTATATCAACAACAAAACCAGCCTACTGACGCTTTACAAGCTTACATCTGCCCAGTTCAATTAACGAAAACCCATCGAGCTGCTTGGACTAATTTAGGCATATTAAATGAAAGCTGCTGTAGTCGACCGGGTGAGTCCATGTTAGTTACAGCCAACTGCAAGGTGCAGCCTGGATGGAAAAGTCATAAATTGCAATGATGGAAAATTTGTAAACAAGTTCAACATTGATACGCTTCATACTAAATTCGCTGTCCCAATACAAAGTGAGTAGAATATTGACAATCTAGCTTAGGGCGTTAGATGTAAGTTAGTAAAATAAAGAAAACGAAAACTTCAGCTGTAACCTGGCGAGGCAAATCACAACGAAAAACAATAAAATGAAGCTCTAAACAATCGAACCGATACCTAACGATATTCTTTCGAAAAATTTTAAACTGTTGAAATTTAAATGTTGTTTTGAACTAAAGTTAAAAATTAAGTAAGCAGCATTTAGGGAGTCATATCGTTGAAACTTTTAATGAGATTGTCGTTTATTGTTGCATTTTGTATGAGGGAATCGAGTAAATTAAGAACATTGGAAAAATTACTATTTATGTTTAATGCATGTAATTTATACATTCGTAAATTATGAGGATACAATGTATAGGTTAATAAAAGGAGGTTATTTTTAGATAAATCTTTGCGAATGGAAAAGAAATATACTGGAAAAGATAACATAGCAATAAAGAAAAAAAAATGTAACTAACTATTTATTTGCAGCATTGTAGCAGTCATAGAAATCTTTAAAAAATTAGGTGTGTTTACTGCACACAATACTTTACACAATATTTATGCGAAGTGCAAATTTAGATCGGGTAGGATCATCACACAAAGAACAGAACATTCGGGAGGAAGAAAATCATAGAGTCAAAGTCAAAATCGCTTTATTTCAGGCTCATCGTTGTAAATTTTAAAAGAACATTCGAGAAAAAAAAAGACATACAGGTAGACGGAACAGAAACGGACAAATGAAAAATTAGAAAACAAAAAGATGAAACCTGTTTGATTTTTAAACGAAAAAAACTAGTTAGAACCAAAAAGATTTCAAACAATAATAAGAAATTAATAAAATTTTCTTGATCTGTTTTTCGTAGGGAACGATATTTACATACATGTAAACAAAGGGAAAAACTTGGATAGGTTGTGATAATATGGGCTAGCCATCGAGCGCGCTCCACTGTTTTATTGTTTCCAGGGGCTCTTGCCGGTTAGAGTGGCCTTCTGCTCGTGTGCCCTTTTATGATGCAGGGTTATGTGATTTGATCACAGAATTTTATAACATAAATCAGTCACGTCTATGTCTCTTTTTTGATGGGAAAGTTCATGCAATTATGTACATTATATTACTCATTTATACTGCTTCTCTTTCTGAGGTTATCTGTTAACCTCCTTTTAGGCGCCAAATTGTATAAACTTATAATTTTTGGTTCTATATGTAATCAAATAAACGATACATTCTAGATTTCATCAACAAATCATAATTCATGAACTTGGGTTAGGTAGATAAACTATTATTAAATTTAAATTAAGAGCAAGTAACATGTTTTGCTTTTAACCTTCAAGCGGTCGCACGGCGTCGAATCGACCGCACTCAGTATATTTTCGTTTCCTATATCATTATTTCTTGTCGTATGCACTCCCCATCTCCAGTAAACTGTCATTTTTTCGCTGTGATAAACAGATTACATCCACTCCCAGCCTCTCCCGGAGCGCATAAATCGCATTTGTTTTAGTTGCATCCCAGACGTCGAAAGCACGCCACGCGCCTATTGTCGAAAAGGTGACACGCGACGCTCAACGCGAGAAATTTTGATTTGAAATTCAACTAATAGTTCCAAGTAAACATTGTAATAGTGCTTTTTTAGGGTTTTGTAAAATAATTTTACAAAACCCTACTAAAATCGCGTCCTGTCTGTCCGTCTGTCTGTCCGTCCGTCCGAGTGTCACAGCACTTTTTCTCGGAAACTACTTAAGCTAGAAATATCAAATTTTGTATGTAGGTGGAAAGTGGTGATCTCTTCAAAAATCAACTACAAAAAAATTTTATAAGGTATTTAAGGGGGGTCTCCCCGTATAGGGGAGTGACCCCACGAAAAAAAATTTCATTGAAGGTAGCCGATGTGGGTATCAAATGAAAGGTCTTGATGAGAGCTTTTCAAAACAGGTCTTAGTTTGGCAAAGTTTGCTTCGAGGGGAACACAGGGAGGGGTAATACACCGAAAATTTGTGTCCTCCCCCTTCGCGATTGGACACCTGTGATCCGAAAAATCTGGAAAAAATCAGGAATGTAGGCCTTGGTGAGTACAACAACAACAAATACGTGAGAAGTCGTAATTCACTCAACTTTGTTAGTAATAGTATGATTTATCGATTTTATGTTTTCTTGAATAAAATCTGAACGACACCCTTAAATTCAATTAAATTCAGTACACAGATGACTATTTATAAGGTTGATCTATCCTGAAAGTTTCAAAAAGATTGAATCATATTTAGCGAAGTTATAGTGGTTTGAATTTTCCTGTGTTACTATGGAATAATATGCGCTGCATTTATTACTATGGCAACATATGGCTATGGAACATCATGCGCTTTTTACCGACTCAGACACTACAGTTTTGCTAGGATTTGCATGAAAATTTCAGGAATGATAGGTGTCATGTATATCTTTGAGAATTGGTTCAGCTAGTGGTATCAGTTATCGTAAAACAAAATAGTGGCTGTTTTAAATGCGAAGATTGAATAATTTGAGTTATTTTTTCCAAACTTCAACGTTTAAGGTGCATGCTTTGAACACTTGATTCAATTTAATGAATGACTGAAGATGAGTACCTACAATTAATGCTCATAATTGAAACAAGTCAAGGAGGTGGGAGAAAGCTCCTAGCAAATAGGCTTTGTAACCATTCTAGAATTCGAAAAAATTGGCCATGAATCGATGATAACAGTACAGGAGAGTGGCCCCTGAAATAAAAATTCATCAAACGTAGCTGATATGAGTATGAAATGAAAGCTTCCATGTGAGCTTTTCAAAATAGTTCTGAAACTGCCAGTTTTTGCTTCAGTGGGGGCACAGGGGGGAAATACATGAAAAATGTGTTTCCTCCCTCGCGAATGGACATCTAAAATAATTATAAAGGGAGATATATATGAGTATAACAATAACAAAAACCTCAGAAGTCGAAATACGTTCAACTTTATTAATAATAGTATGATCCTCGAATTTCACATTTTCTCCAATAAAATCGTCTTTGACATGTTTCTTAATTTGATTCGATCTGGTGACTGCGTTTTGTAAATTGAATACAAAACCTGTAATAATCGGGCAGTTAAAGGGTTAAAGAAAAACTCAAAATGTCCCAGATCAATCGAAACGATTGAACCGGTACGATTGCAGATTGAATTGGAACAATTTCCGATTGACCTAGAACAATTTGCAATCGAACCGGTTTGAGATTGATCTGGTACTACGAAACACTTTTGACAGGGCAGTTGTCATTGAGCAGGAGACGTGTGAGGTAACTCACATGGGAAAATTAGTGCCGATCAATATCTCAGGTTATAATTTCCATAATTACACTAACGCTTACATTACTGCAACACCTTGTACAGGAAGATAGTTGCCGATAATCGAAGCAGTCATCCCAACGAAGCTAACCTCAACGGTCTCTTTCTGAAGACCCATTGCAGGAACAGCAAGAGTCCCGCAATTTCTCGCCCAAAGCATGCAGTAGCAGTAGAAGCAAGTACCGTAAAAGAGAGAACGGTCCCTGGACTGCACTCGGCCAGAAGCTTTGGAAAAGTAAATGGACAGGAGTTTCCCTCCGCACGGAAAATCAGGTGGAAAATTCAAGAGGAAGTGTAAAGTTCTTGCACTGTTTAGTGTGATAAAGGTGTGAATAGTGGCGGAAGGTGTAGAAGAAATTTTTATTGTCTTTTTTATTCCTCAGCGCGCTCGATCGTGTGGAAAGCGCTGAAGAAAATCGCCAGTGAGTGTTTAGTGGGGGCGCGACACCGGTCAGGATTTCGCACAATAGTTTCGACTTGGACTTGAACGGAATTTCAGAGCTATCTGGTTTGTGTTGGCGAAAGTGTCGCAAAGTGTAGAACCCCCCCCCCCGAGCCAAGTGAACGAGTTCCGGCTGCTGTTCGTGGTCGTCTCGATTAGCGAGAAGTGCGAAAAGTTAATCCGGGGACGCCTCCTGTGCGACTTGGAGTAGTAATCCAACTTTCTTTCAACTGTTGCAACGAATTTCCGATCTTTTGTCGAATTGCGATTTTCTCGAGGAAAAACACTCAGCCGAGCCGAGCAATTGCTACCGTGCGAAAAATAAGAAGTGAACGGAGTCGAGTTGTAATATCGCTCTTCTGAACGACTCACTGCAGAGTTAGGAGTGAAAAATTATATTTATCAAAACCGCATTTGAAGATCCGATTGAGATTGGAGTTGAGCTTATTAAAAGGATTTATCAGGAAAATTCTCCTGCCACTAGATACGTACTCAGGTTTATACAGTACCAATTGTTTGCCGCGCTAACGTTGTGGACATAGTTTTTGCTTGCAGTTCTTTAATCGACGAATATTTTGTTGCTAGTGCTGGAAGCTTTTCAATTGTTATCAACAAGCGATGCAACCATAAAGTTGATCGAGACTTGTTAATAGGAAAAATAGCTGAGTTAGTTACTGCTAAAAATTCTGCCTATAAAGTAGATTTGAAAAATCCGGATTTGTGTATTCTAGTAGAAGTGATAAAAGGAATTTGTTGCCTCAGTGTTTTACCAGACTACTACAAGTATAAGAAGTACAATTAGATGGAAGTAATAGCTTTGTTACAGAATCGAAATTTCCGGACCATCTGCATCGTCGTCGAGCGCTCGGAGGACCATGCAGGTGAGTACCCTTTTATGGTGTTATTTATACATATATTTTGTGCATGTTCAACTGCTACGATCGCGCTGATCAGATAAAGCATAAAAATAAAGAAAATAGCGAATGTAAAAAAATAGAAATTGTGGAAAAAAAACCCAGCTCATGTCCAAATAGTGATTCATACCACTTAAATTTTCCAACATTTATAGATTACTGTGCATTTGAATTTGCCGGCTTTTATACATTAGTCATTATGTTGTTTGATACTGTTCAAAGCATTTTCAGTTAGAATTCCATAGGTTGTGAATGTAACTAGTTCGGTCAGTCCACCAAAGCTCGTCGGGTAATGTTGAATACTATAAAATACCACAGATAAAATATTTTTATAGATTAGCATATGCTAGAAAATTACAAACCTCGTTGGATTATATGTACTTTACGTAAAGATATTCATGTGCTTTAGTTTATATGCAAGCATATCCATTTACTTGTGCTGCTCATTCACCTTTTTCCTATTTAAAGAAATTCGGACACAATGCACAATACGTCGCGGTTAACAGACATAGAGATGAGTGTACATATGCATAAGAGAGAACTGATTTTCTAGATATTTTTATTATACACGAAGAGTTTGATAGACGTGTACGTTACGGACAAATATACTATTAAAGCGAATGAAATTTTCATATCATTATCACGCCAAATTAACTAGCTAAATCGCTAATCCAACAATATGCAACACTAATCCAACAATATGTTTACATACTGATAGTATCATTCCGCTTCAAAACGAACTAAATAGAAAAATCCATTACAACTCGTATTTTCTGCTTCAAATTATCTTTTATGAATGATTGATCTTTTTGCTGATTTTGCAATTTTTGGTTTGAGGTTTTTTGGTTTTTTTTATTAAACGCCAGTTACTGTACGTCTTGTGTTATTTCTCTAAGCAATAAGTAGAAACATTGTCATTATTCGTATTATTTCCAAAGAAAAAAAAAACACATCAGGCTCTTGCTTTAAAATAGGAAAACAAAGAAAAAACAAAATTTATTTCTAATTCTAATAAATTTAATGCAATCAGGAAAATTGCCAAGGCGATGATAAATTATATCGAAAAAAAAGAGTCTAAATAAATTGTTAAGTATTTATTGCACGTTTACATCGTCAGTTCTTGCATACAGAGTGCTTAACTTGTGAATAAATAGATCTGTATGCTTCATAATTATGATGTTTATGTTTAAATATATTTTGCGAAAGAATAAAATGAATCATCTTATGAAGTGCTAATTTTCCCAAAATCGGTCTTTCCTTTCTCTCGACCCTAACCGGGTATAGGACCCGGTACGGTGGCAGGCTTCCACCTCAAGACATGAGCCAGCCGCCGGGTACTTAAGCAATTCTTCTTTGTTTCAGGTGATATCGCGGGTTGAGTGGCCCAAGCAGAGTGCCTCTTTATGGCATAGAGTCATGCAATCAAATTGTATAATTCTATGGCATAAATTGGTCACCGGGGTACTCCCCTTCTGATGGGAAAGTTCATGCAATTCAAGTTGTATGAGTTTTCCACTCAGAAGAGGAATACCTGGCCACTGCAACAAAATATATATGGATTTATTCCGGTTGGGTGGGTGCGAAGGGGCTCCACCATCACCCGTTTGCCCCTCTTTCATTTGTGGGCCATGAACTTCGTCGGGTAATGACGAGGTTACCCCAAGTCCACCTTTCTTTTCAGGTTCCACTTGTTCTTGGAACAAGTTCTATCTCCCTCGGTGTAGTTATCTACACTCTTGCGACTTCGGTTGCCTCTGGATCTCCAGCAGTCAAATTCGTGAGTGCGAAATTTTTTTTGTAGTGGGTCCTCGTGCTGGGGAAATGAACACGCCCCACGACACCGCAATGCTAGCCTGCCAGCGCATTCACGCGTCTCCAGACGAGGGCATTCTCGGCAGATACCGACACCTTCTTCTGCCGAGGCAGCAGACCATCGCTGCAGTCCTACACGGACCTTTTGAACATTCTTAATTCACTACAAACCCTTCTGACATGAGCGTAGGTCTGTTTACCCAACTTGTTTATAAAATGATTCGTCGACCGCTAACTGATAGTGAAATCCTTGCATTAATAAAAGAAGAAGATAACGAGAGTGTTTCCAATCACATTCCAGTTCCAGAGGAAATCCAATCTGCTGAAGAATCAAGCAGCTTAGATTCAGATGAGGAGAATTTGCCGCTTTCAGTTATAAACACATATTTTACTGGGCGTGATAAGACAGCAAAGTGGCGAAAATCAAACAACAATAGAGTGAAATGGCCAGCTCAAAATATTCTCACGCAAGATTCGGGTGCTCGTAGAACCGGCCTGAAATTTATTCATTTCTGAGGACATTATTACAAAAATTGTCAAACACACTAATGAATTCATGCAAAAAAGGTTTTCGAGGAAAATGTCCCTTCAGACAATATATCAAATCGAAACCCGATAAATAAGGAATAAAATTATATCCGCTTGTAGACGCTGCTACGTTTGATGTCCTCAATATTGAGCTTTATGCCGGCAAGCAGCTAAAAGGCCCGTACCAGTTTAGCAACGCTGCAGCAGACGTCGTGAAGAGGCTAATTACACCAATTTCTGGAACAGGAAGAAACCCTGCAATTGACAATTGGTACACCAGTGTTCCTTTGGTTGATGATTTAGCTAAATATCATAAGATTTCTGTTGTAGGTACCATGCGCAAAAGCAAAAAGAAATACCGCCTTGTTTTACAGACAAAAATAACCCTGAAGGTTCAAGTCAATTTGGATTTTCTGAAAAAGCAACACTAGTGTCGTACGTGCCCAAAAAAAGATCCGTGGTACTGATATCATCACTTCATTTTGCTGCTGAAATTGATGAAAGTACAAATGAAAAGCGCAAACGAAGGATGGGTACTTTTTACAATCAAACAAAAGACTGCGTCGATGAAGTTGACAAAAAAGTGAAGATGTTTCGACATCAAGGAAAAATAATAGATGGCCGTTAACACTTTTCTTTCGTCTTCTGGATATTGCTTAAATAAATGCCATGGTAGTATTGAGGGCAAATAATGTCGTCATACAGAAAAGGCGAAAATATTTCCGTGGATAGGGCATTGAACTGACAAAAGAATATGTTCAGAGAAGAGCAATGATGGTGAACCTTCCAAGAAAGCTCAAATCAAATATACATGAGCATATGAATATGAGTTTTGCAAACGCTGACAATGAATCAAGTAGTATTCCCACCATAAGTAGAGGAAGCTGCAAAATATGCCCAGCAAAAAAAGGAGACAATCAAAAACACAATGCACATCATCCCAAAGGAATATTTGCAGGACACACACTAAATTCATTTGCAATGAATGTTATCTTGGCGGAGAAACTGAGTCTGAGGACAACATAACCAAGTTCATAATAAATACTTTGATTTTAATTATTTTATCCCATGGAATAGACTGATGTTGTTATTTTGTTTATATTATACAGTATAAAGTTAGTTAGAGTTATATAGGAGTACTTTATTTATGTTGCTATTTGAATTTATGCTTTTGTTTTTATCTGATATAAAAATTCTGTTATTTCAAAAATTTTATCCTAACATAATAATAATGTACCTGTACACCAAAATAAAAAACCGTATTAATTTATTAGTGCTTTAAGTCCCTGAAATATCCCATAGATCTTTTAGGTTATGCGCGACCCCTTTCGTTACAAATAACCACGCGACCGTTTGAAGGTTAACGAAATCGAGTTCTTTCTTATTTTGTTATTTTTCTAACTTGTTTTGGTATTTTTCAGACATTCCAATTTCTGCTAAAATATCTTTTCTTTCCAAAAGGCATCTGTACAAGTCGGAGCTACTCAGGTCCTTGAAATTGTATTTCATTTTGATCAAAGAAGAAACTGTATGTGTGCATAGTGAGTTTCTCTCCTTTTTCCCACGTTCGCATTATTCGGGGTTTAAAAAAAATTCAGCTACAGCTAGTTTGCGGTAAACAGCTTATCTCCATCACTAAGATTCATGCAAAATGCTTTTAAATTTGCTCATTTGTCAATCAACTTCGTGTCATCGATTTCTTTAAGAAAAACAACTGTTTTCTTCAATATCAGACCACGGAGTGCTTTCAGTGATGTTTAGCAAAACCACCCAGTCGAACTTGTCAAAGGCTTTCATTGGTTTTTCTCACTTTTCAATGTAGGATTCCATTTCTGTGTAAAAATTTAAACAATTTTTTTTGAACTCTTTTTTCATGTTTTCATCTTGTTTATTCAAAATACTTTGAACCCTAATCGGCACAAAGTTTTCTTCTTTTCGATTTTTCCGTGGAAAACGTGCATCACTGAATGAATGAGAAACAAGTACGAGCATGCTTGCGATAGTGGATCTACGAAGAAAATTTTAACCGATACCGCTTTCAAAATAACTTTTCAATGGATCATACATTTTTATAAATCGCTCGATTGCGGGAAAAAGGCTTAGCCATCCTGTTTTTGAGTGGAATAAAAGTTGCTGGTATTCCGATTCAGCGGCCATGCAGAATCCTTTTAGAGTTTCTGTTCGAACAGTATAAATTGAGAAAAAGTTGTAAATTTTCAATATCATCGTCACAACGTCAACAGGAAGTAGGTCACATCCATGGTGCACAGCGTTATGAAGTATATGTGCAGAACATCCTACGCCAACAATGTTTGGATTAAGTTTACTTCGCAGCTTGAAGAAGACGTTATTTATTCCAGATCTACTGCACTCACCAAAGTTTGTGTTGCTGACAACTGCAACACAAACTTTGGTCGGCGCAGTAGATCAGGAAGATCAGAAAATGCTATCCATTTCGATAGAAGACTATGCTCCTGAAGTTGTTTCATAATAATCTCAACGATTGTATCAGATGTCTAATTTTAAGTAAATTCGATTTCAAAAAGATTTAATGTGATACCGTTTTTTTGTTATCAAAATACTGTATTACGAGGTGTGACAATTAAGTAATGAGACTGGTTTTATTGCCACGCTTGTGGTAAACCTGCGACCTGAAATTCCTGATCCCTTCCCCGGCATCCTTCCCCTCTCTGTTGATATATTTACCATCGCTATAGATTGTTTAATTCGCCTGCTGTGTCGTGTTGAGTAGACGTGTCTTGGTGGCGCTCGTCACGAAAATGAAGAAACGAAATCAAGAGCAACGCGTCGTGATAAAATTTTGTGCCAGATTGGGCGAAACAGCTTCAGAAACGTATGTTAAAATTGTAAAAGTGTATGGTGAAAGTGCTCTTAGTTGTGCTCAGGTGTTTTGCTGGCATAAAGAGTTTAAGGAGAGGCGTGAAGGCGTGGAAGACGAGGCGTGGGGTGGGAGACCAGTCGAGGTGCGGATTGATGCGAATGTTCAGCGTGTGCGCCCCCTAATCCGTGAAGATCAGCGTTTAATAGCTCGAATGTTGGCCTCGGAATTGGGTATGAGCCGTGAAACAGTCAGATTTTAACCAAAGATTTTGGGATGAAAACGTTGTGCGCGAAGATGGTTTCAAAGAACCTTTCTGAGGAGCCCTCAGCGTGTCCCAGTATTTGGCCTCCAAAGTGATCGCCGTGTTGCAGCAGCCACCTCATTCGCCCGATATGTCACCCTGTGACTTTTTTTTGTTCCCTAGAACAAGATCGGTGGTCAAAGGAACATATTTTGAGTCGATTATGGACATCCAGGCCGCCGTGACGAGGGTACTCGTGGACATCCCAGTTGAAGCGTTCCAGAAACGTCACGAAGCATGGAAAATGCGCTGGAATCATTGTATGGCTGTCCAAGGGGATTGTTTTGAAGGTGATGGCAGAGTTGTAGAATAATTTAAAAAAAAAACGGTTTTCATGGAATCAGTCTCATGACTTAATTGTCACACCTCATATATGCAATACAAATAAAATTGGCTAGCAGAGTATACAGCGGGTTCATTATTTAATAATTATGTAATAGTTATAATTAAATTAAATTTGATGTTGTTATTTGATTATTTTTTAATCGATAATGTATAAATTTAAAGAGCCATTTGATCCATTAAGAGTGAAAGAAACATATGGTATATGAAATTTGAAGAGAAGAGATCTTGTGAATCTACGCTATACTGACTCAAGAGCATCAATTAAGTAACGCTCATGAGGGCACCATACTTGAGCACAGTACTCCAATTGACTGCGAACCAGTGAGAAAATAAGATAGATTCAAGAGGGAATGTTAGTGAAGCTTTAAGAAGTTCTTGAAATAAAACCAACTATTTTAGATGCCTTCGAAACAACAAAGGTGATGTAATGATCAAAGCGAAATTTATCACAAAAGTAACGCCAAGGTCCTTTTGAGTAGAAATAACCCCTAACGGAATACCGCTGATTGAATAAGCAAATAAAATGGAGGATTTTTTACGGGAAAAATGCAACAGGAAACACTTATCAATATTCAACGGAAGGGAATTAGTAATGATTCAGGAAACAAGCAATTCTGGATCTACCTGGCGGCCGAAGCAGTCGTCAATGGAATGTATAACCCTAAAGATTTTTAAATCATCAGCATACATAAGCGACAAAGAGTTAAATAAAGAAGGAAGATCATCTATAAACTCTGAAAATAATAAGGGACCTAGGGTTGAACCTTTTTTTTTTGTGGTAGGGAGGTGAAGGCATTTACGCCCGCCGAGTCTGGCAGTGTGGGACTCCCATGGAGGATACCCTTGGACTACCCACTAAACACCTCCCCTGTCAATCTGAGAACCTAGCCTGGAACCGTTTAACACATTACTTCGGGCTAAGCCTCATTTCTCTACGCGTTTAGGCGCCACCGGGCTACAGGGATCCCTTTTCCAACGGAAGGAGGGGAAGGGAGAGGAATTTCTAGAAAAGAGACCCCTACGCCCTGGACGCCTCCAGGCGCTCATATATTTTCCTTTTTATCTTAAGGACTGCCCGAGCGTAATGTGCCACACAGTTCCATTTGTCAACGGATGTGAGCATCTCTCCAGTGAGTTCATCCGGAGAGAGATCTCCCATTTCTTCAATGAGGTCACCGCGCTGCCTTTCCCACCTCTTGCATACAAAAAATGTGTGGTAGGCATCATCGACCTCTCCAGCACAGAATATGCAGTCAGGAGACTTACCAATCTTGTGCAGATAAGACCGAAAGTATCCATGTCCACTCAGTAGCTGAGTTAGATAGAAGTCAGTCTCACCATGCCTTCGATTGAGCCACGGCCTCAGGTCACCAATAAGGCGTGCGGTCCACCTACCTTTTGTATCGCTCACTCAGGACTGTTGCCAATCACTGAGTGAGCGTTCTCGTTCTTCGTGGGCGACAGCACCTCTGTCGCATTCGTTCCTCCGCAGGTAGATTCTGCGGCGCTCCTTGGCAAGGAGGGCAATGGGTATCACTCCTGCGATGACCAGCACTGCTGACTCCGAGACAGTCCGATACGCAGATGCAATCCGCAGCGCTCCCCGCCGCTGCACCTGTACCAAGCGCCTTCAATACAGCCCCTTGTTCAGAGCCTCACACCATATCTCCGATCCGTACAACAGCACAGATTGTACTGCACTCATCAGAAGTCTCCTTCTTGATGAGGTGGGACCCCCTATGTTGGCTATTAGCCGGCTGAGAGCCGAAACACTCGCTGCAGCCTTGTCAGCTATTGCCCTGATTTGCTCGGAGAAACGCATCTTCGAGTCGATCAAAATGCCCAGGTACTTCACTGCTAGTTTGGTCTCAACGAGTGTTTCCCCAATGTTGATCATCCTTACTCTAGGGATTCTCTTCTTTGTCAAGATGACTACTTCGGTTTTCTCCAAAGCTAGGCTAAACCCGCGAGCAGTCATCCAGTCCCTCACTCGGTGCATTAGCATACCCAGTCTGAGTTGCGCTTGTTCAACAGTGCGTCCCGCAACTAGCGCCGCGACATCATCTGCATAGCCGATCAAGCGCGACTCATCCGGCAGCTCGATTCTCAGTAGCCCGTCGTACGTGATGTTCCACAGGTCTGGGCCAAGGATGGAGCCTTGTGCAACACCCGATGTAACTTCCATCCTCCGCCGACCCTCCTTCGTCTCATAGAGCAGGCTCCGGTCTGTCAGGTAGTTCTTCAAAATCCGCATCAGATATTCTGGAACTTGAAAAGAGTTTTCCAGTGCTTCCAGAATATCCACCCATCTAGTAGAATTGAAGGCGTTTCTGACGTCAAGCGTCACGAGCAACACAACCCTTTTGTTTGACTGGCAGTGAGCCTCCGCTCTTTGGACCGCATTCACTACTTTCGCTATCGCGTCAATAGTGGAGCGACCTGCTCTAAAACCATACTGCCGTGGAGATAGGTCCCCGGCAGAACGGACCGCGTCAGTGAGTCTTACCTTGATGAGTTTCTCGAGCACTTTCCCAGCCGTGTCTAGCATACATAACGGGCGGTATGCAGACGCCAACTCGGAATTTCCCTTCCCCTTGCTGATCAGTACGAGCCTCGCCACTTTCCAGCGTTCCGGAAATACACCTTCGTAAAGGCAAGCGTTGAACATACTGAGCAACAAGTCAGGACAAAGCTTGTAGACAAGCTGCAAAAGCTCAGCAGGAACGCCATCTGGTCCCGGTGCCTTCCTTGCTTTCATGGATAGAATTGCCTGCTCCAGTTCCATCATTGTGAAAGGTGAGCATTCTATTGGTGTTTGTGCATGAGCTGAATCGACACGGACAGGGTGCGTAGGGAATAGTGCCCGCACGATCTCGGCCACCTTCTCTGCTTCATGTAAGCAGGGCTTCCGTTGGGCACCAAGTTTTCGCATGACCAGCTTGTAACCTAGGCCCCGCGGATCCCTATTTACATCGTCCACGAGATCTTGCCAGCATCAGGCCTTGCTATTGTTAATAAGCCTGCGAAGATATTTCCTGCCGGACCTGTATGCTGCTAGCCTAGTGTCTGCCTCCTCCCGGGTTCGCGCCCACTGGGCCTCTCGCCGAAGTTTGTGACACTCGCTTCTTTGTTCGGCGATCTCGTTTGACCACCAGTATACTGGAGGCTTACCGTGTCGGGGTCTCCGACGGGGCATGGAAGACTCGCAAGCAGTTATGATGGCTCATAGTTGAGTTCACCAAGTCCTTGGCTGTAGGCCCTCCACTCCCTGGCGGAGCTCCCAGCAACGGTGTGCCTGCCGTAAGCGCGTTAGCGAACCTTTCAACGTCCATCCTCCCAGTCCTCCATCCGAGGATTGAAGTTTGGGCACATGCACGCAGAGTGGCACCGTCGTGAATCTCAACAGCTATATACTGGTGATCACTAGCCGAGTAGTCCTCTAGTACTCGCCAGTTGTGTACTCTAGGTACCACGGTTTCCGAAGCGAGTGTCACATCTTGTATGGTTCCTACGCAACCCCAGCGGCAGAAAGTAGGGGTGTTACCAGTATTTAGGACCAAAAGCGCTGTTCTGGCCGCCATGTCCAAGATTTGCTTTCCCCTTGAGCCGGATTGTGGCATACCCCATTCAATGGCTCTAGCGTTGAAGTCTCCCCCGACCAGCATGCGGCCCTCTGTGTTCGAGACAGCGTCCTCCAGGGCATCGAGTTTCGTTCGAAAAGATGGCATTGCCTCGTTAGGTATCAGATAAAAACTGAAATATGTTATCCCTGAACACCTCACCCACACAAAACCATCCCCGCGTCCATGGCCCTGCACCTGAAGGCGGGCGCTGTCTCGAACCCAGATGGCCGAGGTACCAGATTCGTCAGGGTACCACGCTTGCGAGTCCTTGTTATGATGTTGCTCGCTCAGCAACAGGAGGTCAGCTTTCTTATCCCTCGCAAACTGCTCAAGTAGGTCCTGGGCGTTTGTGCTTCGGTGCAAATTGACCTGCAGGATACGGATCATTTGAGTATCGATTTGGCTTTAGTTAGGGCCTCCTTGAAAACCCAGCATCTCCCTGTCCCCGCCTCATGTTTGAGGTCGCCGGGTGCTAGCTTAGCATCCTTGCAAAGAATGCATTTTGCCTCGTTCGTGCACTCCTTCCTTTTGTGCCCCGTTTCACCACATTTGTAGCACAGAGATCTCCTGTCGGGTCCCCTACAGCCATACGCGGTGTGTCCGTATTCGAGGCATCTGAAGCAGCGGATAGGGATCGCTCTTCTCCGTATCCTGCAGATCACCCAACCTGGGCGTCTTTATCAGCTAGTTCGACAATAGCCATGCGTTGCCCCCTTGTGTTTTCACATGTCAATCTTGCCTTGACTTCACTTAAGCTGGGGAACTCCGTCCTAATGGCATCCTCTACTTCAGCTTTGTCCGTGACGCAGTCAAGGTCCCTGATTTCCAGGGTGGCCATGTGTTCGAGCGAGGCAACGGTTGCTGCATCTCCAAGAACCTTTTGAACCGCGCTACGGAATGCATCTTTGTTTGTGGCCTCTGGCCCGAATTCCACCAGCAGACCACCGGTCCGGGTTGGTCGAACTGCTTTGATGGCAGTTTTGGTGTCGTCTGGCTTGACCGCTCCTTTAATTTCACGGAGGACATCTGCGTAGGTTCGGCCCTTAGTGGGTTTAATAAGCAGTGCCTCTCGCAAGGGTTTGCGCCGCGGTTCGCTTTTTGTTTTCTACGGTATATCGGGGGGTTCTTTGTTCTTCTTTTCGTGGTTGAGCTCTTTGTCTGTTTTTTCTAGGAGCAGCTTTTTGGCCGCTTTTTTCGCTGCCTTGTTTCGCACCACATGAAACTCCTCGCCTGGAGTTACAACTTCGTTTATGGTCTCGTCCTTCCTCCTTTTCTCACGGTCGCCTTCAATTGGGTGACCGGCCATTCTTTTGCTGCTGCTAGGACCCACTGATGCCTCGAGGGAGAGCGTGTCTTTTTGGTGCTTTTCGGTTGCAACCCACCTCCGCCTGTAGTGCGTTATCCGGCCAAAAAGCTCCTCCAGTTCAAGAATGCCATTCCTGACACTCTTGCCTATGTTTTTCTGCACTTCGCAGGCAGCCGTCAGTTGTTTAACGATAGTCCCCGCTTTCCGAGTAAGCCGCTCCTCTTCGGCGCAGTCAAGGGCGATTGTGTTATTTGGCGCCAACCCTTGGGAGAGGCCCCCGTTTCCTAGCCCTTTTGCTTCTATCGCTTGGGTGACGTTTGAGGTGGCGTCGGCCGACGGCAAAACTTCTCCCTCCCCCAGTCTTACACTGGCCTCTGTTGGTGTCGCAGCTTGATCCGGATTGTGTATGTCTTGCACTGGACGCTCCGGGGTGCGCATAGTCTTTCTACTGCGCCCAAAGGCTGCAATGATGCCAGGTTGCACAACGCGCTCTGCCTTCTTTCGTTCGTTAGTCCATCTGTCGTCTGTCTCCGATGATTTAACCTGTGATGTTGACTTTGACAGTGTTTCTGGGGTTTGCTGCCTCCCCCCGCAATCGGTGACTTGCTTTATCGGTGTTCTTGCCAACAGCGGTTTTTGCCTGAAAGGGTTCTCCGTGCTAGCGTCCTGTTTGCTTGTAGTTATATCTGTTACAGAAGCCAAGTTCACCACTTCTATAACATTGCAGGCGCTGGATGACGACGGCCGGGAGCCTGCTCGCTCACTACCCTCTGCCGCCGGTACTGGGGATCCGACCCCCTGCACCGTAATTTGGTTCCCCTTGTGGACCTGCATAGTTTGGCTTTCTGTCTGGGTTTCCGTTCCCATAGCATTTTACCTACTGCCAGGATATATGGATAATTGATGACGCCATATATTTCGTCATGTCACAGTGAAGATCACTGACACTCAGGTATTTGTCCTGAGACTCTCCCTTCACTGCCGACCATTGTCCACGGCTGCTTATTGGTTATTCGCAGTGAACCTTTCGTGAAAGGTCTGCCCCTATCCGCAACCCTGGGGACGTGTTTGGTTCCCCGGTCTGAGGGCACTATCGATAAATCGATAACCAAAGGATTGAACCTTGGAGAACACCAAAACAAGGATGGTATGAGGAAAACTTGCAAGACCTATACGTAGCCACACGCTCAAGACCGCAGAGATAGGAGAATAACCAGTGGAGAAGCGACGAGTTAACATTTAAGGCCTTAAGATTTTTCAGAAGAAGGCCGTGGTTGATTTAGTCGAAACCTTTTGAGAAGTCAGTGTAAATGACATCTACTTGGTACTTGCTATAGTGTGGGAAAAAGGGAGAAGATTAGAAAGAGTGGATCTACCTTTGATAAAACCATGTTGTTCAAAGGCTAGATGAGGAAGTTGAAGGGAATATAACTTGTTATGAGCTATTTGTTCGAGAATCTTGCTAAAAGCAGAAAGAAGGGTTATTGGACGATAGTTGGAGATGGAGGCTTCATTACCCGATTTATGAATAGGAAAAATAACCGATTTCTTCCAGATGGAAGGAAAAGTACCATAGACTAGACTGACAAAATAGATAACGGGACACATAAGGATGAGGAAAGAGCTTTAGCAAAGATATTTCGGATACCATCAGTACCGTTGCTGAAATTTATATCTATCTGATCAAGAAGCAGTTCCACTTCAGTTGGACTAATATAAGAAAAGGAAGTGGCTTGCGAAGGTTGTTGGCCACACTCGAAATAGGAAGAAGAAGTCGGTTTAGCATCAGAAGTAGATGGACTGTAGGAGTATAAACTGCTATTAAAGAGTTAAGGAAGTGATAAAATTTGCGTACCACATCCTCAATATTCAGATTACGCAAGAAAGAGAACCAATTGATTGAGAGAATCTCGTTATGCATAGCCAAATAGTTAGCTTTGTTGAAGTTGTATCAAATACAGGTTGGGCTCCCTCTACCGGAAACTAACTTGACAGACACCACAAGATGAGGGGGAGGGTTATGGGGGTTGGGATCAACATAAGACGAGAGGGCAGTGTCCAAGTAGATGGAGGATTCAGGAAGATTTGTGAAAAAAAGATTCAGGATTTTATTGTTTACATTCGGTAAGGAGTTCAGTTTTGAAAGGGAGCAACGCGATAGGAAAGATAAAAGAGAAATTGAGAAGTTGTCATTGGAGAGGATATCAGTACATATGGGATTCCAGGAGATGTTGGGAAGGCTGAAATCGCCACAAATCAAAATGAAAGTTTAGGAATTGAAATTGTTAACATATGAAGAAGATAGATATTAACGGCACTATTACACAGAACGTACACAGACACTATAAATAATTTTATGGCAGATGATAAGGAAACCAAGGCAGCAATACTTTCAAGTGCAAGGGAAGGATTGAAATCAGTACCGTAACTGGAAATAATAGATCTTCTCACTCCAACAACCTCGTCCAATTGCCTAGAGAGTTTGCGATCACAGTCCCGTTTGAAGACATTGTAAGAGGGATTCATCCCTCCATCCCCTTATCAAGAATATCTTCAGTAAGTCAAGTTTCAGTGGGACACACAATGTCATCAAAGGCGATAAAGGAAGCCAGACGAAGTTCGTTGGTCTTGGTCCTAAGACCGCGAACATTCTGATAGTACACAGTTATAGAATTTTTTATTTTGGAGGATTTAGGATGACGCAATCGAAAATTTCTTGGTCTGCTGATGAACTTTTTAAAGAACACACCTTGCAGCCAGAAGTTCTGGCACAGTAGAACGTGATACCTGAGCTGATCGTAATCCGAAATGACGAAATTGTCTGGGTACACAGATTTTCAGGTGTACGTTTTTTGCAGTTAAGTAATGTAATGCTTATAACCCAGTTCGGCAACGATTTAATTCCTGATTGCATTATTTCATAAACAGATTCATCAAGCAAGGGTTTTTTAGGTGCTAGAAAATTTCACCATAAAACAAATTACCAAAAATCACCAGTATCTCGGGGTGATCAAAGTTTTTAAAACTTTACAATTTGGTTTTCAAGTCCTCATCTACATATGATTTGCCTTTCGAAATAGTTAAGTTATTCTTATCATTTAAAGTACATATATTTATGTAATGTAGTCCTACTTGAAACTTATTCTACGTTTGTAGTTTTCACTTATAGCTTATATAGTTTTGTATTAAACTTTCACAATTGTGAATTTCTTGATATATTACAGTTGAAATTTGCATTTGAAAAATGTTTGGCAGCAGTTTTTGCGAAGACTTTTGTTCGGATTTTTGACTCGACAAACTTTAATGAGAACAAAATTTTGAAGCTTTTTATTTGCTTAATAAACATTTTCCTATGTTACTGGTTTCAATATTTGTGAGCTTGTTCAGTATAAATAACTTGAACCACTTCTCACTCCATTCTTAATTCAATTATTAAATTCAATATTCCAAAGAAACTTCTGAAAATTCAACTTAAAAAGGCGAAACTGCATCATTCCTTTCAATTAATTGGACGTTTTTCCGTTCAAAGTTAACTCTGGCAAAAGTTACGATGGTCAAATGATGAAGTTTTCATCTATCGATAAAACTATGGCAAATTATTTGGGCTATTCACTCCACAGATGCTTTCATTTGAAACTTCGAACAATTCGTTCATATTGCCTCCATTACACTTTAATTCGGTCACTGATTTAGACCTCGGCCATGTGTAAAATTTGATTCATTAAAATTTGAACTTTTGAAATTTCATGCAAGACTAAATTTTCAGAGGGCAATTTCATTTCGCACTGGAGGACCTAATTATTGCCATCATTCACATCACATGAGTTTATATTCTAGTGAGTGCCAAGTAAATAGAAATAATCACCCAGCAGAAAAGGGCGCATTGCACTTCCAACCTACTGACCAATTGTCCCTTTTGCTTACTTTTAATGTTGGAATGGAACAATTGGAGTTTATCGCGCTTATCATTATCGTTTCCGCGTCACCTAAATTCCACCATTCAATGCCAACAACATTCCAGCTTGGGATTTGTATATTGTCTTGCACCCGAGTGTATTGTATCTTATATCTAAAGCTTCACAGATATTTCCGTTTCATCCTGAACCACCCACAATGTCACCCGAATACCTAAGCTTCGGTATCGCAGCCGGTTGGCGCTGTACCCCACACCAATCGCGTCCGAGGCAGACAAATAGACATAGCGGGTAGATTAACTCGCTTTTATCACTTTACGTCGCTTTAATAAATTATCTTGGGGCTTTTAGTTATTATTCACATCAATGTGCCTCGAGGTACTTTTCGCCGGGGACGTAAAATAATTTCGCATATTTCACCGACTCGCACTCTTCATAATCCACGACAGAGGCGATCCTGTGTTTGCTTTGCCACCGTTGCGACTACAGGCTGTAAATATAATATGGAATATTTATTTACAGAATATTCTGTGTACCGTTCCAAAAGAGTTAACGTTTTAAGATCTTATCTATCAAAATCTACATCAGACATTTGAGGTCATATTGTCATTATGGAAGTGAAATTGCTCACATTTTTATTCTGGCAAGAGGAATTTCGGGACACAAAGGAAATTGTGTTAAATTTCAGGGGATACATATTGAAGGGTGAGAAGTTATTCAAATTATTTACAAGGGGGTTGGGTATATATATCTATTTATTTAAAAACTTAGGTGTACAATTCATTTGTTTTTTTTATATTATTTTACATACATAAATAAATATCACAATTTTGAAATATACATTTTAACATACACATTCTAGGAATAGAATCAAAGGATTAAGAGCAGATGTGCTTAGATACAATGGAATTAAATTGGGATTAAAGATGGTTGGGGAATAAAAATAGCTTGGCCTGTCAAAAATTTTTGACATAATGATTTGTTGGCTGATTATCGACATAGATAGTATTATTACATGTCCACACAATTCCGTGAGCTACTGTCGCAATTGTTGTCAAAACTGTTAATAACAACATTGACTGAAAAGAAGCAACCAAGAAAGGTAATCGAATGACGTCAAAAGAAGCACAAGAATGGACCAAGAAGATACATGGTCAATATCTGAAAGTAAGCAAGTGAAGTCACTGCGTGTATTCAGAATTTTTCGAATATCCCAGGTAGTTCTCGACAGAGCATTCGCCAATATACGAGAAATGGATTGAATGACTAGAGACCCTATATAAAGCCGAGCTGAATGAATAGGGAATATAGTAGTAGCAAAAACTGCGATACTAAAACGGCGATAAGAGTAGAGCGCGAATTAAAGGCGATATTGATTGAAAGTGATGTAAAGGGCTTTCGTGATATATTTGAAGACAGTTGAAACATACATTGATAGACAAGTAAAAAGTAAATTAAAATGCGATTTGTAAAATAGTGAAATTAATTATTATGCATTCTTAATTAATAAACTCTTTTAACTTAATTTAAAAGACAGCGCGTTTATCGGCCGCGAACCATAACACGCAACGGTGGTGTCAGAGCTGGGATTGAAAATTTTAAAAGTGAAAGAGTTTTAAATATTTTCAAAGTGCACAATACCGAAACAAAACGTAGAAACTGGTGAAAAAAAAAAAACAAAATAATAAAAGTGCCACGAAGCGTACATTTAAAAATTAATGGGTTGACCATGTTGGACCTTAAGGAAGAAGCAGAATCGCCTAAATCCAAGGAACCAGACAATGCGCTGATACAAATGTTGACACTGATGCAGCAAGAGCAGCGACAACAGTCATCCAGTTTACTTGCGAAGCTAAAAGAACAATCAGCGAAGCTAAATTAACAATCAGCAAAGCTGGACCAACATCACACAGAAGCTGGAGGAGGAATCAACGAAGCTAGGCCAACAGGCAATCGAAATCAAGGCAGATTTGCAAAAACAGTCAACCGAAATAAAAGTGAAGCTCGGTAGTCCGAACAACCAAATCAAATGCGTCGAAGAAAATGTTTACCAGGTCGAGGAGAAGGTCAGCCAGGTCAAGAAAAGAATTAACCATAAAATGGAAAAAATGAAGAAGGAATTGAAAGCAGCGAAGGCAGTAGTAACCACCTCACCAGCCCCGCTTATAGCCATAGCGTGATGTGAAAGCACCAATATTCGACGGGCAAAAACCAATTTGAAGCCGCCATTTGGACGGATCACTGGAATGAGCAGGAACGAGCAACTGCACTAATTCTTGCTCTAAGAGGCTCGCCTGCCGAGCTTTTGCAGACTATCCCCATTCAGTTGCACTCAAACTCGGCAGCTGTAATGGATGCGCTTGACATGGGATATAGGAACGATCATCTGAAGCAGATTTATCGGTCACAGCTACGGTATCGGATGCAAAAGTCTGGTGAAACCCTATAGCAGCTAGCCCAAGACTGATTGGCACTTTTGGCTTACTTAGCTTACAACCCGGAACATCAAGATAACGCAGCGGTAAAAGCATTCATCAGCGCATTAAAAGACCAGGAATTGCAACAAGCCGTGAGTTAAGCTCAAAAGTAAATGGCTAAGAAAGCATTGGCTATAGTCTGAGCTTTGAGGCAGCGAAAAATATGAATCGTACCATTGCCCGGGTTCGCGAGGTAGTGACAGACAGTGTAATTGAGCGAGAGTCACAGGTAAATGGTGCGCCAAGATGCTGGAATTTCGGTAAGAAGAGGCACCAGTGAAGAGACTGCAAGAAGTGATAAAAACCAAGCAGTTGTATAGGGTGTGCAGCTAGGAAGAGATCCAGACCGAGTCAAGAGTCCAGAGTCGAAGCCCTTTAAACTGAGGGGTCGGGAAACATGTATGAGTCAACTTCGTGGGGCAGTGGTTGGCTAGGAGGATCGACGTCCCCAGCACCACTTTCGTCGTGTCAAGACTACATCGTGGAGAAGCGGACTTATGCCTTTCGGGTCAAGTTGATGGAGAACATTGCACCATAACAATCGACCCTGGTTTAACCCGATCGATTATCCGACCAGACCTAGTGAGGTAACAACTGCTTCACAAGGGAAGAATTTTCTCACTTTGGATTGCTACGGGAGAAACTGCACCTGCCCCTGGAGAGGTCAACCTCCAAATACAGTTGGGAGACCTTGCGTTCCGACATAATTTTCTAGTCGCGAACATTATGGATGACTGCATTCTTGGAATGGATTTTCTGCGAATATATAGAATCACGTTGGATTTGGGCAAACGGGTATTAATATGGCGGAAGGGCGAAGTGTTGATGGAGGATCCCAGCGTCCAAATTCCCAACATGAATGTGGAAGTATGTGCCGACACGATGTACAGAAATCTTTCGAGAGCATTGTATGTGCCAAGCTTGATGGTGATTCCGGAGGCCACATATCTTATCTGATAGAGTCAATAAAGACGTTGGTATTGCGCAGTTTGCTTGTAGGACGAAGCTTTGTAAGATCTATAAGGAACAGATAAATATCGGTTAGAGTCCTTAACACCGCAGACTCAGTCGCAAGCATCAAAGCGGGGAAAATAATCGGTAGCTGCCAGCTCGTTTCCAAAATCACCTTTCTGGAAGCTACTCGTGACCATCATTGAAAAACGAGGCAAGACACAGAAATTCGCATCTGGAATATTGAAGCAGACCAGATTGCTAGTGCAGCTATTTAAGCAAGCCTCTGATCTGATCGCCAAGTACGGTAACATCTTCTCAACAGGCCCGGATGAACAAGGTCGAACGAGTATGTTAACTCACGTCATAAATACACAGGGAGCCAAGTCGTTTTAGAAGCACCGAGACGTCTTCCTATAGCCAAACAAGGAGAAGTGAGCTTACTGATCTCGGAAATAGAAAAATAAGGTACTATCGAGCATTCTGTCAGTCCATGGGCCTGAAGTTCTAGTAAAGAAAAAGGATGATAGCACTCGTTTTTGTGTCAACTATAGGCAGCTTAACGATTTCACTAAGAAAGATAGTTACCCGCTTCCACGGGTCGACGAAATCGTGGACACTTTTGCGCATGCAAAATGGTTTTCTACACTTGATCTCAAGAGTGGCTACTAGTACGTAGGAATCGACAAGAAGGGCCGAGAGAAGACCCCATTTTCAGTTGGGACCAGATTTTGGCAATTCGTGGTGATGCCATTTGGGCTTTGCAATGCTCCAGCCACCTTCAAACACCTGATGGAATACGTGGTACGAAGCCTGATCTGGAAGACCAGTTTGGTGTACCTAGATAACATCATTGTTACCGGGAGAATGTTCTAACAGCATGTGCGGAACTTAGAAGAGGTGTCCTCCCGACTGCGACTGACAAATCGGAAACTTAGTCTCAACAAGTGTATCCTCTTCGCAGCTGAAGTAAAATACCTGGAACACGTTGAAACAGCCGAAGGGGTCCAAACAAACCCTGAGAAAATTGAAGCTGTGAAAAGCTGGCCAGCACCAAACAACAAGCGCCAACTACGAAGTTTTCTGGGTCTCGCGACCTACTATCGCAGATTCGTCAAAAAATTTGCCAAAATAGCTAAGTGTCTCCATCAGCTAACCGAAAAAAATCGTCCGTATGTCTGGGATGAACAATGCCAGGCAGCTTTTGAGACGTTGAAGGAGAGGCTGTGTGAATCATCCGTGCAGGCATATCCAAAACCCGGAAAAATGTTTGTAGTTGACACCGATGCGAGCAATCGCGGGGTTGGAGCTGTATTCTCCGAGTTGATCGATGGCAAAGAAAGAGTCCTTTCGTTTTACAGTCGAGTTCTCTCAAAAAGTAAGCGGAACTACTGCATAACCAGGAAGGAGCTATTGGCCATAAAAGAGGCCACCAAGCAGTTCAACCAGTACCTATATAGCAAAAATTTGTTCATCCAATAGACCATGCATCGCTGAGGTGGCTGCTTTACTTCAAAAACCCCTAGGGACAAGTTGCGAGATGGATCGAAAGATTGCAGTCATACGACTACAAAATTGTCCATGTCCAGATAACAGCAAACATTGCCGACGGATGGAGGAAAAGGACTTGAGCATCGACCTGCGAGTGATAACAGCCGAATTCGATGAAGGTTGGTCGTTGGAGGCGATTCGAAATGTCCACCCAGCCAATGAACACATCTGACCATTACTGGTATGGAAAGAGACAACTGGGCAACCTGAGTGGAAGGACGTTTTGATACATGGCGCCACTCTGAAAAGCTATTGGGCACAATGGAACTCCCTTCACGTGGAGGGTGGCGTACTCAAGCGGAAATGGGATGGCAGCTCCTACGTGATGCAAACTATACTTTCCAAAAGCTGAATTCACGATGTAGTTAAGGAAATGCTTGAAGGATTCTCGGGAAGACACCTTGGTGTTAACAAGACCTTAGCGAAATTGCGGGAAAGGTTCTACTGGCTCGATGCTCGCAAAGACGTAGAAGACTGGGGTCGCAGATGCACAATTTGCGCTTCCGTCCAAGGTCCAAAGCGACGACTGAGGGGACAAATGCAAAACTACAACGTGGGTGTACCGTTTGAAAAGATTGCTGTTGACATCGCAGAACCCTTTCCTGAATCTGAATGAAGAAATTGATACACGCTGGTTGTAGCCGATTATTTCAGGAAGTGGCTCGAAGTCTAACCCTTTCCCAACGAGGAAGCAACTACTGTAGCCGAACAGCTAGTGTTGAGTTGGGTCAGTAGGTACGGCGTACCTTGCGAACTACATTCGGATCACGGCCGAAACATTGAGTTCCTAATTTTTGGCAAAATGTGTGAGCTACTGGGAAAAGGGAAAACGAGGACAGTGCCGCTACATCTCCAATTCAATAGAATGGTCGAACGTTTCAACGGCAACCCAATAAACACCTGGCCAAGATGGTTGACGAGAATCAAATGGACTGGGACCGGCACATTCCATTATTGTTTTATGGCCTATAGTGCTGCTGAACATACATCGACGGGCAAAGCCCCAACCAAAGTCATTTTTGGAAAGACTATTCGTCTGCCGGCTGATATAAAGTTTGAAACACCCCCTGAGAAACCACAAACGATCTCGGTGTACACAAGTGAGCTAAGGCAACGGTTGAACCAGATTCATCGAAAAGTGCGAAAACAGCTCGAATTAGCTACTGACCGCATGAAGACCAGGTATGATCTAAAGGCAAATTCTACTGGCTTCCAGCAAGATGACTTAGTGTGGCTATATAACCCACAACGGCGGAAGGGTAGGTCTCCGAAGTTGCAGCATAATTGGGAGGGACCATACCGTCGTATATCGCATACAGGACACCGTAGGCCGAGGGCCAAAATGAAAATCGTGCACCTGGACCATCTTGCCCCATATTACATCCAGGGAGACTTAACTAAAACTAGCGACACATCTTTTCGGGGCAAGAAGACCTGAGGTGGGGGTAGTGTTACATCTCCAAACGATTCTGCGAGATGCTGTCGCAATTGCTGTCGCAATCGATTGTTGATTGTTTTTAACATGAGGTTTCTGTCCAGACCACATTTATTCTGGTGTGTTGAATGATAAGGACTTGATTGGTGAGCGATTTATTACATGGGCAGTCATGTGTACAGCATTGGTCCAATATTGTTTTGGTAAATTGGCATTTAAGAGCATACATTTTTTTTCGTGCCACAGGACACCTGTTGATGCGTTCTGCACTCCTATTTTGTTCTGGAGTGTATGGTGTGGCTATCTAATATATAATACCTGCACGTTTTAGGTAATCGGAGAAACTCTTGTTTATATATTTCAACCTTTTATCTGTTAGGGGAATTTTTACAGAGCATCAAGTTGATTTTCCACTTCATGCTTAAATTCTTTAAACTTTTCTAATATATCGGACTAGTTAAGGAGAAAGTATACATAAATTTTCTTTGAGTAGTTGTAAAGAAATGTAAAAAAGTATTTGGCACATAACATAGTGATGGGGTTTCCGTAGGGCCACATAAATCTGATTAGACCACTTGAAGAAGACTCTGTGATTTTCACCTTCACTTTTACAAGGTAATCGTGTCTACTTACCTTCCTTACAGGTGACACCCGTAATTTTCTGTTTTTTTTAAGAAAATCACATTGTCAGTGTTTCCGTCCATTTTCTTTAAACTGATAAAATTAAGATGTCCCTTTTTTGGTGCCATAGGAACATATCATGTTCTTCCACATCAGACATGCATGTATAGCCCCCTTTCGGGCATGATTAGTCAATATATGTTGCTGATAACACTGGCAGTTCCTACTACTGATGATTTGTTTTTCTTCGTAGCACGACATCCCCTCTCAGGCCTTTGTTTCCTGCAAGAAGCGCTTCCAACTGTCTCGGTCCATTGACCGCGCCCTCCAATTCCGAAATTTGTGCAACGATGAACTGATTTTGTCGACCGAGTCAGACCAGCATTTCCTTGGTTTCCCCACTCAATCATTGACTCAGGACCCGTCGCTCAAAAGTGTTCGATATATTTGCGGATGCGTGGGTTAGGGTTCATGTTTCAAACCCATAGAATAGCACAGGTCTTATCACATATAAGAAAGTTCAACTAATGAAGAAATAACTCGATAATCATTGTAAACTGATTCGCCGGGCTTTGGAGGAATATAGAATACGTCTATGTTTTGCATACTGCAATGTTTTATAACCTGTTGTAGTGACAAGGCCACTCGAAAAGGCGTTATGTCTATCGATTAGGACGCCATTGCCTCGTGCGTGTCGTACTATGAAAGTCTTGATCGTACTCAAAAGTAGTCCAACTACTGTCGACAATCTCTTCATTACGAAAGGATTCATTTAACAAAGTTTCCTGAAAGTAAGGAAAGTGAGGGGGCACGATTTCGCGTCAAGAAATAGTTTGTTGAGTTTGTCTCTCATAGCAGCACAGATATGATAGAACATTTTGAGGCAGTTTGAGAAACGGTTTTTGTTGCGGACACCTGCAGCTTTGGAGAAAAAGTTACTTTAAACTTGAATCCCTTGCATGCATCACTTAAAATTTAAGTATTATTTTTTTAAAGTCAGTGGCCTAGCATTGGTTTATCATCTCAAATAAAAAAGTCATATGATATATAGTAGCAATTCCAAACGCTTTAGAAATAGCAAATTCTTCTTCGAGCCCCCACTTCATTCCTCCAGAAAAATTTTCAAAACTCGTATTCTGTACTACTTCCATAAACATAACTAATCTAAAACACAACAATCATCATGATCCTCACGTTCGCTAATTTTTCATCACACAATTATGTAAATTTTCCTCCATTTAATTTCCACATCAAGGTTGAAACCTTGAAATAAATACAAATAGGTGCTATTTGTAGCCACACCGCCCCATAACCGTTATGCGTGTCATATTGTAGAAAATGAAATTTAAATTAGAAACGTTAAAATCACCATAAGAACATCCTACGAGAGTAATTTTTCTCAACTGGCGTATCCCCTGCGGTGTCTGTGCTTATGCTTAGTGGGATGCGTTATTTTTGCCGTGGCAATTGATATTAAATCATGCATACGTCACACATTAACCAACACTTTCTATGAAAATGACACCGCTGCCAGAGTATACGAAGCGACCATCCTTATGAATGGCTAGAACAGGATGAATTCTATTCCTCGTGATATTCTAGAATTTAGTAGTCGTGCAAAACTGTTCAGGTGAAATAAAATGAGATGTTTGTGTTGACTTGGTTATGTTGAAATTATGCGTCGACTAGGTTTCATAAAAATTAAATTATTCATGACTTTTTTTTCGAGTTTGGGACAGAGAGTGTACACAATAAAAATGAATAACGTGTTGCGGTACATTTATGTGATAGAAGCAAATTGAAGAGAATTTCGGTGAGCGTAATGCAAAACTTGAATAATTTTGCAAATTAAGCAGGTGAAAATTATTCATAGAGGCCGGAGAGTAGTTTTTATAAATTTGGGGGGTAAAAAAGCAATATGTACGAGTACATGCACGAAGACATTTCGTTTCGAAAACTCTTAATCTTTCCATATTACTAGCACTCTGGTTGTATCAGATCTGACATCCATATGTCAAAACTGGTCCAACCAGCGTCTTGTAACAGATAACTTCGACCTTATCATCAATGCTCTCGTATCTGGAATGAAAGAGTCTACAAAGGGCCATGACCACTTTTTGTGCTTTACTGAGTATCATTTTGACATGTTCAGTATAGTAGAGATACTGATCGAGATGAACCCCGAGGTATCTAACACAAGATTTATGTGAAACCCGTTCTGAGCTAACCTCACCAGCCATGATGTGGAAATCCTTCCAACTACGTTTCCTTCCAATTACGTTGCCCGAAACAAAATTGTTTCGCACTTCTGTGCATTGATTTTCAATTTTCCTAGTACAGTTGCACATCATTAAACATTTTTTGCAGATTGCTCTAAACTATTGGAGCATTTTGGTCTGCCGTATAAATGGTCAGATCATCAGCAAACGCTACCAATGCTGGCGAGACATTAAAATCAAAGCCGTTCAAGAGCTTGCGAATGAGTGTTAAGAAGAGCAGAGGCGCTGTAACTCTTCCCTGCTGTAGATCATTCAAGACCTTGATGTCGCGAATTGTTGTCAGATTTCGATCAGTTACAAAAAAACAATTTCTCATACAACATATTCTTGCTAGGATGATACAGTTTAATATCAAGACTCACCTTTTCAGGGTTTTGTAAAATAATTTTACAAAACCCTACTAGTTTTGCGACCAGTCTGTCCGTCCGTCCGTCCGTGTGTCACAGCAGTTTAACTCGGAAAATACTTAAGCTAGAAACGTCAAATTTTGTGTGTAGGTGTAAAGTGGTGATCTCTTCAAAGTTCAACTACAAAAAAATTTTATAATGTATTTAAGGGGGGTCTCTCCATATAGGAGAGTCACCCCAAAAAAAAATTCATTGAAGGTAGCCGATATGAGTATCAAATGAAAGGTCTTGATGAGCACTATTCAAAACAGGTCTTAGTTCGGGAAGAGAAGCAAAGCCACAACAAAAAATTTATGGACTTCTTACATGGATAGGGAGCTTTTCAACTAAAAGATTGTAAGGAGCAAAAAAATTGAACTGAAATTAGCTTTACAGTTGATTCTGATGAAAATTAAAACAAATTGGGTAGATAGAACTACGCTCGCGTCAGCAGAGCTTTGTACTTAACATACGATATGTAGATATACGAGTATAGAATGATTTAACCCTTTACGGCGCAAGAACGTGGTTTTGTTTTTTTTAATTGAAAATATGTTAAGATGAGCTATATAATAACGGTAAAAATAGTGAAAAAAAATCATATGTAAGAAAAGGTATTTATTTTTGAAAAAAAAACAATGAGATGCAGATGTGCATCATGGTGTAAAAACATATTAATATTCACGAACTGTGGAAAGAGCGGAAACAGTTATTGTTTTTATTAAAACATAAGGCTACGCCACACTTTTCACATTCCGTTTGGGCTATTCCAGTACATCCTGGATATTTACACCGAAGCCTTTTGTCGGTCCAAACAGGCCAGTGCCCTAACTGATTCAATCTGATATCTTTTGGCGGGATGTACTGACAAGGCCCTTTTTTCTTTTTGTCCTGGATGAGTGCTTCTACATCGCTAGTACGCTTCAGCCGGTTTCAGCAACTTCTAGTCGGAAATCAGCAGAATTTAGCACCTTGACATTATTTTCCGTGTCAGCATGAATTTTTCTATACAATAGCCTAGAATTAGTCATGGTCATGTCCAGGAAATGGTAAAAGAGCCTTATAAACCAACGTTTGCTCCGAAGTCTAATTTTATAATGACCCATTACCGAGTCCATGAGGTCTACACCTCCCATGTGACGATTATATTCTGCCACAATAAAGGGTCGTTCAACATTGATTTGTTTCTTTTGCGACCTGTCGAATTTACTTACGATAGATGTGGGATTTTTTATTATTTCTCCAGGCCACCACCGATATGTCAATACTATTATAGCTTGCGACCTGTTCAATCGATGTGCCTCTAGGCTGTTTTTTCTGCTGTTTTTCTTCTGGGAGTTTCCAGTTCGGGATCCGGTTTCTGCGAACGGTGCCCAAAGCTAATATACCACGGTGTGACAAGAATTCAATCAAGGGTAGCGATGTATAATAGTTATCAAAAAACAGTCTATAGTTTTGGTTGGCAGGAATCTTTCTGGCAAGTCGGACCACTACATTAGATGAGGCACCTAATTGAGGCTCGTCATCTGCGCATATATTCTCTTGGCCACTGTAAACTTCAAATTTGAAGCCATATCCACTTGCACCACAAATAACGAACAGTTTGAAGCCCCACTTGTGGGGTTTGTCTGGCGAATATTGCTTTAGAGCACTTCGTGCTTTGGTTGAACACATTTGCTCATCAACAGACAAATGTTGTTCTAGAGGCACTTTTCTAAAGTTATGATTCAGCTTTTCAATTATTGGCCTGATTTTATAAAGTCAATCAGAATTTGGCTGATTATACGGTAACATTTTAGAGTTATCATTGAAGTGTAGTACTTGCCTCAGAAACTCGAACCGTTTTAGTGTCATTATATGGTATGTTGGCATAGCTATATTTCTGTGACCAGTACATTCGAACATTGGGCAGGGCAATTATGGACATGTAGTAAATAGTTCCAATAAACTGTCTTATTTCCTGGCATGTAACATTTATAGGTTTACTGGCATCTTTTTGCACGCTGTACATGTTTGTTTCGTCTCTTATGAGATCCACAATGTCGTCAGTAAATAAGTAAGAAACAAGTTGGGTAAACAGACCTACGCTCATGTCAGAAGGGTTTTGTATTCAATTTACAAAATGCAGTCACCAGATCGAATCAAATCAAGAAACATGTCAAAGACGATTTTATTGGAGAAAATATGAAATGCGAAGATCATACTATTTTTAACAAAGTTCAATGAATTTCGACTTTTGAGGTTTTTGGTATTGTTATACTCATGAACATCTCCCTTGATAATTATTTCAGATGTCCATCCGCGACAGAGGAAACACATTTTTCATGTATTTCCCCCCTGTGCTCCCACTGAAGCAAAAACTGACAGTTTAACAACTGTTTTGAAAAGCTCCCATGAAAACTTTCATTTCTACTCATATCGGCTATGTTTGATGAATTTTTTTTTCAGGGGCCACTCTCCTGTGCTGAAATCATCGATTCATGGCCAATTTTTTCGAATCCTAGAATGGTTACAAAACCCTTTTGCTAAGAGCTCTCTCCCACCTCCTTGACTTATTTCACTTATGAGCATTAATTTTAGGTACTCATCTTCAGTCATTCATTCAATTGAATCAAGTGTTCAAAGCATGCACCTTAAACGTTGAAGTTGGGAAAAAATAACTCAAAATTATTCAGTCTTCGCATTTAAAACAGCCACTATCTTGTTTTACGATTACTGATACTACTAGCTGAACCGATTCTCAAAGATATACATGACTATTATCATTCCTGAAATTTTCATGCAAATCCTAGCAAAACTGTAGTGTCTGAGTCGGTAAAAAGCGCATGTTGTTCCATAGCCATATGTTGCCATAGTAATACATGCAGCGCATATTGTTCCATAGTAATACAGGAAAATTCAAACCACTATAACTTCGCTAAATATGACGCAATCTTTATGAAACTTGCAGGGTTAATCACTCTTATAAATAGACATATGTGTACTGAATTTCATTGAATTTAAGGATACCGTTAAGATTTAATTCAAGAAAACATAAAATGGATAAATCATACTATTATTAATAAAGTTGAGTGAATTGCGACTTCTCACGTATTTGTTGTTATTGTACGCACCAAGGCCTACATCCCTGATTTTTTTCAGATTTTTCGGATCACAGGTGTCCAATCGCGAGGGGGGGGACACAAATTTTTCGTGTATTTCCCCTCCCTGTGCGCCCCTTGAAGCAAATTTTGCTTAACTAAGACCTGTTTTGAAAAGTTCTCATCAAGACCTTTCATTTGATACCCATATCGGCTACCTTCAATGAAATTTTTTTTTCGGGGGGTCACTCTCCTATATGGGGAGACCCCCCTTAAATACCTTATAAAATTTCTTTGTAGCTGAACTTTGAAGAGATCACCACTTTACACCTACACACAAAATTTGACGTTTCTAGCTTAAGTAGTTTCCGAGAAAAACTGCTGTGACACACGGACGGACGGACGGACGGACGGACGGACAGACGGACAGACGGACAGACTGGTCGCGAAACTAGTAGGGTTCTGTAAAATTATTTTACAAAACCCTAAAAACCTGGTAAGGCGTCTGTAATTCCAGTATTTCATTTGATAACTTGGAAGACCCCCAAAACCTCATTTGGTCTTCATTTAGTTCTAAGTTTTTATTTTTCCATATAATATTCGTTTTGGGATCACATGCGCTTCGTGAAGTTGTGTTGACTTTGGAGCTGGTACTGGGTACTGAAACAGCAGGCGGTATCTCACATGGTTGAACTGTAGTGCTTGTACTGATCTCAGAGCTCGGTAGCAAGATGTCATCTTCCTGATCTTCTAGGAAGGGTAATTCTTGTTCCTCATCCGAATCTTGGCATAAATTTCGATTTTACAACATGTACGATAGATCGGCTACATCGTCGTCGCCTGAAAAGTCTAAGCCATCCTCACTATCTTGCCATTGGCTTAGAATAGTTTCTAATTCGACAGTTGACAAAGGCCTAGAGCCTGAACGCAGAAACCTCAAACTCATATTGAGCCTGAAAAGAGAAAATATTCCTCTCACGAAAAAAGAAATAAAATATAACAGTTTAGCGCAGTGTTGCATTACTGCATCAAAACAAAACTTGAGAGTATCTCTCTAAAAACAATCTAAACATTTGAATTGCATGTTCTTAGTAAAAACCAATAACTAACCTTTACTGTGCAGTAATTTCACGTCAATATTTCCAATATAACCACTCAAAAGCAACAACGAAAATTATGCGCGAACAACACAAACCAGTTCTAAGGGATCCGTCACTTCAAGTGGCCAAGAATTACAAATAACACCGTCTAGCACAAACGTGGGGAACTAATTCAATAGAATGCTTTGCTGCAGATATGCATTGCTGCGTTGAAAGGTATTTTATTTGTTGCTTTGAACGACTTTGCTAGTTTGAAGAGTACGATGCAGATCTGCTACTCAGCGCCGCAATGGGTTTATTCAAAAAAAATTTCAATGGCGTACACGACAAATATATTTTTGCTTTAAAAGAAAAACTTTTTTAACTGGCCAAAATTTTGTTGCAATATTGCGAAAATCATTGCCTAAACCCAACCTTAGATGCCTTTTTGTTATATTATATATTTGGAGAAAATATAATCAAAAGTGTAGTGTCTGGTTTAGTGAAAGCCCATGTAGTGTTTGATTGTTCACACATCAAGTATAAGGACCTTCTAAAGGACACTTAAATATCTACTTTCATCCAATTCAATCATGCTAATCCAGTTTTATTGGCGCAAATATTTAAATTACATATCCTACATTTGTAGCAAAGTTGAAAGAATTTCAACGATTAAGTTATTCATTTTTTTTTTCTTTAAAAGCCATCGGGCCTTGTTTTGTTGTGTGAGCAGATGTGTTTCGACTACTTCGAGTCATCTTCAGTGTCTAAAGGATGTTTTGTTTATTATTGGATCTACTTTCATAATTATTTCACCGATTATTTTTAGCTGCTCATCTTCAGATATTCATTAATAAATTCAATGCTGAAAGTCGCGAAAAATATAAAATATTCTCATTTAAAACATTTTGTTTTATGATTATGGATGTCACCCATTGAACAACGTCTTAAAGATATTCATCATGAATGTAATGTTTGAAACTTTCATGCAAGCCCCAGCAAACCCGTAGCGTCTGAATTGACAACTTGGAAAATTGATAAATTATACTATTACTAATAAAGTTGAAGGAATGTCGACTTCTGGCGTATTTGCTGTTGTAGTGCTCATAAAGGTATACTATACACTGATGATTTTTTTCAGATTTTTTGGATGAAAGGTTTCCAATCACGAGGGGGTGCGCCTAAATCTCGTGCATTGGATTTGTCCTTCTCCTACCTGCTTCGATACTGATAAAGTCATTTTAAAACTTGTTTTGGAAAGATCTCATTAAGGCAAAACATTCTGGAAGTCATATATTCCAACGTTTTCCAGTGACATTGGAGGAATGTTAATGTCAGAAAAGGATTGCAGCGATGGTCTACTGCCTCGGCTCACTACAAAAAGAAATTTTGCATTCACGAATTCAATGATCGAATGACTTAGGTCCAACGGTGTTGAGGCCGAGATATCCTACTAAATGCGCGTGAGACTCGAGAGGATCTTGTCTTTACCATTTATTACTTACAACCCCCAAATAATCCAGGTGGAAGCGGTGCTTCTTGTACTCTTCCCATCTAGGAAAATGGGGAACCCAAGCGGAAGGTCACTCTACCCTGCAAGAGCATCTGTAACGGTAAATCAAAAGGAGTGAACTCACCCGATGCCTAGCTCATGAGTAGAGGTGCCAGCCAACGTGGCGGGTTCCAGGGAAATGAAAAGCCCGAAAGTGTTATTCAAATTATCTATTCATTTTTTCACATGTTAACTAATCATTCAATCAACTTTAAAGAATTTTGAAAATTTGAATGTATTTAAAATTAAAGTAGCTACAACTGCAACGTCTTACCCATTTTTGCTAAAGTGAATCGGTAAAGTGAAAATTTTAGACATTGTAAGACAAAACTAAAACACACACTTGTCTGTACATTGGTGCTAATTTTTACTGGATGTGAATAACTCGCTTTTTGCAGCTGTTTTGCAACAGTAAATTTACTTTAACTTTTACTCTTATTATTTCACTAATGATTTTTAAAAATATCTATATTTTTTTATTAATACACGAAAAGGGTACTCATCCAATCCTCCTTCTACGAGCGCTCGTGTTTGAGGCGGGTAAGGACCTCTAACACTTTTCATTTGTATATGGGACACAATTCAAAGCAATTCGAATATTTAACTTTAATTTTTTTAATTTCATCTATTTTACTAATATTAAATATTTATAACGAGTATCTACATCTCATCATTTACTCTTACACTCAAATAACAATCAACTAACTGCAGACATCAATATTGAATCAAATGTATCACTTTTAATTAAATCCCCATAGAGAGCATCCGGTCAACGAACAAAAACCCTGAGCTACACCGTCAGCATCTCCGTTCGTAAATAGTTTTCGGTACAGGTCAAGAATTTAATAATCTGATTTTCGGTGCTGAAGATTCTACTGCATTGTTTTAACTTTAAAAATTTTATTTGGGATCCACACGGTAATTGAACTCACTTCAAAAGAATATATTGAACTCACTTCAAAAGAATATATAGAATATAGAGTACGCACAGTCGCAGGTGTACTTCGTATCGTGAAAGATGCAAATGGAATTGTCGCTCTCAGGGTTGGAGGCGTACGTATGCCAAAAGCTTTAAAAACACAAAAGGCGAAAAGAATTTTAACTATTTTGCCACTCATTATTATACCCTCCAATTATAGTAATTATCACAAACTTTGAGCATTGGTGTAAAGGTCATGGCAGTATGGGTAAGAAATCACTTTTAGTCCATCATCACGCGTTAAATTTAATTACGTTAATTTCCACCAAGCTTAGTGTCATCGTCAAACTTTATTAGAAGAATTGATTCATCACTCGTTCGCTCCAAAACTATTAGGCGGGGCCGCACTTCCTTATCACCAAGTGATTTCGTTTTTTATTAGATAAACGAAATTGCAAGACTCTATGGAATGCTCGGAAAACCACAATTAATTTCCTCATCCATTTGTGAGCTCCGCATCTGCTAATGAAAATGAACACATGGGTCGGCACAAAACTAATTCCTTTCGAATTTTATTCAACCAACTTAATCACCCCGAATAAATATTATCAAATATTATCGACGAGTCTCTTTATGGTGGTAACGGAAGGTTTTCGTTGACACAATCTGGAAATTGATTTGCTAGATTGCGTCACAAAGGAGGTTGCCATTATCAATTTTTCATTTATAATTAAAAAAATTTTCAAATTTTTTCTTTGGAAATTTTTTTATTAATAATGGTAGAGGTGGCAAAGGCGGAGTTTATTGCGGAGTAGTAAGATCAATGTTCATAAGTTGCGTATTAAATGTTCCCCACGTATTGGGTGGTTATTACTATGAAATGGTAATTTCTTCGCAAAGGTCCTTCGAGCAGTTTGCCTTGGCGGCTGTTCGATTGCTATACTTTCCACAAAGTTTCGAGGCTATAGCTTCTTTAGTTTCGGAGAAAAACTGCTGTCCCATACAGATGGACGGATGGACAGACTTATGCAGGTACCCATTTCAATATGGTTTTGTATTTTAGTACAAAACCCTAAAAAGGTTTCAGCTTGGTCAACCCGATATAGAGGCAACGATGCTTTTTGTGTGATAGTTAAGGATATGCTTGGGTCGGAAGTAACTGTTTCTAAATTGCAGCTTGCAAGCGTCAGTTTGATAAATTTATTTCTAATGTGGGTTTTCTTTGAAGAGTCTTATAAATTGAGTCAGTAGCAGGGAGTTAATGGAACACATTACTAACAGTGACAACGACTACACTGCCTTTTAGATTCTTCTTCTTTGTAGCACTATAGCCTCTCTTGGGGCTTTGCTTCCAGCGAAAAGCGTCTCTAACTGTCTTTGTTTATCAACCGTGTCCTCCGATTTCAAAATTCAAGTAGAATTGAGCTGTCTTCGTCGTCCGAGTTAGACGGGTGATGTTTTTAGTTTCCTCACTGCTCTTCGCCCGTCAGTTCACCCAAAGAATACTTTTTTTGGGTATTTGTTGCTCGTGAATGCTTATCGTGGCTTTTAGGGACGAGAATTGTATTATCCGCAAAGTTGAGATGGTTTGTTAAGATACTCTCCACCTACATCTATCCGAAATATTTTCACGTTGAAATTTTCTACAGACGTTGTCGATTGCTGGTGTGAAGATTCTTGATATGATACGTTGCGGGTGAAATTTCCCATTCAAAATTTTTTAATTTTTTTAGCCTAAAATTGTTTGAAGTAAATTTACTAGCATTTATCAAAGGATCCATCCGTTTTTTCTCCTTCCTCATAAAGTGTGTGCATTTACATAGGTTGCTTGGTACGGGAAGTCACTCGGCGAGAGCGCTCAGAAGATTGTAGCTGGCTGTTGCAGAATATTATCCTGGGACTCATGGTACAATCAAAATCACAATGGAAAAAGGCTATTTCCTTCTAATTGCTGTAAGGTTTCGATCTGTTTCAATCTTATTTTAATGGTTCACTAATCATGCGACATTAAGTGTCAAAAATAGCCAATCATCGCAAATATATTTACAGCTCTACTACCAAACCTACTTACACCTCTTTCTGGAGGTCGCTGGTAAGTTTTACTTTTTGTTAAAGGCTGACATATGAGAGTGGAGGCAAGTCTTCCGCACCTGATAACGAAATCAAAAGCAATTACCATGCCGTCGGGATGTACGCTGGGCGACTGACTGATTTCCCATCCCTAGAATACACTACATTGTTTTAAACCTCCAGCAGAGCCTTAGATTGGATTAAGCCAACGGCAATGGCATCGCAATCGAATAAGGGGCTGAAGAATTGGGCCCTAGAATGTCAGATCATTGAAGAAGCCTGGCACTACGAAGGACGTTATAAAACAGGCTAGTTATTTAAATTTTACTTACTGGCAATCTAGGAAATCAAGTGGACTCAAAACGATATTCAAAAAATGAAATCGCACACAATATTCAAAGAAAGCCTGCTGGAAAGGGAGAATTTGGAGTGATATTTATTGTAGATGGTGAGTTAAAATGACTGTCTGTGATACAAGCAAAATTTGATTGATAAACGTACGCGCCTCAACAGAAAAAAAAAGACAAAGAAATGAAGGAAAGCTGCTACAATCACCTGAAAAGACCATTTCACTCATTGCCTACAAATGATATCCAAATAATTTTGGGTGATTCCAACGCTAAGATTGACAATGAGTTTTTTCATCGAAGAATTACTTGAGAATACAGCCTCCATGATAAAGCAAGTGACAACCGCCAGCGCCGCATTGGGTCTTTATGCAGCGAATATCTAGTAATATGTTTGGGTATCACCTGATGGCAATACCCAAAACCAGATTGATCATGTTTTGATCGAACATAAACGAGCCTCAAGCATGTTTGATGTCCGTACATACCGAGGAGGAGGATCCCAGTGGAGCTCACCGGTTAATATGTCGGATATGGACACAAGAGTAGCTACCAAGTGACTAATGGAAAAGCGTATGTCCCACACATAGAAAGGGAGACAGACTACGTTAAGAAAATTACAAACTAATTATTCTGTTGCACACATCATCAAAAGTGCTGTCCAAAGTCATTGAACTGAGACTGAAGCTTAATTATGAAAATATCATTGGAGAGTACCTCCAGCTTTTTTTCGAAGTGGATGGTCTACGATTGATCAGATATTTTCAGTAAAACTGGTGCACAAAAAGTAATGGGAATATAATATCGATTTGCATCAGCTCTTTGTAGACTTCAAGCAACCATACAGTAGTATTGACAGAAATATCCTGTACAAAATAATACTTGAATTTGGCGTCACAGCTAAACTCATACGAATGACCAAGGTTACAATGCACAACACCGATTCTCGGGTTAAAGTTAGCGGAGATTTGGTTGAAAGCTTCTCAACAATCTCAGGGCTAAAACAAGGGAATGGACTTGCCCCAATGTTGTTCAATGTTGCTCTGGAACATGTGGTTAGGAAGAAGTCAGCAAACACCACGGGCACGCTACTCTACAAGCTCATGAAACTAGTAGCGTATCCTGAACGCATTAATGCTATATCCAATTCAATTCCAGATGCGAAGGTAACATTCATACGGCTGGATTCAAAAGGGGAAAAAGTCGGCCTTCTGTGTAATGAAACTAAATCTAAATTCATGACCTAAACGGGAAAACAGATGCCCTTATGACGAAAAATGACCTTCGGAGACTACAATCTGGAAAGTGTGGATAGCTTCTCATACTTGGGAGTCCATGTTGATAGAGATGAACGAAATATGGAAAAGGATAGCCGCAGTAAGCAAGGTGCACTTCTCAGTACTTTCCATGCTAAGACCATGTGATGTTCATATGGAAAATAAGGTTTGCATATACAAGTCACGAATAAGATATGTGTAGCTGTATAGATATGTAATCTGGACTTTTACAAATGTTTCTGGAAAAGACTTGGACATATTTGAATGCAAAGCGCTCAGGAGGACATATGGCCCGGTATAGCATGGAGTAGAGTAGAGGCTTCTTAACAACGAAGAGTTGTATAATCTTTATGACGACCCACCTGTGTTCGCATGCAGAAAGCTACGCAAAGTACAATCGGCAGGACATGTAGAAAGAATTGAAGAGCACAGGCTCTACAAAAGAACGTTGAAGAGTTGAGTGCAAGAGAAACATCCAGTTGGAATATCGAAGAAACGATTGGATGGCTCCATCAATGCAGACAAGAGATTCCTGCTTAGGAATCAAAATTTGGGTATGAGGTCGCAGAACCGTGACAGTAAGAGGCAACTTCTACTGGACGCGAAGGTCAAAAATGGAGCTTTGCTATGATGATGATGTAAAGCCAGAACAGCACCCTTAAATTTTTTTAAATTCATAGAACAACAAACACACAGGTTATTTTGCTCTTTTTAATAGATTTGAAATCCTTGAGCCTGGTAAAATTCCTAAGGTGCCTCCTGTTTTCAGTGAATTGTTGGCTATACAGGTTTGAACAAACCCACTCATTAGGCTCAAGGGCCTTCAGATAAATGAGAGCACGAGAACCTTTCGAAAAACTTTGTTTTAAATGAAAATAAAGCAAGCAAAAAAAGTGAATTGATGGTATCCGTAGCCACTTGGTTGTATTTGAGTTAGATATGAAGCTTTTCCGCAGCAAGTGTACATTGTATGATTCAGTTAATAATGTAGCCTAAGTGGTCTAGTGGTTTAAGTGCCAGCCGTTTAGCTGAAGCCCACGATGATGGAAAAGTTTTTGATGCAATTACATTTGAAATCAATATCGTTCTGTGGCGACAACACAACGCATGCATTGCATGCATGCAACAGTAGTGTGCAACATTGTCCCGATGCTTCAGCCACCGCGATAATCATACGATATGGGTTACATGACCAAAGATCCACTCAGCATGTCTGCTGGTTGCGCTTGTGCGTGGTCAGCGATTGTGCTGCGATGAGGAACGCTCTGACGGAGATTGTATCGCGTCGATACAATCATTTGATACATTTGCATGCTCAGCAAATGTGATATGGATGCAAGCACGGAGTTGGGAATCTTGTTATCGCTGCGCGTGTGCATGCTCAGCAAATGTGGTACGAATGCATGCACGGAGTTAGGAATTTTTGTTATCGCGTCGACGAGACGCTAATCACTTCACCTAGAGCGATCGTAGGAACGACATCGAAACGACAACCAGACATCAAAACGACATTCGAATTAATTTTTATCCTAGCGTGTATCGATTATATAGCAACCATTTAATAATCTGTAAATAATAAATACTTTTCTTATCGTTCTCTCGCGTTTGAACTTGTTGAAGGGCCATAACTGGCGATCCTGCCTCCCGCGAGTGGAACATAGCGCCCGACGCTACAGAACTGCCAATCTCACGTGTGTAGTGCTCGTTTTCCCACGTCAGCGTGAATGGGAAATAAACCGGTGAAAGAGGTGACGGGTGAAGTTACGAACACCTTAGTGATAAATTCGGCGCTCGCGGTGCAAAGTGACCGTCTTGAGGTGACACTATTGTGCGTGCTCATCGTAAACATCGCGTCCCTAGTGTACATATTGTACAGGGACCACGTCCGCGGCGTAAAGCGGCGCGCGCAAGCGAATACCTCCCAACCTCGACCATAACAGTTAAAATGTCGAACGAAGACAAGAACAACATCCCGGCAGCCACGCACGATGGAGCGGACCCCGAAGCCGGCGAGATAAGCGGTGTGAAAAATGCCACCTTCCGGATTCCGCCGTTCTGGGAGGAGGACGTCGAACTTTGGTTCGAGCAAATCGAGGCGTACTTTGGGGCGAGCCGCATAACGGGAGACACAACGCGCTTCCAGCTGATCGTCGCCAGCCTAGACATCAGAGTCGTGAAGCAAGTGCGGAGTGCCGTGTCCAAGCCACCAGCGGAAGGAAAGTACGACAACCTCAAGCGAGAGATTATTAGAGCCTTCGCGGAGTCCGCCCAGCAGCGTATTCAGAAACTGTTGTCGGAGGTCGAATTGGGCGATCAGCGACCATCACAGCTGCTGAGCCAAATGCGAACTCTCGCCGCTGACAGCATTTCGGAGGAGACGCTAAAACAGATGTGGCTTAATAGACTGGACATCACGTTACGCAGCATTCTGTCAGCAAACGACGCCTCGCTGCAGAATCTAGCAACGATTGCCGATAGGGTCCACGAAGTGACGAAAGGGTCCAAGCCTTACACCATCGGATCAATCTCGAATCACGACTCTGCGAAAGCCACTCTGCCAACAACGAGAATCCTATCAGAGCTCTCCAAACTGACGGCGGAAGTTGTGAGGCTGGCACGCTGAATCGACAAAGACCACAGGAGCATTTCACAAAGGACCGAGTGCACGTGCCCATGTGCCGGTAATTCAGGGAAACCACGATTACCATCGCAATCACGCCCACAGTCGCCCAAACCTCCAACCGAAGCTTGCTGGTACCACGCCCATTACGGATCAGACGCCACGAAATGCCGACCGCCATGCAAGTTCGGCAAACAGCAAAAAAACTAAAACCGTCCTCTCCGCAAAAACTGGCCGGCGCGCGATCAGTACATCGCTTATACATCCGCGATAACAATGGCACTGGCGCGCTTTTGATCGACACCGGCGCAGACGTATCCGTGATCCCACCTACCATCCGA
This sequence comes from Odontomyia ornata, assembly GCA_963969285.1. Taxonomy (NCBI): domain Eukaryota; kingdom Metazoa; phylum Arthropoda; class Insecta; order Diptera; family Stratiomyidae; genus Odontomyia; species Odontomyia ornata. Next base: position 38,708,915 of record OZ017742.1, read on the forward strand.
GATCGAAGTAACCCAGAATCTGGCACCCGCTTATTAGCTGCTAACGGTTCTGCTATTCGCACCTACGGGAAGAGGAAGCTGACTTTAAATCTCGGCCTTCCGAGGCCCGTTACGTGGACTTTTATCATAGCGGACGTCAGCTCCCCAATCATCGGAGCTGATCTGCTCGAGCATCATGGACTACTCGTGGACATCAGAGGACGAAAACTCATCGAGCGACAAATTGCGAACGCAGCTGAGGTGAAGGCCACATCAACGAACCAACCACTGATACAACCATCGACATCCGCGACAATCACCAGTGAATACGCTGCAATTCTGGCAGACTATCCCGAAGTCACATCAACAGCACCTCGCCGCAACGTTAAGTGCACGACGACGCATCACATTGTGACAAAAGGCCCTCCAGTCAACGCGAAGGCACGCCGACTTCCTCCCGACAAACTCGCCGCTGCGAAAGCCGAGTTCGACAACATGATACAACTGGGAATCTGTCGACCATCCAAGAGTGCATGGAGCAGTCCTCTTCATATGGTACGTAAAGCCAACGGAGACTGGCGTCCATGCGGAGACTACCGAGCCCTCAACGCATGCACCGTTCCGGACCGATATCCAATCGGATTCCTGCAGGACTGCACTGCTGCTTTGCACGGGATGAAGGTCTTTACTGTGATCGATCTACAGAAGGCGTTTCATCAGATTCCAGTCGAGCCGAGTGATGTCCCGAAGACGGCGATTATCACGCCATTTGGATTGTATGAGTTCATCTACATGACCTTTGGCCTATGCAACGCGGGCCAGACCTTCCAACGCTTCATGCACGAGGTGCTAAGGGGACTCAGTAATGTATTCGTCTACATAGACGACATATTGGTGTTTTCACCGGACCCGCAGATACACCAACAGCATGTGTCGGAGGTGCTGGGCCGTCTACGCCAATACGGACTTGCAATCAACAAGGATAAGTGCCAATTTGGACAGGACGAGATTCAATTTTTGGGGCACACGATTTCAACTGATGGATTGAAACCTTTGCCTGAGAAGACGCAAGGCATATCCACTATTCCGAAGCCCAGGACAGCACTGCAGCTAAAGTCATTCTTAGGAATGATTAACTTCTACAGGAGGTTCCTACCGCATGCCGCTCAAACCCAACGCCCGCTCCAACAGCTGATAGAGGGAAACAGAAAGCGCGACAAAACGGAGCTTCAATGGACCGACGAGGCATCGGCAGCATTCGAGAGGTGCAAGTCGGAACTAACCAAGGTTCCGTCACTCGCGCATCCTGATCCAACAGCCACATGGTCCCTAACAGTGGACGCATCGGACGATGGACTCGGAGCTGTCCTGCACCAGACAACGAGCACTGGAACAGAGCCTCTGGGATTTTTCTTACGCAAGCTGAACGACACCCAGCGACGCTACAGCACCTACGACCGAGAGTTGCTAGCGATTCACGAAGCCATCAAGCACTTCCGGTACATGTTGGAGGGCAGAGTCTTCACAGTCTCCTCCGACCACAAGCCATTACAGTTTGCGTTCCAGCAACGACCGGAGAAAGCATCACCGAGGCAACAACGTCAGCTGGATTTTATCTCCCAGTTCACAGTCGACATCCGCCACATTCCGGGCCGGAATAACTCCGTCGCGGATTACTTGTCTCGGGTGAGTACAGTTTCAACGACCGACATCCTTTCTCTCGCTTCAGCTCAACAAACCGATCCACAGCTCAAGGCTTTGCTGGAGGACCAGACGGACAAACTCAAGTGGAAGAAGCAGGAGCTTGCTACTTCCGACACGCCACTCCACTGCATAGTCACCGAAAACAAGGTTCGACCCTACGTACCGCAGCAGCTTAGGCAAACAGTCATGCAGACGATGCATGGCCTAGCACACCCAGGCATACGAGCGACTAGACGACTCATCACCGACCGCTTCTTCTGGCCGGCCATGAATAAGGAGATTAATGATTTCGTACGAAGCTGCACGGCCTGCCAGCGCAACAAGATCGGACGTCACGTCAAGTCACCGCTCCAACGATACACCCAGCCGGACACCAGGTTCGAGCATATTAACATCGACCTCATCGGACCACTATCACCGAACGATGGTTACCGTTATTGCCTAACCATCATTGACAGGTTCACACGTTGGCCAGAAGCCGTTCCGCTCCAGAGTATCACTGCAACAACAGTCGCCAAGGCGCTTATCAATGCATGGATAAGCCGCTTCGGAGTGCCGGCAAGAGTAACTACCGACCTGGGACGCCAGTTCGAGAGCCAAATCTTCGCCGAGCTGACCCGTATTCTGGGAATCAACCACCTGCGGACGACCCCATACCATCCTGCCGCCAACGGGATCATTGAGAGATGGCATCGCACAGTCAAGGCCGCCATCCGCTGCTACGATACAGCCGAATGGACGAAGGTGCTACCTCTCGTGCTCCTAGGACTGCGCGCCGCATTAAAGGAGGATATTAACGCCACACCCGCAGACATGGTCTACGGCACCAGCCTACGGCTTCCGGGGGAGTTCTTCACCGCATCGCAGTCCAAAACCAACGAAACAGACTTCTTGCGTGATCTCAGGTCACGCATGACGAAACTGCGACCTCGAGACACGGCACACCACACCACCACCCAAACTTTCATACACCGAACGCTAGGCAGCAGCTCACACGTCTTTGTACGCAACGACAAGGTAAAATCATCGCTCACACCACCATACGACGGCCCATACCCGGTCCTAAGCAGAAAGGACAAGTATTTCCGCATCGACATTAATGGACACCCCGCCTCAATTTCGATCGACAGGCTCAAACCCGCATTCCTCACGCCAGAACCTACTTCAAAGGCGAGGCCCCTCATTAGCGAACCAACAACAACCACACGCAGTGGACGTAAGATCCGGCCACCCGTACGCTTCCAATAAAGTATCGTGGCCAAGCCACTGCGAGGGGAGTAGTGTGGCGACAACACAACGCATGCATTGCATGCATGCAACAGTAGTGTGCAACATTGTCCCGATGCTTCAGCCACCGCGATAATCATACGATATGGGTTACATGACCAAAGATCCACTCAGCATGTCTGCTGGTTGCGCTTGTGCGTGGTCAGCGATTGTGCTGCGATGAGGAACGCTCTGACGGAGATTGTATCGCGTCGATACAATCATTTGATACATTTGCATGCTCAGCAAATGTGATATGGATGCAAGCACGGAGTTGGGAATCTTGTTATCGCTGCGCGTGTGCATGCTCAGCAAATGTGGTACGAATGCATGCACGGAGTTAGGAATTTTTGTTATCGCGTCGACGAGACGCTAATCACTTCACCTAGAGCGATCGTAGGAACGACATCGAAACGACAACCAGACATCAAAACGACATTCGAATTAATTTTTATCCTAGCGTGTATCGATTATATAGTAACCATTTAATAATCTGTAAATAATAAATACTTTTCTTATCGTTCTCTCGCGTTTAAACTTGTTGAAGGGCCATAGTTCATTTTTCCTATTTTGCTTCAAAGGTGAATAAATCAAATAATCTTCATAATGTGAATATTGTCTGTTCTCTTCCTTCTTTCTTAGTAATTTGCATACAGGCAAGATTGTATCATTCCTCCCATCTTTCAGGACTCGATGGATAACCTTCCTTTATGTATGAAACACAGTTTTTTTCTTCCTTCTATTAAAATATTCATAAGATAAACTGCTTTTCTCAAAATTTAGATGTAAACGATGACGACAAAATGAGGAAATTGGACGACATTGTTTTCCAACGTTTTTTTAGCTAAGGTAAGCATACTAGACCGACGTATAAACTACGTAAATAATTTTCTACTCTTCCTCTTTGGACCTCACTTTCCCTCTCAATCATCATTGTCAGTGTCAAGGAAAATATTTATCTGAACGACAAAAATGAGGCTTGGATGAATTCAAATTATATTCTACACCTTTTCTGGGCTTTTCTCCTTTAGAAAAAAATATTTAAAGCGTTTAAGTAGAAAAGAGCTTTTCAGTAACCATCATATTTAAGGAGAATGAATAATGATATTTTTCAATTAGTTTTTATGAGAGCTTCATGCTTCCAGACAGGATGTTGTATATTGTGTTGAGTCCTTACAGGAGTGATGGTAAATTTATTTATTTTTTGCTGATGATAAGAATATTATCAACACAAGGAGGACATCATAATGGTAATTTTATGCACGCGTCGAAGTTTAATGGTCAGCAAAAAAAAGAGTAGTTTGAGTGATTTTCGAAATTAATATTTTATGAGTTGGATGGAAAGATGATGAAAATAGAGGTTTTTTTAATGTAAGAAGGTAGATGAAGGGCATTATTTGAATAAATTGCTGCAATTGATTTGCTTCAAACGAGTTTGAAAATAATGCTGCTTTTCAATAAACTGATCTGAGAAGGAACGATTTCTTTATGTTTAAATAAATATCTACGTTAATATTCACTGGTAAATCACTGCCAAATATAACTTTGTCAAGCTCACACGTGACAATATTTATCCTTTGTGAATAGAATATAAGGCTTGCGTTGTTTTAACTTCACAATGGTTCCCATTCAATTCATGAAAATGTTAAAATATCAAAAGATATAAGGAATTCATGCATTGAAAGATTTCAATCGATATTATTTTCGAAATTTCTCATACTTGGCATAAATGTGAATTTCACAAATTTCATTCTTGCCAATATTTCTTTTAAACGATTCAAGAATCAAAAAATTACATACCGATCTAAGAAATCCAAATGAATATGCTATAATTATGTATATTTCCGCTCAAATAACGTGCATTGCCAATGAAAAGAATTGTTGAATGGTACGAGGAAGTCTAGACGAAATGAAAATACAAATTAATTTGATTAATTTGTAGTATGTACATATCAAACTTAACAAATTGCTTTTCTTCAAGCAACCAAAGCGTCTTACATTGTACTCATGTGTGGTGAATGCATGAATGTTTGAATGACTCATGCATCCGCGAATAGAGTTGCACTTGCAAAGAGTCACTTCAATTCAAACAATTCGAATGGAAAAACATAGAATTTTTCAGATGTATTTCATTTTCCGCAATTGATACTCATTGCTATGGTTTCGTTTGTATATTTGGAAAAGTCGCTACATGTGCGATTTTCCGCAGTTAGTATTTTCGCTGTATTTCAACTTTCAGATGAAGTTCATTTCCGCTTTTCAGGGCGTGATTTTATTGGAGATATTCAAGTTGTACTTGAAATCGATGTAAATCTTCATATGGTGGAATTGAATGCATACATTTTTGGTGTTTACGAGTATAATATACTGTTCAAAGGAATCGGAAAAAATGGAACTGAATAATTTTTTTTAACCAGTTGGCAACTTATCATCACTTAATTTGGACATGAGGTTTGGCATCATAGAGAGGCTCAAGAAGCTAACCATGAACAGAATTCTTTGCTTAGTTTCGTTCAGCTGACTGTGCCACACTTATCAGGTGCTCGTTGTTGCTTATAAGGGGAGGTTGGTAACTATGTAACAAAATCATTTGATCGCATGGGTGGTGCTTTCCACCAATATAATTTACTATCGTATTGAATTTTTGTACTAATCCCCGATCGCTCAGAGCGATACACGACAGACATCTGTTATCCCTACACAATTGCTGATCAGCTGGCAAGTGTTAGATGACAGATTTCTGCCACTTGATGTTGGCTGCGTGGTGAACTGTCGTATTTCAAGTGACGGTTCGGACTAGTGGTTTTGGTACTGCTAATCAAGGAACCCGTGGAGTTGTTCGAGCCAGAGTTGTTGGAATTAGTGATGAGTCGTACGCGTACATACTGTCCGAACAGTGTACTGGACTGTTCGTGTGCGCCAAATATTTAACGTACTACGTGCACAGTGGAACAGTACAGTGCTCGATGTTGATGTTGACCCTAATGTTTCTTATGAATTTTGCGACTTTTCCTTTCAGACTCGGAAACCAATAGTGTTTCTTCAATTGCTCATAAGTTTTTTCTATTCCTAGGTGACCAATCTTTTCATGCGTCAAACGAATCACATTATCCTCCATTTCTAATGGTAGGTACATTTGCGGTTGTCCAGATTCATTTCTTCTAAAGACTAGACCATCTGATAACTGGTAACCTAGGACTGGACATAAGTTTAGTTGTTCGCGAAGTTTTTGGATGCATTTGTACCGGTTTTGCGTGACTTGGAACAAAAAGTCTAAGATCTCATTGTCAATAGTGGCTAAAACTTGATCAGTTATATCAGTTGTGCTTCCAGGTGATGCGTCTGCGTAGATGCTAGCATTCTCATTAGAGTCTTGTACGTAATTATTCATTTTAACAGCAGGATATATGAAAGGGTCGTCAGTGTTGGCATAAGGGACAGCGGGCTTTAGGACAGGACAGCGAGGGGCATTAGAACTGTATAATATGTCTGGTTTTACCAGATATCTCTCCTGTTCCTCTCTAGAACAAAATATAATATTTATAGTGTTAATCCGAATTGGAGGAACGCTTACCTAACCAAGCGGCTAGGCCGCAGAGATTTCTGGCGAGGAATCTTAAATTCCACTGACGCCATGGTTACTAAAATAAATATATGTATATTTATGATGCGCTACAAATAGTAGCGAGTCCTGCGCTACAAATAGCAGCGAGTCCTTCGAAATATTTGTTACGCTACGATTAGCAGCGGATCCTTGCTCAAACAGAGTTTCGTCTAAAACTGGATATATTTTCAATTCCTACTTTGGTATTTATACATTTTCTTACTTACAAGCTAATCATAATTTACAATAGTTTATTAGTCATAAATTCTATTCGTTTAATTTTACAAAAATGACCCAATTCTTAATTTATTATTCATCCACTTGACCAAAGAAAATTCAAGTGCATGTCGCGTGCTAGTCGTGTACATGTAAGATGATATTTCTAGTTCACACATTAGTCTAAATGAATTTCCCATATGGGTTTCCGTAAGATACTCACGTTACATTTTACGGTGTGAATGAAATGGGTTTCATATTCATTTCACATTCAATTTATTTACGATCGTAAATAAAAACAGAAAATTAGGAATGTGAATATGAATATGATACATGTAAATATTAAGAATGAAATGCATTGAGAATATATGCATCATAGCATAAATCGATTGAATGATATGTACTATTTAATTATTAAATGATATGTATTGTTACATCATTAATATGATATTATGATATGTATTGTATTGATGATGTAATGATATGTATTGTTATTGATTGAAAAGTCTGTATTGTTACATCATTACAACATCATTACAACTGGCTTTGGTTGATTCGGGGTAATGGTCTAAGGATAATTCAAGTTGAGCGTGATTAAGAGCGCAAGTGACGCACCGAGGATCCGACATCTGTTTTGAATCAGAAACAAGTTGGGTAAACAGACCTACGCTCATGTCAGAAGGGTTTTGTATTCAATTTACAAAATGCAGTCACCAGATCGAATCAAATCAAGAAACATGTCAAAGACGATTTAATTGGAGAAAATATGAAATGCGAAGATCGTACTATTTTTAACAAAGTTCAATGAATTTCGACTTTTGAGGTTTTTGGTATTGGTATACTCATAAATATCTCCCTTGATAATTATTTCAGATGTCCATCCGCGACGGAGGAAACACATTTTTCATGTATTTCCCCCCTGTGCCCCCACTAAAGCAAAAACTGACAGTTTAACAACTGTTTTGAAAAGCTCCCATGAAAACTTTCATTTCATACTCATACCGGCTACGTTTGATGAATTTTTTTTTCAGGGGCCACTCTCCTGTGCTGAAATCATCTATTCATGGCCAATTTTTTCGAATCCTAGAATGGTTACAAAACCCCTTTGCTAGGAGCTCTCTCCCACCTCCTTGACTTATTTCACTTATGAGCATTAATTGTAGGTACTCATCTTCAGTCATTCATTGAATTGAATCAAGTGTTCAAAGCATGCACCTTAAACGTTGAAGTTGGGAAAAAATAACTCCAAATTATTCAATCTTCGCATTTAAAACAGCCACTATCTTGTTTTACGATTACTGATACTACTAGCTGAAACGATTCTCAAAGATATACATGACACCTATCATTCCTGAAATTTTCATGCAAATCCAAATCCAAAACTGTAGTGTCTGAGTCGGTAAAAAGCGCATGTTGTTCCATAACCATATGTTGCCATAGTAATGTATTACTAAAAAAAATGCAGCGCATATTGTTCCATAGTAATACAGGAAAATTCAAACCGCTATAACTTCGCTAAATATGATTCAATCTTTATGAAACTTTCAGGATAGATCAATTTTATAAATAATCATCTGTATACTGAATTTCATAGAATTTAAGGGCAACGTTAAGATTTTATTCAAGAAAACATAAAATCGATAAATCATACTATTACTAACAAAGTTGAGTGAATTGTGACTTGTCATGTATTTGTTGTTGTTGTACTCACCAAGGCCTACATTCCTGATTTTTTTCAGATTTTTCGGATCACAGGTGTCCAATCGCGAGGGGGGGGGACACAAATTTTTCGTGTATTTCCCCTCCCTGTGCGCCCCTCGAAGCAAACTTTGCCAAACTAAGACCTGTTTTGAAAAGTTCTCATCAAGACCTTTCATTTGATACCCATATCGGCTACCTTCAATGAAATTTTTTTTTCGGGGGGTCACTCCCCTATATGGGGAGACCCCCCTTAAATACCTTACGAAAATTTTGTTGTAGTTGAACTTTGAAGAGATCACCACTTGACACCTACATACAAAATTTGATGTTTCTAGCTTAAGTAGTTTCCGAGGAAAACTGCTGTGACACACGGACGGACGGACGGACGGACGGACGGACGGACGGACGGACGGACGGACGGACGGACGGACAGACGGACAGACTGGTCGCGAAACTAGTAGGGTTTTGTAAAATTATTTTACAAAACCCTAAAAATAGCTCTAGAATCAGTATTAGTTATTGATTCGTCATTTGAAGAAGCGCAAGAAGTGTAGGACTGGCTCAATTTGTCTACATGACCCATGGATACTCCGCTTTGGTTCTGTATTGTGTAATTATAATTCTCAAGCTCGTGGGCCCATCTGGCGATTCTTGGGTTTACATATCTTTTGTTAAGAGTGAGCGTCAGAGTGTTAAAATCTGTTATTATCTTAAAAGCTATGCCTTCTAAATAAACTTGAAAGCACCTCAGTGCATAAATAATGGCCAACGTCTCCAGTTTGACACTGTGATATCGAGATTCAGTGGGTGTGGTAACTTTTGAAAAAAAAAGTAAAGTAAGAAACTTATGATCGACTTGCCTTTGTGACAATATTGCCCCATAGCCAGAGGAGCGCAATGGAGTTCAGTTTCTTTTTTCGGATCATAAATTGCTAATAATAGGCAGCGGCTAGCTTAGTGCGCAGTTCAGTGAATTCAAAGGCTACAGCCTCACGGGTGAGGTATTGCAGCGGCTTGTCTATTTTTGAGAATGATTCGATAAACTTGCGAAAATAGGAGAAAACGCCTAAGCAGGTCTTAAGTTCCTTCTGGTTCCTCAGTATAGGATATTGCTTGATGACTTTTATATGGACCTTACTTAGATGCACTCCAGAGGCACTGACAGAGTACCCTAAATACTCGATCTCTTCAAATGCAAATCTACATTTTCTCAATTTTTACTCAAGCTTCTTTTCGGTAATACGTTTCAAGACTCGACCTAGCAGCTCAATATGATCTTCAAGGGATGCGGTTGCGATCAGTATATCGACCAAGTAGACAATAATGGATGCAGACTCGAGCATATCCCTAAATATTTCGTATATAAAGCGCTGGAATGCAGCAGGGGCATGTTTCAGTTCGAAAGGCATCCATAAGTATTCATAGTGACCATTTGGAGTTACAAATGCTGTGCATTTTCAGATTCAGGTGCCATTCTAACTTGATGGAATCCATTATGCAGATCAAAAACTGAAACGAGACTTCTTCCATGCCAAATAATCGATGCGGTCTTCTAAAAGCGGTAGCAGAAAATGGTCTTGTATGATCTGTTTGCTTAGGGCTCTGTAGTCCACACACATTCTCAATTCATAGATTGCTTCCTCAAGAGGTTTGTATTTGACCCATGGACCGGTCAACCCTTTATTATTGGTCAGTTTGAAGGCATAGAAATAACTTTTGTCTTTTTCAAACGCTTTATTCTTGTGAGTATACATCTGCGTACTAATATCAATTCATGAAGGTAAATATTAAATTCTTTTAGGAATTCTCGGCCTCAGATTATTATACTGTTTCACCTGAATTCACTATAAGAGGAATCTTTCTCCATTGACTACGAAATTTAATATAGGCATTGACCTTACTGTACGTTTATATCGTTGCATTTCCTAAGCCACAAAGTCTCGAAACTTCTATTGCTAATAAGTAGAGGGACTGCAGATCGTTTCACAAAACTTATTGGACTGCCAGTGTCGGAAAGAGACAAAAGTTTTACCATTTCTGTGTATTCTCCCCGACTATAAGTAAAAGAAACACTCCCGATTAATTGCGTTTCATCGTCAGTTATAACACTATCGTTCTTCAGTTCGTTAACGTAGGCAGCGGTGTTGGTGTTGCGAATAGCTCTCATGATTTTTTTTGGATTCAGGCAATCGCGAAGTTGATGTCCAATCTCCCAACATTTGAAGCACGAACCTGATGCACGCGCCTCATCTGGTGCAGTTAAAACAGCGTGGCGTTTCTTCCAGGACAGTGGGAACGACAGATTTCGCAGGAGTTGATCTAAGTACCGTTGCAGCAGCTTCACGAGAAGTTGCAGCAAATTAGCGGGAAGTTGCGGTGACTTCACGTGTGTTAACAACACACTTTAGAGTAGATGTAATGCACCTTTCGTGAGGCTCAAGTAACTCCTCCAGTTGTCGGACAGTGCGTGCTCTCAGAAGTAAGTATGCCTCAGTATTACCTACCTTAAGACCGTTCACGATGAGGTTAACTAATTCGATTTTGGTGAGCTGGGTTGGTTTTGCAATTGCTTGCATTTTGAAAACATATCTCTGCCACGTTCCGGGCTTCCAGTTGGCGGTATATGTCTTGTAGAGAGAATGTGCGACCAAATTCCACCATCAGGTTGGTTTGGATTCTTTCATAGCCTATAGCACGAGTGGTTCTGAGAAAGGCTTTTGCAGTTCCTGTGACGAGACGTCGAAGGCATAACACCTTAAAGTGATCATCTGTACTGGCGGTTGCCAAAAAGTCATCTAGATCAGCTACAAGGCTCCGGATATCATAGTGGTCATCGTACTGAATTTGTCACTAAAGTCAATATGTCGTGTGTTCGCAGTCTTGGTGGGTTGACTACCTGCTTCGGGTAGACTAATCGCATGTTTTAATTCAAATAGTTCCTTCCTTTCCTTCAAAATCGCTATTTCTCCTTCAGTGGCCTATTCTTCGGTGACTTCATGAGCCAAGGGGGGTCGTTGAGACAAAACAGCGGCTTTAGGGAGACGGGTGGTGGTTATAACATCGTGGACAGTAGTTGTCCTCGTAGGTGCAGCAGTTTCATCGGTAATAAGAGCAGCTGCGGTGGAGGGCATTATAGAAAAAATCGGCAGATCGGTGTGGACATCGGTTGTAACAGTGCAATCAGTAACTGTAGTTGCCGGAGTAGTCTTCAGGGTAGCAAAAGATGAATTAAAAGCGGCTTTTGTGGCAACATCTGTCGTGACCAGGGCCACAGATGGGACATCAGTGGCGCTAGTTGTTTTTGAAGCGATACTAGTGACGTTAGGTCCACGTGTTGTAACTCCGAATTCGGATTCGGGTGAATGATTATCGGTAGGTGTGTCATCTGCTTCCAATGAATCGTCACTTTCAGGGAAATTTATGCCCTCGCCTTGCTCTATTGTATCATAGAGGAGCCTCAGTTGCACCACTGTGGCCTCGGCGGCGTATCTATAATGGCCGTGGCGGGTGCCTCCAGCAAATGGTTTTTTGTTAACCAGACCATCACGTTATCAAAGAAAAATTCGACGATTCTTTTCTTCTTTTTATGTATTGGCTCACTTTTTTATTGCATCTTTAACCACGAAGTTCAGCGTATGAGTAAAGCAGGGCACATGATTTCACGGTATTTTTCCAATGGCTGCAATCGTATTTTATGCGTTATTTGTGACGATGGCTTGAATTTTCTCCTGGGTCTTCCAACATTCTGCGATCCTTTGAAGTTCATTTCCCAGGTTCACTGTCACATGACTGTCAGTATAATTGTAGCAGTCCTAAAGAATTGTCGCATTTTTGAAATTCTGGTCGATGAAATGGGCTGTTGTCGATAAGTAATTTTCGTTAGCCTTTGAAGTTCAACTGTCAGTTGGCAAACCAATTGCTTTTGCCGATTGAAGATTGATTTGAACTTCTTCTTTTATTAAGTTGATATGGTTTTTCTAGACGGCATTCGATATGCGGGATTCAAAGCGTTAATGTATTTTTTGAAGCTTTCACTTTCGACTATTTGAAAGGGTAAATAGTCTTTGACGATAGTTCCTACCAACAATTTATTGAGATCGCAGGTTTTTTTCTGGCTTTTGGAAAAAATTGGTCATTATCGAACATCTTCCAAGAATTCCTAATGCAAAGTTGCTGGGCTCTAACGAGACAAAAGATTGAACTGACGTCGAAGCAGCTGGATTTTGTAAAGAAGTGGGTGTAAGTAGATCGTTTACATTTTCGGCTCGTACAGCTCTCGTTTCTGAGCTATAAGCGTGAAATTGTTTCGACTTCAAGTGACGTGTTAGAGGAAAATTGGAGCCTCCTTTTATGGATATAACTTGCTTTTTGCTGATTCCTATCTACTATTTCTTTAAAGTATACCCAAAGGAAACTGCTTCTCTTTGTTGTTTCTTGTTGCAGCTTATGTTTTTTTTTTGCTTCATGGAACCAAAGAAAGCGTATTAAAAATTTTTAAAGCTGCTTTCAAAAATAACAAATAGCCTGTTTAATTTGAAGCGGCAATATCAAACAAATATTTACGCCGTACAAAACAATTTACGCAGAAATAACCAAAAACCAGAAATTTTCATGTTTATATGCTATATAGAAAAAAGGTGGAGGCATATTAAAACTTTAATCTCGCAGGGTCTTCTTGGCTCCTCTTCAGGTACTCAGAAAAAAGGAATTGCGAGATTTTTCGGCTTCTTCTGAGAATAACAAAGAGCGAGTTTTACGATGCAATAAATACTCTGGGAATAGTCGAAGCTCAGCTTTCATAATAATATATATTTCATGAAAAGCGTCTGATGCAACAAAGCAACTAAGAATTTACATTGAATTATAGGTCAGCGCTGTCAAACACTACATTCCGTTTAAAGTTCTTGATTTGTACAACTCTGTAATTTTATAATTGATAGATAAACAGAACAATGATATTAAATATATCAATTGACCAAACTGCTCGAACGTGGTTTCCCAATTTCTTATCATGAGATTGAAATAAAATATTCAAGTTCGTAAAAAAACGTTTCTGCTAAGTTCTATGTTTAGCGCTGAGAACCTGGTAAAAAAGTTTGCTTATAGTTGTAGAAAATATACAAAAATAAAAAATTAATCAAAAAGTTACACTGTACTGTGCACTAACTACTGAGCAACTCATGTGCTGTATGTTAATAACTATTCACCGGACAATGTACTGCACGCACTGTGCCGCACACTTCGGTGTACTGTGCGGAAAGTACTGACAGAGTTTAGTGTGCTACTTCGACCCATCACTAGCTGGAATCAAAATTAGACACAGAATCGAGTTCCACCAATGATTCAGTAATAATAATACAAGTTACGAATTACTATGTGTGCACTCCTTTTTCGAGGAATCTGAAATTGAGCGTGAAATTGAAATTCCATTGGATTTTCGTGATTTTTCCTCGTTCTTATTGGAGTTCGGAATTGAATTGGAATTTAGTGAATAAATGATTGAAATTTAATCGTGCTTAGAAGATCTAATTCTGTGGAATGATTCGAATTAAGAAAAGTGATTTATCGGGAAATACTAATCTCTACTCTGTTTGTATACATTGTGCCCCTATTTACAGTTTTCTAAACGTTGTGGGGCAGGAGTACGTAGCCGAGTCCCATAAACCTTAATGCATCGACAGTGGAAATAAAAGATTTGCATCCTGCGGAAAACGTAAATTGTGACTTGAGAATAGCTATCCGGGAACGTTTTAAACATAAAATCAGACATGCATGGTAGTAAATTCTAAGCCGATGGGAAGTTTTAGCAAAACTGGATCATGCTCTTCTGCAATAGCTAGGCATAGATCTTCCACTTACAAAAAAAAAAAATGAACAGCTGACCTTCGTTATCGGCTCTTGGTGCTTTCAGGAATATCACCAACTTATACAGGTACTTCTGACGTTTTACGCAGGAAGGGAGTCGGCGAGTCAACTAGTAGTATAGAAATGTATCTCGAATCAAAAGACAATCATAAAGAGACTACGAATATTTGTTTTAAATTTTGAAAATACTTTTCTTGCATTTAATGGAAGGAAGTCATTTTATTTATGTTCAGTTGCGACAAGTTGATTTAATGTGCTCTACTCGTAAAAGAGGAGAACTCGTCGTATGGTTGTAGCAATTTCGAAGAAAGTCACATGTGTCAGCTAGAAATTAAAGCAAATAGAGATGCAATCTTTAGATTACTCAAGCCAAATAATACTTCGGAGGGTATTTTAAGGAACATGTCATTGATATTAGGTAGTCAATCACGAGCTGTTTATTGGATTCATGTCATTTGGAGAACTCAACCCTGGGATCCTTTCCTATATCATGCCGCTGTACGTTAAAACCTTGGGGGTGGGTTTTTATTACATTTTTACTACAGGAATCAATGAAAAAGTAATTTTAGCTAAAAAATGTTCTAAACATTTTATTTTTGTAAACTAATATTTTTCGAGCTATTTGCGTTGAAGGAACAGTTTTTCGATGAAAAAATTTACGTTTTTAATGGGTTTTGGCGAATAACTCAAAAAATATGCATTTTATCAAAAAAAATTGTGGCGAGCAAAATTATAGTTTTTAAAGCAACAAAAAAATGTTTTTTAAAATTTCAAATAACGAGAAAACTTTGCACTGTTCGAAGAAAATTTAAAGATTTTTTTAAGCATATAATTAGGCCTTTGTTTAAAAAAAAAGTGTCTAACATGAACATTGAGCGACTTATGATCAAGATAAGGTCGGTACCTACTTTTTTCTACGAAAAAAAAAATCAGTGAAAAGATCCCCCTAGCTATCCCCTAATTAAAATTGATCTTCATCCTTCTGTGATTCTCTTTATACATGTATTATCAGTACATACAAGAAGTCTGACAAATTCAAAATCACTAATTTTAGAAAAATTGGAATTTAAAGAGAAACAATTAATCGCAGTTTCGAATTTTTCATCTTTTCCTTTAAATATCTCCGAAAATACTGGAGATACGAAAAAAATGCTAGAGTAAAAACTTGTAGCTTTTTTAATGGCAATATAGTGCAGTAAATACTTGGCAAGACGTAGCTATTTAAACACTTTATTTACGAGCGAACACCACCTTATTCGAGCTCTTTAAAATTACCCCATTTAAAAATTAAGGGGTCTTAAGGAATTTATTTCACATATTCTTATAGCTCTTGAAAACCCCTACTAAATCGTTACTGAAAAAAACTTTCTATCACTAACAATGAAGGACCTACATATTGTTACATGTACAAATAATTCTGCGAGCTACTGTCGCAATTGTTTTCACAACAATTAAGAACATCAAAAATTTACTCGAAATCACGAGAACCCACCAAGCATCAACATCTGAAAGTGAGTCACTGTTCCATTCATTTGCAGTCGCTCGAATGTTCCCGCGAATTCGCCAATGTACGAGAACTGGATTGAATGACTACAGGCCCTATATAAAGGCGAGCTGAATGAATGGGGGGATCATCATTCATTCGACCGCGATAAGAACTGCGATAGTATGTGGGAAGCGATATTATTCGAGTAGTAGAAAAGTGATTTTCGTAATAGTGAAGTGATTTAGAAGACAATTGCGATAAGAAATTTATGGACAAGTGTTAGATTTTTCATAGTGAAAATTAAAATTAGTGAAAGTGTTAAATTGATCGTTTTGCACTTTTGTAATTAAATAAACTCTTTTAACTTGAATTAAAAGACATTCCGTTTTCACTTTCCCGGAACATTAAAATTATTGGCCGCGAACCGAAAACACGCGACAGTGGTGTCGAGAAGTGAGAAAGAAAATTTTGAAATTGAAAAACGTTTAAAAAAATGCACAATAGTGAAATATAACGTGGAAACTGGTGGAAAAATAAATGAAAGCCGAAATAATAAAAATAACCACGAAGCTAACATTTGAAAATAAATGAATTTACCATGGCGGAGCTTAAGGGAGACGCGGAAATACCAAAAACAAAGAAGCCAGAAAATGCGCTAATGCAAATGTTAATGCTGATGTCATCCAGTCTGACTGCGAAGCTAGATGAACAGTCATCCAATTTAACAGCGAAGTTAAATGAGCAATCCACGAAGCTAAATGAACAATAAGCGAAGCTAGGCCAACAAACGTTCGAAATCAAGGAAGACATCAAGGCAGACATCGCACAGAAGCTGGAGAAACAGTCAACTGATTTGAAGGCAGATTTGGAAAAACAGTCTACCGAAATAAAAGCAGAGCTCAGTAGTCTCAGCAACCAAATTAAATGCGTCGAGGAAAAGGTATACCAGGTCGAGGAGAGAATCAACCATGAGATGGAAAACATGAAAAAAGAATTGGAAGCAGCGAAGGCAGTAGTAACCACCTCACCAGCCCCGCTTATAACCGCAGCGCAAAGCACATCCAGAAATGTGTAAGTACCAATATTCGATGGGCAAACGGTCTGGAGTATTTACAAGACCCAGTTTAAAGCTGCCGCAAGGGCAAATCACTGGAATGGGCAGGAACGAGCAACTGCATTAATTCTTGCTCTAAGAGGCCCAGCTGCCGAGCTTTTGCAGACGATCCCCGATGAATTGCACTCAAACACAAATGCTATAATGAATGCGCTCGACATGCGTTATGGAGACGATCATCTAAGGCAGATTTATCGGTCACAGCTAAGGCATCGGATGCAGAAGTCTGGTGAAACCCTACAGCAGCTAGCCCAAGACATTGAGCGACTAGCACTTTTGGCTTATCTAGCTTACGACCCAGAACATCGAGATTACGCAGCGACAGAAGCATTTATCAGTGCGTTAAAGGTATAGGAATTGCAACAAGCCGTGCGTTTAGCTCAAAAGCAAACGGTTAAGGACGCATTCGTTTATAGTCTGAACTTTGAGGCAGCGAAAAATGCAACTCGTACCACTGCCCGGGTCCGTGAAGTAGTGGCAGACGAGTGCAGGTGTAAGTGCGTGGAAAATGAGCGAGAGCCGCAGGTGAATGGTGCGCCTAGGTGCTGGGATTGCGGAGAGAAGGGGCACCTGCAAAGGGACTGCAAAAAGCGAAGGAAACGGAGCTATTGTCCAGGATGGTGGAGATCCAGACCGTGTCAGGAGCCTAGAATGGAGGCCCATCAAACTGCAAGGGCTAACTTTGTGGGGCAAACGTTAGCTAGGAGGATCGACATCCCCAGTACCCCCATCACCGTGCCAAGGCAACATCGTGGAGAAGCAGACAGATGCCTTCCTGGTCAAGTTGATGAAGACCATTGCACCATAACAAACGACACTGGTGCAACCCGATCGACGATCCGACCAGACCTAGTGAGGCCCCAACTACTTTACAATGGCAGAGTTAATGGAAATGCTGACGCCCTATCTCGTCATCCATGTCCAGCTAACTGCAAGCATTGCTGGTGGATTGAGGAAAAGGAGCCGCCCGTTGACCTGCGAGTGATAACGGCCGAATTCGATGAAGGTTGGTCAGCGGAGGAGATTCGAAATGCCCAGTTTGCCGATGAGGATATCGGACTGTTGCTCGTATGGAACGAGACAACTGGGTGACCTGAGTGGAAAGATGTTTCAATGCATGGCGCAACCCTGAAAAGCTATTGGGCACAATGGAACTCCCTTCAGGTGGAGGGTGGCTTACTCAAGCGGAAATGGGAAACGGTGGATGGTAGCTCCTATAGGATGCAAACTATACTTCCCAAAAGCCGGATTCGCGATGTGATTAAGGAAATGCATGAAGGATCCTCGGGAGGCCACCTTGGTGTTAACAAGACCATAGCGAAATCGCGGGAACGGTTCTACTGGCTCCACGCTCGAGAAGACGTAGAGGACTGGTGTCGCAGATGCACAATTTGCGCCTCCGTCAAAGGCCCAAAGCGACGACAGAGGGGACAAATGCAAACCTATAACGTAGGCGTGCCATTCGAAAGGATTGCTGTTGACATCGCAGGACCCTTTCCTGAATCCGAATGGGGGAATCGATACACGCTGGTTGTGGCCGATTATTTCAGCAAGTGGCCTGAGGTCTACCCCATTCCCAACCAGGAAGCAACTACTGTAGCTGAACAGCTAGTGTTAAATTGGGTCAGTAGGTACGGTGTACCTTGCGAACTACATTCGGATCAAGGCCGAAATTTTGAGTCACTAGTTTTTAGCGAAATGTGCGAGCTGCTGGGAATACGGAAAACGAGAACAACACCGCTGCATCCCCAATCCGATGGAATGGTCGAACGGTTCAACGGCACGCTAAATAAACACCTGGCCAAGATGGTCGACGAGAACCAAAGGGACTGGTACCGACATATCCCACTATTTTTGATGGCGTACAGAGCTGCCGAACATGCATCCACGGGCCAAGCTCCAGCCAAAGTCCTTTTTGGAAAGACTATTCGTCTGCCAGCCGATATAAAGTTCGGACACCCCTGAGAAACCCCAAACGATCTCGGAGTACGCAAGTGATCTAAGACAACGGTTGAACCAGATACATCAGACAGTGCGAAAACACCTCGAATCAGCTACTGACCGCATGAAGACCAGGTATGATCTAAAGGCAAATTCTACTGGCTTCCAGCAAGATGACTTGGTGTGGCTATATAACCCGCAACGGCGAAAGGTTAGGTCTCCAAAGTTGCAACATAATTGGGAGGGACCATACCGGGTCACAAAGCGAATTAACGACGTCGTATATCGCATACAGGAACACCGTAAACCCAGAGCCAAAATGAAAATCGTGCATCTGGACCGTCTTGCCCCATATTACACCCAGGGAGAATTGACTACATCTGGCGACACATCTTTTCGGGGCGAAAAGAACAGAGGTGGGGGCAGTGTTACATGCACAAATAATTCTGCGAGCTACTGTCGCAATTGTTTTCACAACAATTAAGAACATCAAAAATTTACTCGAAATCACGAGAACCCACCAAGCATCAACATCTGAAAGTGAGTCACTGCTCCATTCATTTGCAGTCGCTCGAATGTTCCCGCGAATTCGCCAATGTACGAGAACTGGATTGAATGACTACAGACCCTATATAAAGGCGAGCTGAATGAATGGGGGGATCGTCATTCATTCGACCGCGATAAGAACTGCGATAGTATGTGGGAAGTGATATTATTCGAGTAGTAGAAAAGTGATTTTCGTAATAGTGAAGTGATTTAGAAGACAATTGCGATAAGAAATTTATGGACAAGTGTTAGATTTTTCATAGTGAAAATTAAAATTAGTGAAAGTGTTAAATTGATCATTTTGCACTTTTGTAATTAAATAAACTCTTTTAACTTAAATTAAGAGACATTGCGTTTTCACTTTCCCGGAACATTAAAATTATTGGCCGCGAACCGAAAACACGCGACAATATGTTTAAAAAACCAATAAATTTTTTTCAAAAAAAGAAAGAAAGATTCTACTACCAAATTCAACAGTGGCTTGGAAATGAAAACATCAGAGCAACAGATTCGAAATGGTACTTAAAAGACGGTTCATCACACATCGTGCGCATGAACAAACCGCCTGCAACTTTAAAAATGATTTTTTTGCTAATGCAAAAAAGGGTGTGGCGTTTTATGCGGCTACAGAGAAGATGGGTTGTATTGCAATTTCACGTGTTCTGAGTGCTCGGGTGAAGACTGTAATAATAGACCACCAGTAATCGAGGAAGATGAACATGACATTGACTACGATGAAGATCGAATCAAAGAGACAGACATTTAAAAAACGTCTTAGTATTTGCATCGTCTATGTATGTAAATGTATGTGATATGCGGTGTATTTTTGTGTTGATAAATTTTTTTGTATGTAGTTTTACTTTTTTTCCATTTATACCCATTAAATTAGTTTATAAAAGAGTGAAGTAGGAAGAGTGCTTTTTAGATTGAAAAGTTGCAAAATGAACTTAATACATATTTTAAACAACCGAATTCTTGAATTGAATCATTATCATAATTAATCTTTTTTTTGGGGGAAAAAATTTTTTTTTTCATGAAGCTCTTACAAGGGTTGATTTTTAAAGGCTAAAATAATCATTATTTAACCAATCCAAACCAAATTTTACCCATAATAAGGTTTAAAATGTTAGTTTATAATTTTTTACAATCATTTAAAGATATTTGACAAATGAAGTTATATTTTACTTCACCGTAATCATCCTTATAATTTGAAAATTAGAGAGTGATAGCTTTTGATAATGTGTAAGAAGGAAAGATGATAACAACAACATTTTATTAGGAACATATTAAAAATATTTAAATTTTTTTTTGGAAGCCTGTGTTTATATTCAGCGATTCGATTGAAATTACTTTCTATCATAAGTAAGTAATTAACGATCTGTGGTTTTGTGTTAGTGTTTTATCCCGATTCAATCCACTCCATGGCACTGACGGAAAAGCTTTGGTAGTTAATTTCATAAATCAAAAAAATTTCACAACCTCGAAGAATATGAAAAATAGGAGTTCCTCTCTTCTCTTTTTCCAAATTGCTAGACGAATCCTTAACAGATGTTTACTTCCACGGTCAACATAAACTGTAATCGAAATTCATTTCTCTTGCACACACATTAAATCAAATCAGTTGGTTTCTACTTTCTTTATCTTTGATGCAAAATACTTGGCAACACGAAATAAAATTCAATAACATAGTTCATACATAAAGGCATTTTGCATAATTTAGTGTAATAGTAGCCTTAGTTAGAATTGTCATTTATTTATAGGTAACTAACTAAGTGCAACTAAATTTACTGTTTACATTCAGTCTCGAAAATAGCCAATAATAAAATGAGTTGCTAAACGGATCTAGCTTCTTTTCTTTCCTGTACGTGCTCGTTCTTGTTCAGAAGGATATGAAGGCGAAAGGTGAGTATTCCCTCGAGGGGGCAGGGTTTATATAACCCGCGAATGGTCGATTTCGGGTTGCGGTCGGTATGCGGGGCCGTAGTTTGGTTTTGCATTTTTTTGTTATGGTAGATTGATTAGGTTTTGGATTCGAGTAGTTTATTTCGGGCATTCTTTCTATTTTATAACTGTTTTTTTTTTATGTCTGAAAGATAGTAGGCCATTTGTTTTATAAATAAATAACCCAAATAAATAAATAACCATCCGAACTAAGATCGACTTTTTTGCCGTATTAGCTAGCCTACAAACATTGGCCGAATTATTGACATATATGGTACAATTCATTGTCACGTCTTCAGACTTCATGTTTTAAGTCGACTTCGAGGCCGACTTCAGTCAGAAGTTATTAAATCATTACATATTCGTTAATAAAAACATAAATACCGTCAACTCATTTCAGCAAATTAATTAAAATAAATTTCGTTCAACCCAGCTGTGCACTTGGAGGACACATGTCAAAACCATTATGAAGAATACCAAATACAATATTCCTGCCAATTATTGCACATTAATTCACTTTTATTTACATTCCATTGAAAACTAGCTGCGCAATAATTTAATTATTCTGTAATAATTAGCTTGTCTACAGAAAATCGTAAACTGCTCCATTAAAAATTAAAATTCTTAACGATTCATAAATTTCAAAAATTTCGAAAACGTCTCCTTGTACTTGCCAACCATGTGGCTCGGTGGTTTACCTTTTAACCAAAAAATAAAGCAAAGCAAAAACTAAAACGAACAAAAAATAATGAAAAAAAAATTTAAATTTACAACAGGCAAAACTGAAAACATGACTAACAAAATAACTTGAGAATCATCATTTGTGAAAACGTCATTTAAATGGTATTTCTATTTATTTATTGCCAAAAATATTTTAAGAAAAGTATTTCAAAATGAATATTTTTCACAAGTGGTTTTTTGGGGTGATTTCAATTTAGAATATTGCATTTCATATTCATTTGAAGGTTGGAAAGAGATTCATGGCTTGCGACGAAATAAAAAAAGAAGATTTTCAAATTAAAATATATTGTGATGACGAAGGCTAGCAAAATTAACGAATTTTGGGGCAAATTCACCCAAAAAGTCCAGGAATCATTAATTTTCAAGAAGACATTGTGTTGACTTGTGGTGTCAAGTTAAATACATGCAAAAAATAAGATAAATACGAAATTTTGTTCCGTTACGGCAACGAAGATTTTCGGTAAATTTTTCGATAGATATTCACGTGGTGCGGAGAGTACGATATATATATATATATATATATATATATATATATATATATATATATATATATATATATATATATATATATATATATATATATATATATATATATATATATAGGCATGTATACTTATATATATATACGTATGTATACATACATATATATATGCATAAATATATATATATATATATATATATATATATATATATATACATATATATATATATATATATATATATATATATATATATATATATATATATATATATATATATTTACATATACATATACATATATGTATATATATGTATATATATATATATATATATATATATATATATATATATCTATATATATATATATATATATATATATATATATATATATATATATATATATATATATATATATATATCCAACTGTTTTTTACACGGTAGATACGTTCCAGCCATAATCTTGTTAAAAAAATCGTGTAAAAGTGACATAGCTTTAATGTTAAAAGCGAGGATGTATTGCCTAATTTACAAAAGCCGTGTAAGATGAAAAATAAACGAATTTTCGTTTGAAAAACGGTGCGAAGAAAATTAACTGAAATTCAAAATTATGCTACTTTTAAAATTTAGAATTCGTCATGGTTTTTATTTGAAAAATATAACCAAACAGCTCTGCCTGCCTACTTATAAGATCAATCGTTTCATAAATAACTGTACAAATTAAGATTGGTTATTAATCACTGCTTGATAAAATTCTCGCGCGCTTCTTGCTAGCAGAAGCGACATCACCTACATCGCTTATAGGGATATTGAAGACTGTTGCTCATTAACGTCTTTTGACATTGGTTTACTCTTAACTAAGAAGGCTGTTATTAAATGCTGAGTTTTGAGTTTAACAAGCTTCTTGTAAAGCTCTCCATTTCCAGCCAGGCAAGCATGGGTACCATGCCACTAGCCACACAGCACGCCTCACAATCGATTTATTCAAAGGCAAATTTGGTGAACATCTTTTCTTGAGAAATGGTCCGGTCGAATGGCCGCCTCGTTCATGCGATCTAATGTCATTGGACTTCATATGAGACTATTTCAAGTCACTGGTCTATGCCAACAAGCCAGCAACTTTAGACGAGCTCAAAGGTAATATCCAACGTGTAATTGCCAACGTTCCGGTCGAAATGTGGATCAAAATGGTGAAAAATTGGGTCCAAAGAATCAACCACTGTAAACGGGCTCGTGGTGGACAAATGATCGAAACCGAATTTTATTTATAAATTGTAATGCTTGCACTACACCCACAATAAATTTGAACTCAATATCTCAAATATTTCGGTGTTTTGTTAATAGATAAAAATGTTATGTCCTTTATGAAAAACCCTTTATCATCGAGCTGTATGCCGCCATTCTTTGTGCAAAAGTATGGTTCTAAACATTGGTGATTGTCCTATGTATGGGAATAGCTTTCCTGTAGATGTTGAATTGATTCGCATAAGAGGTGATGCACTGTCGGTTCTTTCAGCAGAGATAAAGTCTGAGCGCGAGGCAGCACGGTTCGATCAGCTTAAGATTTTCTAAGAATTCTTTCATTGAAAATTCGAGCTTGGGAAAATCGGGAATTCGGAGGAATTACAAAATTTTGGAGGGATTATGGGATTTCGGAGAAATCACGGAAATTTCGAAATCTAGGAAAAATAAAAGGAAGTAAAGCGCTTGGATAAGGCACGTATAGGGCGAACGAGGAGCACAAGTGGAACGATAGGAGCCGACAGAAGGAGTTAAATTGAATTAGAGTGTTTGGAAAGAAAAAAATAAAAAAGGAAAATTATTATTAAAGTTTTGTGAACTCATATTAGTTTTTTTCTTTACAATACTATTATTTGGCTTTTTAGTATTTTAATCACTAGGGAATAAGGGTTGTACTTTCTTTTAGTTATTTTTTCATTTTCCCACAACAGTTTTCTAACTGTATTCTAACGAGTATGGGAAGCTTTCCACCGCAAAATCAAGCTTCACGCGGAATGCAAGGAAGAACTTACAGCGTTTCTGTGAGAAGTTTGGGGGGGACATAAAGGAAGAATTTTTCTTGGAAATGTTTGCTAGTTGTAAGTTGCAATTGCCGGAGATTTCCAGTGACATGGTGATCGACGAGGGAGGAAATTTCACGAACAATGATGACGAGGAGGAGGCTACCGTAAAGCCAAAAGTAAGAAAGAGGCCAATAGGGTCTTCAACGCAGAAGTCTACTTCAAAGGTATCGAAGACTCTTGAAGTGAGCGAGCGGAATTTTCCCCAGCTCTTCGGAGACCATACCCAAGCTAAGTGGAAGAGAGGGTGCCTCCTATAATCTGCTATAGGCTTGACCTGAAGACGTTCAAGGATAGCGTTAAAAGGGCATTCACATGAAAAATTGCAAAGGAGCCAGAGTTCA
This sequence comes from Odontomyia ornata, assembly GCA_963969285.1. Lineage (NCBI taxonomy): Eukaryota > Metazoa > Arthropoda > Insecta > Diptera > Stratiomyidae > Odontomyia > Odontomyia ornata. The sequence goes on from OZ017742.1 coordinate 38,733,921, forward strand.
ACGTGATGGTGAACAGCTCCTTTCAAACTTCGCTCCACCCTAAAACAGCTGGGGATCATACCAGCCAATTCAATTTTCTAAAGTGTGCAAAAACGGGTGGCTACACCTACACTCTTCTAGGAGGGAGAAAATTGACTCTCCTTCTCACAGGCGTGCACAGTTTTACGACGAGAACAATGTCGTCACTGAGCTGAAGGAACATCTAAGAGAAGATAACCAATAGGGGCGAAGCGAAAAAAGAACGCCTTCCTCTTTCTTAGTCCGATTTAAACCAGACATTGAAGTGAAGAAAGCGACAGACATAAAGTTTTTACTCTATCAGAAGATACAATGGGAATGTCTGCAGAAAAATTGAACTTGCCAGTGCTTCAATTGCAAAAGATTTGATAAAGTCGCTTTTAACCGCGGGATTGAAGTTAGATGCGTAAAATGCGGCAAGAAACACAAGTCCATTGAATGTCCTATCTCGAAAGACGAGAAAAAAGAAAAAATCTTCTGTGTGAACTACAATGCAAAGGGACACCCTGCGAGTTTCACAGGTTGTCCAAAAGCGAAAGAAGTTGAAGAGAGGAGGAAGAATCTCCAGAAGAAAAAATAAGGCGAGGAGGGTTTTCATCACCGCCTCTATATGAAATACTGTACGAGAAGGGCTCTCGTGCTGTAGCTTTTTGCAAGGTGCAAAGAAACAGCCTGCACCTCAACCTATACGGCAACCCAAACAGCAACCACAGCAGTCACAGAATGACTAAAATGCGGTATTGCGCACAGACTACTAACAATTTTACGGGTGTGACTTGGTCACACTCATTCAAAAAGTGGACTTTTTCATCCCCCACTATAAAAAAAAACTCAGTAATCTTAGTGAGAAAAACATGCGTACTTAGTATTTGCTTTTAAAGTATATTGTTGTGATGAGTTCCATTAAAATCTCCATCCGCAACAAATGTTCACCAGCTCGTTCAAGAATAATATACTTGAACGCCCATAGACCAGACTCCTTGTTTAAGTCGGAAACAAGACTCAAAGAAAGACACAGAGTGCATTTGGAAAAATACAAGGTTATCAGGCGTGATGACCCCGAGCGAATACTTGGGCGTTGCTAGGGCTCAAAAAGATCACCTGAAAGTGCGAAGGCACTGCCTTTCAAGTCGGAAATGTATTGAAGCAGAGATAATAAGTTCCATGCTGGGAGGGTGCACCATTGCGTTTGTGGGGATTATGTCTGACATCGATATCCGATGAGGGAACTCATTGACGACCTGGAACTAGTGCTTACTCTGTGCAAAAAATTCGATTTCTATGCCATGGTAGGTGAGTTCAATGTAAAGTATCCCTCATGGAGAAATATTGCATTTGGAGGAGCTATCTCTAACTGGGCTCAATCAAATATGGATCCCATTCTGATTGCCCCGAAAGAGTCTACCTTCCATTGAAGCTCGTCTATTATTGACTTTTTCATAGTGTCTGCCAATCTAGTAAATCTCTCCCACAATCGGAGCAATTTTGAGTGTAGAGTTTTTGATGCCAAGTTTGACCATCTTTTGGTTGAGCTGACTCTAAGAGTGAAAAAGGCGGTAAAAATAGAAGTTGTAGATCCTCAACTTTTCATTCCATAAAGCAAATTGATTGGGCAGCAGTAAGTGCTGACCATTATGGAAAATTGAAGGGAATATCGATCAATAGGTCAAAAAATTTTTCTTTGCCTGAAATCAATGAGGGAGTGGCATATATAAATGCAATCCTGAATAAGGTCATCTCAAAGATCTCCATTAAGAAATGTTCGAAAAATTACCTTTATCTAAATTTATCAGAAGACAACTTGGAGCTTCATCGTAGACGTAGTTGGCTTAGAATGCAACTCGCAAGAATCTACCACCACAATTTATATATAGTTAACTGGGAGTATGAACGTATTCATCTAGTGATTATATCTCTAAACCGAATGATCTGGAGGAGGACCACGGCTTTTGTCCACGAGTGATTTGAACGGGCCTTGGGAAGTATCAAAGAAGGCCTTTGTATGTTTCCTTATATCAATAGGATAACCGGCACAAAAAGGCTGCCTGGGGTCCTCACTTATGATAAATTCATGCTCATGGATGACAAAGCTATCGCTGACCCTATCCTTAAAGATTTTGAAAAAGTTGTTCAAGGAGAGAAAGCAAGTGAGGTTTCTTCCGTTACTTCGTTAGTGAGCAGCACCACAACAAATTTCGACAGTGACCATGAGAAATTGTGCTTGACCAGGTTCTCTGATATAAATTTCTCGAATGCATCTATCTTACTTTGTTGGCACTGGAGTAAGATTCCAAATAATCAGCAGGGGCTAATGGTATCTCCAATTATATGCTTAAAAACCTTCCCTGTATTTTCTTTGTTCTCTTTGCCACCATTCTGAATAATTGCAGTAACATTTGTTACTTCGCTCAGCAATGAAAATGCGAAACAATATTTGCAATAACCAAGAATTCGGGCAGTACTGAGTTAGCCGAAACTCATCCGATTTGGTAATTTGGTAATATTTGAAGGCATCATACAATTTCCTCCGCAGACAGGCATTGTGCCGGGAAGACAATTGGCTTCAAAAAGCCGACTCCACGGTAGATGCTATGGCCGTGTTCCAAGCCGATATAACGAGAAGTTGGCACAACAATAAGCTTGTTGTAGCTTCCCCAATCGATGTGGAGAAAGTCTTTGACTTTATATAGATCAATGGGTTTCTCTAAAAAATGATAAATGTTGGCATTCCGGTGCATATTGTAAAAATTATAGGCAGCTTCAGGAGGGGAAGAACTGCCTTTGGAGGCAGGTGGAGCTATGTCAGACCATTTTGTATTGACTCGGAGGTTCCATAGGGGTTTATATTAGACCCATTTCTTTTCAACATATTAGCCTTTGACGTCTAGGGCGTAACAGACAAATATAAGCCCAGAACCCAGGTGAACCTCTTTGCTGGCGGCTTGTTAGTGTGGTTATCTGAGCACAACTCGCGCTTTGCTAATATGATTTTTAGCAAGCATAAGGCAGTATTGATCTTCGCGTACTGTACCAAATAATGCTCTCCTTGGGCATCCCAGCCAAATTATTCCGTCTTACCAAAATGATAATGACGTCAACGACCTCCCAAGTCCGCATCAATAACCAACTCACTGATGTCTTTGACACAAATATCGGACTAAAGCAGGGAGATGAGCTGGCCCCATTGCTATTCGATTTGGCTCTGGAGTACTTCATAAGGAAACCTGTTGCTAAAAGAGGTACATTACTTTACACGTTGAGCCAAATAGTAGCCTATGTAGACGACAGCAACATTTCGTCACGGTAATTAACAACTGCCAAAGAACAAGTCTTGAAACTCGACTGCAAGGCAAAACTAGTAGGGCTACAATTCAATGAAAATAAAACAAAGCTCATGACGCAGTCGAGAAAAAATACCTCAAACACCCAAAATATCACACTTGGCGAATACAGTATTAAAAATGTGAGCGAATTTGTGTATTTAGGCGCCAAAATAACGAGACCCGGTAATGAAAGAGACGAAATACGCGGAAGAAAACAGCTCGCAAATAAAATATTTTATTCAGTTTTGATGATCTTGAAGACCGCCTGCATACTCAGGAAAACAAAGCTCAAGTATACAAATCTGTGATAAGAACTGTGTTATGGTATGGGCGTGAAACGTGGACCATAACCCAAGCATCCGCAAATATATTCAATGCCTTTGAGTGACGGGTCCTGAGGCGAATAATTGAAGGGAAGCTAGAAGGGGACCAACGGCAAATTCGATACAACCATGAGCTGTATTAAGTCTTTGACGAGCTGGAGTTCTCCACAATTAAAAAACTGCCAAAGCTGCAATGGGCTGACCACATGAATCGAATGGACGAACAACGAATACCCAAAAAGGTATTCGATGGGTGAACTGAAGACTGGAGACCAGTGAGGAAATCAAGGAAACGTTGATCTGACTTAGTCAACGAAGACAGTTCATCGCTTCTTGGACTTCGAAATTGGAGCACGCGGTCATTAGACCGAGATAGCTTGAGGCGCATGTTGCAGGAAGCAAAGGCCCGAGGGGGGCTGTAATACTACTACTACTACTACAAAGAAGAATTGGTATCTTCCCCTTGTACTGGAAATGATAAAAAATAATACCAATTCATAAAAGGTGATTCTGTCTACCACTCATAAATTTTTTGAACAAATTATATGCAATAAAATGCCCCCATCGTCGAACCATATTTAAATGAAGAGCAACATAGTTTTCAAAAAAACAGATCTTCTGCTACCAATCTCATTGTTATGACATCAGATATTCTCTAAGATATGGAAAAAGGCAACCGGATCGATGCCATATAGGAACACTTCAGCAAAGCAGTTAATCGTGTGAATCAATAAATATTGATAAAGAAACTCCGCAGCTTCGGTATTACTGGTCCATTGCGTAGGTGGATTCATTCCTTCCTCAAGAACCGAACACAACTTGTGACGTTCCAAGGACGTTCATCTAGAAAAATGTATGTCCTCTCTAGAATTCCATAGGGTAGGCATCTTGGGACACTTCTTTTCAATATTTTCATATCGGATCTTTTGGAGGCATTATTCGATATATCACACCTTTTTCACGCCAACAATCTCAAGATGTATCACATCATACCATCTCCAGTCTAAATTGAAAATTGTTTCTCCAGTCCAAATTGAATACTCTCCTTCGAAGGTGCAATGACAACCAACTTTCACTGAACTTGGGCAAACGCCAGATCATACGTTTTTTCAGGAAAAAGAATATCACCTTCTTCGATTGCCATATTAGTAATGCACTTCTGAGTAGAGTCGAGAGTGTTGTAGACCTTGGCATAGTCCTAGGTACTAAGCTCCAATTCAACTTTCATTATGATGAAGCTCTTTCTGGAGCTTATAAAAAGTTATGATTTATCAAAAGGAGAGCCAAAGAATTTAAGAATGTTTGGGCAACAAAATCATTGTATACACCACCAGTGCGTTCTATCTTGGAATATGCCGGCTTGACGGAACCCTGTTTTTGATGCTCAAAGCAATTCGTTGGAGTCAGTGCAGAAACAGTTTTCACTCTCCGCTCTAAGGTCCCTGTATGACCCCAGGGTTTTCCATAATCTACCACCACATGAAAACCGACACCAATTGTTATATTTGTCTCCACTCTCTTCTAGGAGGATTCTGTTGTCCTCATGTCTGGTTTTCGATTTTTTGAGCGGAAATATTAGGGTAAAAATCCTATCGGATAAGATCCATATGAACGAGCCTGCAAGAAGCATAAGACATACTCCCATGCTTGCCACTAACAGACACCAAGCTATTTACGCAGACAATGAGCCAATTAATAGATTGTAGTGATTGAAGGGACGTTCATTGTTTGTAAAGGGCTGCAGCGATGTTCACCTACCTCGGAGAACGAAGATATTAGTATTCGCTGGAATTGGCTTTGCCTGAAGAAGCGTGAATGCACTTGCAGGCTAGTGTTGCGGTGTCGTGGGGCGGGCTCTTTACCAGCACAAGGGCCCACTTTAAAAAAACTGGAAGATAAGACGACTCGGTTCAACGGTGTCGAGGCCGAGATAACCTACGGATGGGATAAACTATTGTACTAAAAAACGACAGACCGAGCCTGATTAACGCGCTTGGGATGCGAGAAGATATCGTCGTCACAATAGGTATTTACGACTCTCAAATAAGAGTGGGGCATCCGGGTGGAAGCGGTGAATTTAGTTTCGACATTCAGTTAACTAAGTTACAAGATCAACATATTATGCTATTGTAATTTCACTATCGCATTCGCACTCAAAACATTTACGTAAAATTTGCTATCACATGTTACGGAAAATATGATTATAGTCAACTTTTCTCTTTTTCATTGGTGGATGTTATTGTCCAATTCCATACTGCCCTGAACATGTGACGAACTTCTGAGTGAAAATATCAACTCATTTGGTTTTATATGGGTATGTGAGATACACAATCTGATTTTTGTTGCAGGAAAGGAGGAGGTACACGTGTATCTCCGATGCTCATACATAGATGGTGGTACCTTTCGAGCGTTGAGCTGCTTTTATGAAAATGGCTACAGGTAGCAGAAACGTTTTCTCAAGTGACGTGAAGCTAGTTTCGACGGACACTTATTGAAAAGATCAAAACCCTTTCACGCAATTGAGTTTTGTTTATTATTTATAACTCTTATTCGCGCCAATTTGAAAACATATTCGCCGCCATCGAAAAGCACATTCCTTCTTCCTTCCAATCACTACTGGCTCCCCTTCACCTAACGCAACCTATCCCGCTCACTGTTCAAACTCCAGTCCCGCTTCGTATAAATTTCACTTACCACCTCCTTGACGAGCATGGCAGTACCGGCAGATTTGCGTTGAAACAATCTAGCACTTGCTTCGCTAAATTGCTGCAATGGGGTTGCCATTACAGATTTTTATGTGTTAGTTTCTTATTTTTTCTTCAGAAAAACTTTTTATCGATAATGGTAGTGGTGCTAGTGGCAGGGTTTATTTCGGGTTAGTAATAATAATATAAATAAGTTGCGTATCAAATTGTTCCGCACTTATTGCGTTGTTATTATTATGAAATTGCTTCTTTTCGTGAAGGTCCCTCGAGCAGTTTGCATAGGCGGACTGCTCAATTACTACAAGATGTTGTAGAAATTTCAATGGGTTTAGTGAACATTATTCCTCATCCACTGCCAAGGTCCTGTTTAAATCCAAAATAATAAAATCCCTTTCTCCCTCAACACTTTAGATTAGTTTAAATGCTTGTAAGTTTTTGTTATAATTAATCCGGTTTGTTTTGGAGAATAAATAAATAAAATAAATAGGTGTTGGAACAGTTGTATGGGCAATGTTTGTATTCCATCTGAAAAGTTTGATATGAAGTTTAGGGCGATCGACTAGAGGACATTCGCCATTTTACTATAAATTGTCATGACCTTAACTTTAGATACTCGTATATAAATACTGAATATCATTCTTGAATAATATTTTTTGTAAAATGTAGCAAATATTAATGGAGAAATTTATTCAAATCGACGTTTTAAATTATTCCCCACTTTTTTTCAAATTCTATTCGAAATTCTGTAAAGCTGCATGATACTCTCAACATTAAATCAGACAAACACGTTTCCTGTACAGATTCCTTTTAGGAAAAACGACCAAACTTGTTTGCATTTCTTTTCCTGCAAAAGTTTTTCCAACACAATCATACATTATTCATGTAGCGCCCAACGTGGGATAAATGGACTTTAGCCAACTGCACTATCCTAGTCACTAAAGCGAATGCATGGCCATCAACAAATGGTGAAAAAGCTGCATTGTTGTGAAAATACAACAGGATTTTCTCAGTAATAAAAAAAACTGCCAACAAGTTTTGAGTTATGGAATAGGATCATGCTTTATAGGATTTCCAAGAAGATAAAATGAAAATTTCAGCGAGAGGAGATAGGGAAATGAGAGTTTTAATTGGTCTCTTCAATTTCATATGAGTATATGACTAAGGTTTCATGCAATCAACTGCTGAAACCTGACTGTTAAAAAGGAAATATTCCTAGGTATTACCTGATTAACTTTACAAACTGCTTTCCATTTTCAATTTAACATACTCCCTAACAGACACTCCACCATGTTGAATGGCTCAGTTAAAAATCCAATTTTTCATCTCAACAATCCTTCCCTACTCTAGAGTTGATATAATCATGCATAGAGTGATGTCACAGCCAAGACGTTATCCTTCGTTGCACAACAGCAGTGTGGAATGGTTCCAAACATATTTTGGGATTCATACAGGTTCTTTTCGTTCGTTGACTAAAGGACACATTCAACGAAAATAATTTGGCTTCAACAAAAAACATCTTTCATAACTTGAATTTTCGCTTTCATTTGATGCAATAACTGTGCTCGCTCGTTTGCTGTTCAATCCCTTAAATATTCGCGCAGGATATAGAAGAGCATGTTAAGGGTGGATAGCGTGGGTTGAAATGATACATGTGCATACAAATTTCTATTTAGCTGAAAGATGGTCTAGCCTTTGGCAATGGTTCAAATCTTCACATTTGCTAGTGTCGCGTGTAGGAACATAAAACACATATTCACAGTGAAAGGGGTGAAAATGTTTGCCCTTAGTTTCGGTTTCAACCGAAATGTTTACAATGGAAACGGAAACTTACTCGGATGCTAGTCTATATTTTGAGGCCTATGGTATTAGAGACGATGTTGGATACGAAGTTCCTTTGCATGCATGAAATAGTTACGTAAGTTGACAAAGAGGTGAAAATTGTTATAAGGGTTGCCAAGGCGTTGATATTGGAGAGCTATTTCCTTTTAAGTAATCATGAGAATTTTCTCTCATGTATGGCATATTAGCCCCTAACCACCTACCATCGATCTCACAGGCAGTATATAATCTTCAAATTCAAATATTTAAATTTGCATGCATCGCGCGATAGAGTGCATCCATGTACCTTCTCAATGCATTGACCAGTATCCAGTTTAGGCTTGACGAGTGAACACGAGCAAGCTTTTAGTAAGGGTAAGAAAAAATCTCTCCCCAGTGGTCTCCTAGACCAGACGTAGGTGGTTGTACGAGTATGATTCGTTTGTTTTCATTTGGTTTTTGTTTTACTGGCAAAAATGAATAAAAACTATGAAAATATTGCGGAGTGGTTGCAGTAGGAGATGTCTGATGAGGAAAATATGTCAGGCGAGGATTGTGGTGATGAGGAACCCAATTTTACTGAAGATATTGTGCTTCTTATCGATTCAGAAATCGAAGTTGACGTTGAAGCAGAAGTTGTTTCCTTTCAAGGCAAATCAGAAAGTACAGTCTCTTTAAGGTCAACATTTCAACCATTTTACGTTTGCAAAGCAGGGAAAAGCGCAGAAAAAAGGATTATTTTGGTTCTAATCGTTTTGGTTGGACATCAAAACGAAACATCGCTCGTGCAAGAACACTGCAGTATAATACCGTGCAGATAATGTTGAATGTAAAACCAGATTTTTGTAGTGTTACAACTAACTCTGCGATGCCATTGGAGATCTGGATTTAGTAAAGTTAAAAACTTTCATTGGGTTTTTATTCTACACAGCAATATTCAAGAACAATATTCAAGAACACAGAACACTTTGCATCATGTTACAGTATCGGCGGCTTTGGACGAGAGATTTAGCGTTGGATTTTGAGTAAAAACAAACTGGAAATCTTGATGAACACTCTTCGATTTAGTGAGGCCGAAACAAGAGAACGACGATATGAACTTAATTTGGCTGCAACTATTTCAGAGCTTTTTGATTGCTTTATACAAAACTGTCAGGAAATTAACTTGATTGGAACTTGCCCCTGTGTAGATGAGATGCTGGTTGCTGTAAGTTTAAAATGCATATGCCTAAAAACCAGTAAAATGTGGTCTTAACATTATGTGCCTTACGGAATCAAGAAATGGTTACTAGCAAAGCCAACTCAGGCAGTTCTACGCCTTGTTTTGAAGGAACCAATAGAAACGTCACTGCTGATGATTGGTTTTCTTCTATGAAATTGGCCAACATTTTGAAAGAAAAACGCATCACTTTTGTAGGTACTTTGGAAGAGAATAAAGGTGAGATACCGCCTGAATTCAAACCATCCAGATAGCGATCAATTGAGTAGTCCATCTTTAATTTTACCAAAGATATCACTTTTGCATCTTTTTTCGAGGAATAAAGCAGTTGTTCTGGCTTCCAACATGCACCATACAGCGAGTGTTGACGACAGTACTAAGAAACCAAAAATCATCCTATACTGTAATCAAACAAAAGTAAGCGTTGATCTTCTTGATCAAAGATGCTCTAACTACTTCACTTCTCGTCGAACACACAGATAGTCAGATAAAGGAGAATATAAATAGATAAAATATGCATTCGCTAAAAATAGACTTTATATCCTTGAGGATATTTTATTTCGGTGTAGGTTAAAAGCTCTTGTCCGAGTTTAAGAAAAGTTGACTTTTCTTGGGGTTGCTTTAACTATAGTGTTCAACAATGGAGTGTAGATTGTTGTAGAAATATAAAGCATATTATCTAAGCAGCGAACAATTAAAGGACTTTATTCCGTCGAAATTTACGTAGTAAAATTGGATTTTGTAAAAATAGCAAATATTTTTTGACAACTTATAGTGGTTATTTTAGCGAATGTTACAAAGTGTCAGTCATCGATTTGGATGATGTTTGGAAAGAGTTCCAGCTGTCAGAAGTATAGCCTAGAAGTTATTCAGTGCACTTAACAATATGTTCCGAGAAAATCGTTGTGCTCGGTGTATAAGTACACAGAATTTACATATTGATCAATTCACCCATCTTCGGTGACTGGTAATCCAATTCTCAACGCGGGGTCTAAGGTTCAATCCCAGCACCGTGTTTTTGCTAAAATTGCTTTTTAAATTTTTTGTTATTATAACTGATAGTGATACAGTAATATTTTTAAACGTTTTGCTTTCCAGAGCAAAATAATTGAAGCGGCGAAATAAATGCCTAGAAGCTTATGTGACGATTGAAATTTTTTCAGCAAAATGTTATGATTAACCGAAACAAAAGCTTTAGATTAATCCAGGTAGACAGTTTCCACATGTAAGCCTTCGTGACTACGTTAGAAAACTCTGACAGATTGGTTAATGTGGACCGACGTTTGACAAATCCATGAGGTTCCGGAACTAGAATATTTAAAACGAAAGGATGAAGGAAGTATAAACAATTTCATTTTATTCGGGAAAGAGGACAACAAAAAAAATTGATTAATCACCCTGTTTAACAATAAGGTAGAGGTAAGTCATTTCCCAAAGGGTGGAAAGATGCCAGTTGATAAGCTTACATTGAAACGACCCGTCTCGTAAAAATAAACAACAAGCATGATCTTTATCTTTTAACAATCTCACGACACCGCTTTTCATCCAGGGAGCATACTTCGACTTCCTGACCATCGAAATAAGTGTTGAGGCTAAGATAATTGAGTAAGAAAATCGTAGAATTTACAATAAGTAGACAACATCGGGATTAAAAAAGTCAGTCGATTTAATTACATCAAATACTATTTATTACTACCCTTTGAATATTGTAGCCTCGTTGTTTGCGGTAACTACGATGAGCAGTAATGGATATTAAGATTTCAAAACGAAGGGGGGGTGATAAAAATCAGCTTTAACATAAAGTAAAGGACAAGGGAAAGGTATATGGAAGATCGAACAATATTGCTTAGAAACAAACCGAGACACACACCATTTGAATTAAGAACCTCATTAAATTGAGATAGACCACACATAGACATAAAGGATGCAATCAAGGGAACGAATCGAAAAGGACTGGCACTAATTTAACCGCCTGGCCAAGAAATTTTTAGTATTTTAAGGTCACCGCCCACCACAAGAAAATGATTAGGAAAGCATGTGAGATAAGCACTAGAAACTTCAGGAGAGAAAGTTTCATATATATCCAGAAAAAGAAGATTTACAAGGGATATAAGTGCAGAAAATTAGTAAGGAATGATTAAGAGAAATATAACAGCAACACATTTAACATTCTGAAGAGCTGTCCCTGAAAAGTGTCGCCAAAGGCAGTGAGAACACCGCTGCCTTCACCTTTCCCAAAGGTATGTCTATTAGGGTCGTACCGTACTGCTACGTGATAAGGATTCAGATTCCTGAATACTATTTGACCAACACGATTCAGATTAGTATATTAGATAATCATTACCAAGAGCATACGGAGACTTAAGCTTGGATCTTAGGCCCCTTACATTTTGATAATACATTATTAGTAAGTGGTTTAATTATAGCTGTTGTGGAATTCTTTGGGGAACCACCCGGTATCTCATTTCCGACCCATCCAGTAAGGAACTCGCTGCCTACCACGCCAAAGACCACCGCAGGTCAAGCTCCAAACTCACCTCACACTTGCTACCCAAACGCCATAACGAAGAAAAACGGGCACTACCGCTGAATATCGCCACCAAAAAAAAACAATTAATATGGATAGCCGTGTACATTATGAAAGAAGAAAGAGTAAATGGGGAATATAATTGTGTGCACGATAGAGACCTCTCCTTACTTCGCCATGTTCGGCCAGCATATGATTTGTCATGGAATATCATATCAGCTGGTTCGGCAATTAAAATGTGTGGGAGATACTCTGTGGTGGTAACTGATATATAGGATAGGCCGCATGTCCTGTGCCACCAAATTTGTTAAATAGAAGAATCCAGGCGTGCTGAGGAAGAATATTACAACCTTTGATATCGGCTTCCTGTTCCAAAAAAGGAGGCTCCGACAGACCAGGGCCCGGAGCACTATAACGTGAAAGTTGGATTTTGAATTTATAAAATGTCGTATCAACAAGATGTGAAACATGAAACCTAACCCAAGCATCTGCAAATATATTGAAAGCCTTTGAGCGAAGGGTCCTGAGGCGAATAATCGGAGCGAAGCTAGACGGGGACCAATGGCGAATTCGATACAACCATGAGCTGTATCAAATTTTTGACGAACTGGAGGTCCCAAGGATTGTAAAACTGCGGAAGCTGCAATGGGCTGGACACATGAATCGAATGGACGAACAACGGATACCCAAGAAGGAGGCCAGTGGGGAAACCGAGGAAACGTTGATCTGACTCGGTCGACGAAGACAGTTTATCGCTGCTCGGATTTCGGAATTGGAAGACGCGGTCAACGGACCGAGACAGTTGGAGGCGCTGTTTGCAGGAAGCGAAGGCCCGAAAGGGGCTGTAGTGCAAAGAAGAAGAAGAATCAACAAGATTTTGGGACCCACTTAATATCTCATTTCCGACCCATGCCGTAAGGAATTCGGTGTCTACCATACCAAAGGCTCTAGAACCGCCTCACGATTGCTGCTCAATCGCAATAACGGACAAAACTAGAAGCTCCCAATGAATATCCTCACCAAAAAAGTTGATGCGGACAACCGTGTGCATTATGAAAGAAGAAAAAGTGAAAAAGGAAGATTGCGATTTGTTAAGGAACAAGACAATAGAGTCATTTAAGTTGGACACGCGTTTTAAGTTGGACACGCGTTTTAAGTCGAATTTTACAGTGGTTGAAAAATGTAATAGGACGTCATGTCTGCAATTGGTAAATATCCACGGTGAGAGCAAAGCTTTTCACCTACGAGGAGGTGTGGCATTTGCAGTGGAGTTATACCAAGGGAATTCGAGATACCAGACGGCTTTTGAGACTAATCCTGCACAATATGATACAGTTCTACATCAAGTAGGTTCTCTGCAGGCAAACAATGCAACAAAAGGCAACAAAAGAGGCCAATTTCAGGGAGCAGAAACGCTTGTTGAAATCTGCGAGTGAAGAATGTAAAAAGAAATTTAAGGCTTTAGAAGGAAAATATGAAATTCAGAAAGCTATCATCCTTCAAACGGAGAAGCGCATTGCCGAATTGTATTGTAATCAGGCAGCTAATACTATAACTACGCCAACACTAGAGTCAGAAAAGGCCGATTTTATCAGTTCCATGGAGCACAATTCATCACTTTCAATGTCATTAACATCTAATGAAGGTTTGTCAATAAGTTTAAAATCAATCACTGAGATTCAAAACCTCTACGCGTTGGTAGTAAGTCCAACGAATAATGTCAACGAGCAACATTACCGATCGATCGCTTCCCCAATGTCACATCCTCATATGCAATTGCCACTACCACTTCTTTGGCTGCGATATCAATGAGGCGTAGTTCATTAACCAGCAACCAGAAAAGCAGTTAAAATTTTTTTGGAATCGGTGGTTCAATATCCGCAACCAAAACAGCGACGTACAGCGAAAACACAACACGTCTGCAGCAGATATCGGCGATATTATCGTCGTGATCGTTTGCGTGATAGCGTTACCGCTTTCATCGATCTCGTGTAATCTATTGCAGTGAGTGAAGTATGAAAAAACAAAAACAAGGAAATGAAGATTACGAGTGTAGTGCATGATCTCGACGGCTGTCTGTCTCTTGTTGTGCGCTTTTCACATTCATGTTGCCAGGGTATCTCTTCTCAAATCCTTGATCGATTAGCACCGCTACAAGAAAACCGTCTTTATAATCCTTTCTTTGCATGGTTGAAAACTGGAAAGTTAAAAACACTGGATAAGCATGGGTAATTCTTTCATCTACGGCTCCGAATCATGATATGTTTTGCATAAAGCGCATTTGGTTTTGTGAACTTTTCAGCTCTACGTATGCAACTGGACTTTTAGGTCACACTGTGCATAGTATTCTAGGAGTTCCAAAATATAAGTGTTTTACTCGCTGAAAAACTGAAGTGTTCACATCAGCGTTTGGAACTGGGGATCTGCAGCCTTTTGGTTGTACAGATGACTTGAAAATTTTAAGCTAATTCTTGAGACAAATACTGGATCATTGCCTCATGTTCCAGTCTTTGCTATTCATTTGCTGCATGTGAATCGTATGGACGATCAATTGATACCCAAAAAGTTACTCGTTGGGAGAAGTAAAGGGCGGAGACCAGTGGGGAAACCAAGGAAACACTGGTCTGACTCGGTCACCGGGAAGGTTCATCGTTGCTCAGATTTTGAAATAAAAGGACGAAGTCGATGGACCAAGATAGTTAGAGGCGCTATAGAGAGAGACTATAGAGCTACGAAAGAGTAGAAGTTCTCTACCAATAATAAAGTCAGCTGGTTGAGCTCGCTTGCCAGTTATCTGGAGTGGTTATAGATGAATTTCTTAGGGGTATTGAAATGAGCACCTGGAGCTCCTTACAATTAGCTTTCTAATGGATTACCTTACCGATTTCCGAAATAGAAAACCTTATAAACTGAGATTTAGTAATGAATTGGGGAAACTAAATTTTTTGTACAAAAACATCTTAAAATCCCTGGAAGAGTGCTACTAGTTATTCAATCCAGGTTTTGATCTTGTGTTTACTTTATACAGATTAAAGAATCTTTCAGTAGGATGCTATACTTCTGTTGATAGGTCCAGCGAAACCATGTTTGATCGAACCCTTGAGTTAAAAAAAATGAAATTTATCAACCAAGCCCCTCTCCTCGCTAGGAGTAGCATGAAAGGGAGAATCTACGCGTTAAATCAGCAAAGAAAGAGTGTGGATTAAATAGGAGCGAGACAATAATAATCAACAGGGCTCCTGAAGAAAGATGAGTAAATGCGATTTTAGGTGATTGATGTAAGAGATGGTCAAGATATACTTAATTAGATTCAAAACAAGATGTAATAGATAGTGTCACTGAGGAAGCTTGAGTATTTCAATTAAAATAGGCATACCATAGCAAAAATTAAAAAAAAAACCAAAATTTTATCAACCACTGGAAACAATAATGGCTTTAGTCTTATTGTGAAGCGGGGTATAATAAAATTGTGAGAAACTGGAGGGAGGGTAGAATTTGCAGCATTAATAAGTTTTTGTTTGCAACTGCATCATGGTTGTAACATAATGAGTGCTTTTTGAATTTGTTTTTTGAATCCCTGTGAAAACACAATTTATATTCGTCGTAATTGACCCAAAGAGACTATGATCAACATGCACGGTTTTACCTAATGTTTCGTTTTGGTGTTTTTGGTATTGTAATAAACATAAACAGTTGAGCAGCCCTGTGCTGATCAAGAGTGGCTGCTCCTGAAGAAAAAAGGTTATCACCCCATCAAAACTGCTTAGTTTCTTGTTTTATTATATTAAAGTAAATTACATCCGTCAAGTTTCCATCCTTCAGGCAGGGATTAGTAGCTCACTTCAGTCACTATAACATTTTTAGGTTTGACATTCCCCTTGTAATGCAATGACCTTCTTCGGAGAAAGTAACGGTTGCTTTTAATACGTTTGCCGCAAGCCTCCGTGTCCGCTAACTTTAACGAGACCAAAAAATGTTGAATGACTGTAGAGTGGCTTAATTGACACATAATGAAACATTTATAAAAATAATAAAAATTGATCGGTACGTCTCGTAGAGTAGAGTACGCTTGATAAATATTTTGTAGTCTAGATACGTGGCTCGGCAAAAACCCGCCTCATATGATGCCGCAAATGCTAGTCGACGAGCATGCGTACGCGGTCGTTAAGTGATGCTAGTTAGCTGAGCTCGGTGTTGTCTATAGCTCCCTCTGCGCCAGACAATCGATACCCGTGTCCTACACGGATTTTTAGAAAAAAGAAAATCATTACAATGGCACCCAATGTGAGACACGAAGGGGGAAACACCATCCCCTTTCGAGTTCTCACATTATTAATTTTGCTATCGGCAGACGAACTGATCCAATTTTTATTGTTGGCCTCACCATTTGATATTAACGTAGCATACTTTGGAGAGTTCCAAAAAGTAAGGATAGAGTCACTGATAAACTTTCTTCTGGTGTTGTGTTGTTTGTCTTCTGGATAGTAAGGTCTAAAGCATCTTCTGGAATTTTTCGTTCGTGATGGGTCAGCCGCCTGAACATGCCGATTATGTCATAGAGTATTACATCCGTCAATGTTATCAAACGAAAGGTTTGTACGTTTTTATACAGTTTGAATTCATTTTTATTAGCATACTTTCGAAGAAAACAGGGACTTGTATTCAAGGAATTTCGAAGAAAACAAGGACTTATATTCAAGGAGAGGGGCCTAAAATTACAACAACCAATTCCAATGCAGAAATAATTATTTCTTCAGTAGTGAAGAGGGAAATTCTTCAGTCTCTCCATGCCTGCGTTGGCATCGAAGAGACTGCCCTGTAATAAACATAAGCAGTCGAGCAGCCTCGTGGTGATCAGTAGTGGCTGCTCCTGAAGAAAAATGTGGTCACCCCGTCGAAACTGCTTAGTCTGTTGTTTTACTAGATTAAAGTAAACTACATCCGTCAAGTTTCCATCCTTTAGGCAGAGGTGAGTGGTTCACTTCAGCCACTTTATCTAACATCTTTAGGTTTGACATTCCCCCTTGTAATGCAACGACCTTCTTCGGAGAAAGTAACAGTTGCTTTTTGTGCAATGTTTGCGTGTGTCAAGTCCCCGTGCCCGCTAACTTTAACTAGATAAAAAAAAGTTGAACTGTAGAACTGTTTTGACTGTAGAGTAGCTTAATTGACACCTAATAGAATATTTCTAAAGGTAATAAAAATTGATCGGTACGTTTCGTAGAGTACGCGTGATAAATATTTTGTAGTTTGGATTCGTGGATTGACAAGAACCCGCCTTATATGATCGGCAATCGGCGCCTGTGTTCTACACGGTTTCATAGAAAAAAAAAACCGTTACAGTGTTAGAGATCTAAATAGTGGGAACCTTTTTAAAGCAGTTACTTCTGACCATTCTATAAACGTTTGCCATTCGCAAACAGGAAATACCAATTGCAATAGGCCTGTGTGAGTTCATACTTTTCCCGAATGTTTTTGGCTCTACAGTCACCAAAATATTCAAAAACATTACGGAAGAAGAAATACGTTGATGATTGGATCTCCGTTCAACATAGCTTTCTAATTTTAGTGGATCTGATTTAAGAAGGTTTCACGTAAGTAAATTCAGAAAAAAAAACTATTTGAAGTGTTTGAGATCATATTTCACACACTTTACGACACTGGGCATTTCCAAACAAGCATGGCAGCACTTCTTATTTAAATAAATCTTCACATATTTATGTAACATGTCATATCCACAGTCAACTAAACGAGAAATTGTGCTGAATGCATACATGATACGAATTCTCGCCGAAAATGATGTTATTTATCACCGATGTGATAGAAACATATCTAGGGACAAGATACTTGTTACCAATTTAATGTTTCTACGGGTATCTGGTGGTCGGAATACATATGTTAGTAGATGTATCTGTTATGAGAATGAAAGTGAGGATTGAGGACGATTTTGGGTCATTCGTCCTGTCTCATACACCAAAAGATAAATTTATTTTAGAATGGCGTTAAAGGTTTTCATATGTTGCCGCTTGCTTGACACATTGTCGGTGGCGGTGTAAAAGAGAGAGAGTTTGTAAACGTTTTTCACTTCCCCTGTGAGAGAGCAAAAGGATACAGCCGAGTTAGAACTTGGATTATAACCATTTCCGGGTGAAAGACGTGAGAACGAGTTTAATTTATTGTTTCTGTTCTCCAAGGTGTAATGATGGTTAGTTTGTGGAAAATGAAGGCTTAATAGAAAGTTTGCGGCGGTTTACGAGAACGGGGCAAATTGAGGATTTGTCGGGTGTATGACGGAATGTTTACTGTTCTATAAAGGAAGGTTTTGTGAAAGATACTTGTATTAAAGTGTACATTAATGTTATAACTATTAAGCGATATATTTTGGTGATTAAAATTATTCTACTGCACTTCAAATGAATTTTTCGAGTTCGACGCATAAACTCTTGTTTGTGTTATGTACATTGATGGGTGACTGATGATTGACGCACCTGAAAATGACAACCTTAAAAAAAATGTATTGGAATTCGGTTGAAGTTTTTGATTTTCCCATATTTTATCCTTGCACAGTTGTGCGACTTCTTGCAACATGTATCTAAGGACAACATACAACTGGTTTTGAAGGTTTTTAGTATTTAATAAGGTTACCGATGGAAACGCAATGTTACTGACAGCGTGAAACCTCGTAATTTTTCTTCCGACTAAAGTACTGTAATTTTTTCTAGACTAATATTTTCACATAAGTGCGTCATCTTATGGCGTGAGATGACTAAGAAATATTTGGCAATACTGCAGCTGGATTCAAATGAAAACTCTGAGTATGAGATCTTCAGTGTAGCTAGGATGCAAACTATGCTTTTAAGAAACTCAAAACACAGTATAACATCTACCAGAAACAATACCTCAAGCTTCATTATTCGTTTAAATGATTTAACTTGCTTTGCTCATTCCATCGTACTAATATATGCCCATTTGTTCTCAAAACAGATGAATATCATTGCATAAAGCATGAAAAGTATTAAATTGAAACAGGATCCTGATACAATAGCTAATCAAGGCACGTAGTTATTCATCCCTTAGCATTTCAAGTAGTTACTGGAATGTTTCAATATCATAACTTTATGCACGCAAAGGGAACTATTCAAACTGCTATGAGATAAGTCGTCTCTACTCTTCCTCTATCACTTTCTCGCTCTTTCAGTGCTCTAAAGAGCACTCAATCATTAATAACGTGAGCTGCCATGAAGTGGCTCTTCTGCATGATAATCTCATAGACTCCTTATTCAGGTAAGTACGAGTAAAATGAATACATTCAGAAGTTTGCTCAAGAGATTATAATTGCATGTTGTTGCAATTGAATAGTTTAAAGCCAACAGTTGAAATTCACACTCTCATTATGTACTGGGTACTTGGATGCTTAATAAGTAATTATTTATTGTAAAGTACAAGTATGTGGAATGAATAAACTTGATTTTAATTGAAATATTAATGAAGTTTTTAGATTTTAGACGTTTTACCAAAAAGTAAAGTAACTATGAGATTGTAATTACCTAGTTCGGGTAGTAAAAAAGTTAGAGAACTCACTGCGTAACCCGAAGGTTCCTGGTTCATACCCCGTTTAGTGACAACGAGATTTATTTCGAGTGACTCCTAGGACGGGCTTTAAGCCCGTTTAGTTATGGTATGTACTGGTTTAAAATCAGAATGTATTGCAGCTACGTGGACGGACATACGACCAGAGCATGGTACCAACCATATCACCTTCTCGAGTGTCGAAATTCTCTAACTTTCTCTAAGCAGTCCGAAAGAGGCTGCAGTGCTAAAGCAAAAAAATACCTAAACTTATTGAATTTTGTAAAGCCAGGGAGAGAAAGAGAGAGAGAGATATAGAGATAGATAGAGATGGACAGAGAGAAGTACTAAGGTTTATAGCTAAGGTAGCAAAAAAATGGTGAAATACTGTACCATCTATGATGACAGTTTATTAGCTAAAGATACAAAGGCTAAATGATCTCTTAATTATATACAAAATGTCATGTACATGAAGAAAATATCAAATATTATATCGAATCTTACCAATAGGAGTATTGATAATAATCATCTTGCTAATTGGTACAGATTGATTTCGATTTCAGAGGAAGATTGAAGAAAAAGAGCTACTGGTTCTATAGGGTGTGTACGGTATTTGAGGACAACATGAGAGTAAAATTAATTAGCTTATATATTTAACAAATTTAATGAAATTTCAGGAGTTTTCTATACAACGTTAAATTAATATATGGCCATAAAGTTATTCAATAAAATCGCCATTAGCAGCCATAACCTCTTCGATCCGGATCCGGAAACGATTACATGTCCGAATCAAATGCTCCTTGTTCATATTGGCCATAACGGCATTAATAGTAGTCTTCAGCGAAGAAGTGGTATTATGAGGACGCTTATTTGTCTCACGCTCAACTACGCCCTATACGTAATAATCCAAAGGATTAAGGTCTGGGGAGCTAGGTTGCCATAGGCTCAGTGTTATGTGGTCATGAAAATTTTCGGCATCCAATCTTGTGTCGCCATCGCTTTATGTGAAGAAGCAGAGTCTTGTTGAAAAATGTTTGATCTGCCTCCACTATCCAGGGTTTCCCTACCGTCTCCAGAACCTCGATATATGCAGCAGATTTCACTCGAAGTCCTTGAGTAAAAAAGTGTGCTGGCATAACATGTCCTTCGTTGCTGACAGCTCCTAAAACCATAACAGTGGCCAGAAATTTTGTGTGCATAACAACAGGAACCGCCGTAGGATTTGAACATAGCCATCTGTCATTTCTGCGACTGGTCTTTTAATCTTGGTCAAAATTTTTTTCGTCGAAAAAAAACCATAACATCTTGGGCGCCTCAGGGTGTTGTTGAGTTTATTTAAAAGACGTTTTCATCGGAGAACTCTCTGTTCTCGTGTTTGTTCCGACATGAACTATCCTCTGCGCATCACGTAAGACTTATACCGAAGGTCTTCGTGGACAACTCTACGAATAAGGCGCTCAGAAACGTGAAGCGTACTCGCAAGGATTTTAAACGGTCCTCGTCTATGATCGCTTGCACTTGCTCTAAAAACTCTTTAGCAACCCAAGCGTACCATCCAGCTGATCAGTTACATATAGAACACAAACTTGTTGATCTTCTATTCTTCTATCATTCTGTGGTCATATCGGCATACTGTGTGAATTGTCATATCGTCAAACTGCGCGTTTTTGTGTACGTTGTGACAAGTGTAGTATACTTTGTTACAGTTATAAAACGGCTTTTAACTGATTATTTTGGCAAACAGAAAAATGAGACTGTTATCAGCGGTGAAAAGTTAAGTTAAGAATTAAAAAAAAAAGAGAACAAGATTTTTTTTTGAATTTCAATGGGAGATTGTCAAAGAAGGGGGGTTTTTTTCGCAATATTGAGTTTTCGTACATTGGATTTAAACATTCGTTTCAAAGGGGTTATCCCACGATTAAACTGCAAATTTGCCATACACTAGATCTATATATCACATTTGTGTCTTCGCTCTAAGCTACTAAATTGAGGATATTGAAATTAGTTAATAAATTACGATTGAAACCTCTTACATACATGAGAGGTTTTATATTCAACACGGCTCTAATTTTTGAACCATTCGTGTAAAAAATATACCACAACTGTTTGTCCACATTAAAACCTAGATACAAATTTTATCTGCTGGTTTTCTTATTTTTCTTCATTCTTCATTCCTATCGGGCCTCAGTTTCCTTGCAAATAGCGCCTCCAACTGTCTCGGTCTATTAACCACGTCCTCCAATTTCGAAATCCGAGCAGCGATGAATTGTCTTCGTCAACTGAGTCAAACCAGCGTTTTTCCGGTTTCCCTACTGGTCTCCGGCCTTCAGTTCCCCCAACAAATATCTTTTTGGGTATCCGTTGTTCATTCATACGATTCTAGTGTCCAGCCCATTGCAGCTTCCGCAGTCTTACAATCGTTGAGACCGCCGGGTCGTCAAAAATTTCATACAACTCATGGTTGTATCGAATTCACCATTGGTCCCCATCTAGCTTCGCTCCAATTATTCGCCTTAGGACACGTCGCTCAAAGGCGTTCAATATATTTGCGAATGCTTGGGTTAGGGTCCATGTTTCACACCCATAGCATAACACAGGTCTTATCACAGATTTTTATATTTGGAGCTTTGTTCTCCTGTGTATGCAGCTGGTCTTCAAGATTGTCAAAACTGAATAAAATATTTATTTCGTCTCTTTCATTACCAGTTTTCGTTGTGTTGGCGCCTTAATACACAAATTCGCTCACATTTTTGACACTGTATTCGCCAAGTATGATATTTTGTGTATTAGAGGTATTTTTCCTCGACTGCGTCAAGAGCTTTGTTTCATTTTCATTGGTTTATAGCCCTACTACTTTTCCTTCGCCGTCGAGTTTCAGAAGAGCTCTTTGGCAGTTGTTAATGACCGTGACAAAATGTTGATGTCGTCCGCATAGGCTACCACTTGGCTTGACTTGTATAGTAATCTACCTCGGGTATCGACAGGTAGCTTCTTCATGACGTATTCTAGAGCCGAATTGAATAGCAATGGGGCAAGCCCATCTCCCTGCTTAGTCCGATATTTATGTAAAAGGCATCGGTGATTGGGTTATTGATGCGGTCATTATCATTTTGGCAAGACGGACAAATTTGGCTAGGATACCAAAGCAAAGCATTATTTGGTACAGTACATTACGATCAATACTGTCGTATGCTTGCTTAAAGTCAACGAAAATTTGGTGTTCGTCTATGTTGAACTCCCAGCATTTTTCAAGTACCTGCTTAACAGTGAACAGTTGGTCTATTGTCGATCTACCTGTTCTAAAACCCCCTTGATATTCCCCAATAATACTGTTGGCGTGTCATCGGATTTTATTTTCTGAGATTTTTGAAAATGTTTTGTACACCGTACAAAGTAGTGATATGCCTCTATAATTTTCGCACTTTAACTTGACACCTTGTTTGTGGATAGGGAATATAATTGATTGGCTCCACTCTTTCCGCATATGTTCTTGTTGCCAAATGTGCTGAATGACTTTATGAATAGCTTTATGAACACTGCTGCCACCATATTTGATGAGCTTTATTATTCTTTTGGTCTTCGATGATTGAACAAACTGCATCCAGAGTTGGTGGGGCCAATGGAAGCTCTCCGCAAACATTAATAGGCTTCGATGTTCTGGAGGTGTGTAGAGTGTTAAGGAGGTTCTTGAAATGTGATGCCCATCTTTTCTTAATCTTTGTTTCATCAGCGATAATGTTGCCGATGTCACCACGACGAAGCGTGATTTTCGGCAGATAACCACATTTCAGGCTTTTCACTACTTTGTTTGCTTGTCTTGCGTTTTTGCTCGCTAAACTCCCATCTATACTTCTCAATTGGTTGTCAAAGTATTTTCCTTTCTTAATTCTAAGAATCTTATTTGCTATTCTTCTGCGATTTTCATAGTGTTCTGTCTTCGTCCTGGTTTTCCTACCTACGTAATCTTTGTACGCCTGATTTTTTTTGTCTGACGCTTTCTGGTACTCATCATCGAGCCAGTCTTTTCTCTTGCGCTGGGCTTTATGTCCGATCGTCTGTTCTCTCACGGTCTTAATAGTCGCTTTCACTTCCATCCAGAGCTCGTTGTTCGTCTTTAACGATGCTTCTCATAAGATGGGAGCCAGCTGGTTGTCGAGGGTCTCCGTGAAATTTTTGGCCACAGACGCCGTTTGAAAACATTTGCTTCCATATAATTGGGGGGTTCGGGATAAGGAATCATGGCAGGTGTGGGTTGGGGAAACAAGAAGGTTCCCTCCTCCCTTTTCAAATGGGCTTGAAACTTTTATTACAATATTCTTTTCAGAGAGCTTGAATAATCATTAAATCGGGAGTTTTTTGGGTGATTTTTCAAAATCCCCGGTAGGTCCTTCCTAGTGCAATTCCTGGGTGCGCCTCTATGTAAGAGTACGGGACGTTGCGAAGAACTTATGATCAGTTTCTCTGAAATAAATTGCAAATTGATAGCTGACTAGTCCACGGTGGATGTGTAACCGACAGTCGCCTCCATGGTGACTCAAAAATGAATGTCGAGTCTGGTTGGCAAGGCCGGAAACACAAAACAACGAACCGCATCACTACCTACTATTTGATTTTTCTAGCAGTGACTTTGGTAAGGCCAGCTAGTTTGGAGATGAATGCGGTAGTGTGTCTTTTATAGAATACCCAGGTGTCCTAAGTATCTGACCAGCCTCATGACGAAGTAGATTTTCTGAAGGTTGATAGGAAGCTCTCCCTTATGGATGTGAAGCAGCACCTTTTGCAGCGAAGTTATGGGTTTGTCAAACATACTGGTCACAAACAACAGGTCATCGAGATATAAGGAGACTTGATGTCGATGGTGAGCTGGCGTTATTTTAACCTTTAAGCAGCACGTTATTTACGATGCATAACATAAGCCAAAAAGCATCGTCACCAACTGATAGAGTGGTCTTCTCAGAACGATGAAGGCAGTTTTGTCACTGGTTCATTTTCCTGGCTTCATGCACTCGTCTCTAGAAATTACACATTCAAACCGTTGAATGTCTTCATTTTAGATGGCACGTTGTAATAACGTCACCTTCAAAGATTCTTTCTCTTGCAGCCAGATAGTCTCTTAAATGGATGTGGTACGGCTACACGTACTGTAGCCGTGTTCTTTTAACAGTTTTTAAGACGGAGACTAGTATGGTCTTCAGGAGCCAGAAGGTCAGTCAATCTAACGATTGTGGTGGTTCTGTTGTCTGATACGTCTATTTACACTGTGGTTTGATTTAATCTTATGTGCCTCTGCATAGGCTGAGAACTTGGCGATAAATTTTTTTACCACCAGCACTCAAAGCAATTTGGAGCATATGCATCGGTTTTGTCACAGTGGTAGCAAAAGGCCGTTTGCCTAGATGGACATTCCGGGAATCTGAGACCAGGCCGTCTACGATTCCAGCAAACGGTAGGGTTTGCCAGTGATTTAACCAGTGCTGAGTCTTCTGATCGTTCAGCTCTGCTGAACATTGGTACGAGAATACGGCTTTTTCTTGCTCGTTTTGTGAAAGCGGAATCCCCAAAAATTTTCGGAATGGGTAGCATTTGGTGATACTCGCATATGTCCGGAAATCTCCATATTGTTCATCAATGCGTTCTTGTCTGCACGCAAAAACTCATAGTACATGCACTATCTAAATAAGGAAGTAAAGCGAACTGTTCTTGGGATATATCCGCAGATTCACTTTGATCATTTCTACCAATTCATCCTTCAAGAAGGGGTTTGCAAGCAAGTTCGTTGCACGTTGGTATAAAACTGGTCAAAAGCCTCATAGAGTCACTGTTTGCGTCTCCTTATATGCTCGCGTACCTCTCCTTTAGTAAGCACGTCCTGAAATCGATTGTGAAGTGCCATGCAGAGAGAATTCTAATAAGTTCGGGTAGGGACTCTTTGTAGCTCAAGTACATACAGCGGCGTCCCTACTGAACATAGGTGCGTAGGTCGAAGGAAGGCCATATAGTCTCCCCCTAAGGAATTCTCGACCAAGGAGCGAGCTCAGAATGCAAACCTGCCCACCGGCCTGGTAAGCTGGAAATCATTGAAGTTCAGCTTCCAACATTCCATAATTGTCGGCGTCGATTCACGAGTATAGTTAGTGGATGTGGGTTGTCGTCCTATTACAACTCAATAAAACACACACCTGTTGTAGTTAAAATTTATTGTGTGTTACACAATGTTTTAAACCAAGAGAGGGACACTGTGCCAAGTAGATGGATGGACCTCCAAAGAAGATATAAAGTAAACAACAATAGGGTACAGCCAGAAAAAAACTGCATACCGCTGACACATCAACTAATGTTCGATAAACCCAGGAGGCTATGGATAAATGTTTGGGTAAGTAATTGATTGAATGATTTTTCAGTTTTGCGTTTTGATTTCGATAACGATTCCTTTAATATCTCATTTTGAGGGTTTCATACTAAAATACAAAACCCTATTGAAATCGGCACCTGTGTCCGTCCGTCCACATGTATGCTACAGTAGCTTTTCTCCGAAACTACAGAAGCTACAGCCATGAAACATTGTGGAAACGTCAGAAGTTATAACTTCTAGAATATTTTGGGGTGAAAAAAAAAAATTTCTAAGGGTTTTAAGAGGGTCCTCCCATAGAGAGGAGTGCTCCTTAAAAAATTTGGATGTCATATGAAAGGTTTCATTGAGATCTTTCTAAAACAGGTCTTAAAACTACTTTACCAGTACCAAGGAGGGCAGGAGAAGGGATAATGCGCGAAATTTAGGCGTACCACCTCACGATTGAACACCTTTCATCCGAAAAATCTGAATAAAATCGTAAATATAGACCTTTATGAGCACACCAATAACAAATACGTCAGAAGTTGAAAATCACTCAGCTTTGTTAGTCATAGCATGACTTATCAATTTTACACTTTCTTGAATAAAATCGCAAGGGCAGCCTAAAATTCAATGAAATTCAATATGCAAATGTCAATTTATGAAAGTAGCCAAACTAATGGCGCAAATGATCCCCTTGTTCTCAGGAGCCCCAAACTCTACCATATTTTACGAGTTACACACCTTTTTAGGATGCAACAAACAAGTCTGGCAATGTTTGAATGGATTGGAGCAATCAGCGTTTATGGAAATCTTCCCTACTAGGCTTCGTGGTGAAGCCTACCAGTTGATTTCCTGTGGCTGCCCTACAACACTCGACGCTACTGAAGAGGAAACTTATCAGGAGTTAGTTATTGGACTAGCCACAGTCAAGCAGTTCCCTACTGAAACGCTTACTGATTACACCTCACGAATGCGACAACTATTGAAACGTAGCCAGCAAGCAGCCAATATCAAGTATGGAAAGGAGGCAGTAAAGGTTTTATGTCAGCAATTGGAGGATTTCGCTATGACATCCCTAAAAGGTGTATGGAATCCTCACCTATGCCAGTATTTACTGTCATTGGAGAAGCTAACGTTTGAAGAACTCATACTTAAGGCTTTGGACATGGATAAAATGCAGCAAGAGGCTCACCATGTTCAGTGGACTCCCCAGGAACTTAGTTTCAGCTATCCAATAAGCCAAACCATCTTTTCACCCAATCCCCTTGCACCATCATTGCAGCCTCGGAACGAGAACGAAGAAAGCATTTCAGCGCACGTGCAGGAGCGCAAAACGCAACACAAGATAGTTTGCAACTTCTGTTGTGGTGATCTAATATAACCTCGAGATATTAGGCTCGGCCAATGTCTCGAGCATTACTAACGCTTCACGCATTGGTTCTCATAGGTATACTGCATCATGTGCACAAGCTTGAGAATCAAGTGTACGCGGAAATATGCCAAATACTTCGTGCTCGTCAACTCAGCTTGGCATTGACCAACCCACAAAGCTTGGGTAAATCGAAATAATACATATATAAAATCATTTCGCGAAAAGTTTAAGCATTGTTGCTAGTCACCGATAGATGGCCACGTGAAAATGACCCAAAAAGTCCACTGACTTAATTTACTATTAATATTAAACGTTATTTTAGTTGACTAAGCAACGAGGTAAATGCATCCAGTAAGAAATGCAAATGATTGACAACAAAGGTAAGCTTGAGATAAGCATTATTTTAGTATAAATGTCCGTGGCCATCAACAAACCAATCACACTTGATACTACGCTTGTCCTACTCAAGGCCTTTGCCCAAGTAGAACCGTATCAAGGCATTTCGTCCAAGACTGACAAACTTCAAGAGGATTCCAGCCTAGATCCAAAGAGATGAACGAATAGCCTTACGTACATCAGCCAGATATTAAACCAGCCCGGATTCAAGCAGTGGCACGGATAACCTTACGCACATCAGCCAGCTATTTAGCCAGCCCGTACGCACATTAGCGAGCTAGTCCACCAGCCCGGATCCAAGCAGACGTACGAATAACCTTATGCACATCAGCCAGCTAGTTAGCCAGCCCATAAGCACATCAGCCAGCTAGTCAACCAGGCCGGATACAAATAACGTTACTTGCCCTGCTCAAGGTTCTTGCCCGAGCAGTAGTTTTTCTAAGGCATTTTGCCCAGGAACGAGCAAGTTAACGCGATTTCAATTCAGCGAGCGTGCGGACATTACAGTTTGGGCCAAATCGTCACCAGCAACCAAACGACCTGCTCGCACTGCCAGCAACCACCACGACCGACATACGTGAGCGAACACTGGATTGCTATCATCTAACCATCTGCTCGCGGTAACCGAAGCGGAGCGGGAGCCATTCAAAAGACAAATCAAAACGCTAGAATTAGACTTTAAGGCAGAGTAGCGCCGTAAACGGGAGGCACCCACAACAATTAACAACCAAGATAGCAAATGTAGTCTGAAGAATAAATAAATGTATTTGATGGAGAATACGTGCGTTTCATTGGGAAAGCTCTAGAGTGAATTTGAGTGGGATTTTCAGGTATTTCAGACTTAATGAGTGGATTCGCGTACGCACCGAATATATATAAGTGGTTATATTGGTGCTACGTCCGACGAAACTTGCCCCAGGTGGTTAGGCGTTTGAAAGAGGCTTAACAGCAATCATATATAGTTTTTTTACTACGTGAGCCTTCCATTGAATCAGACACTAGACTTTTGGTTGTATTTTCTCCAAACATATAATATAACAAAAAGACATTTAAGATTCGCCTAAGTCAATGATTTTGGCAATATTTCAACAAAATTTTGGCCAGTAAAAATGGAGTAACACTGGTTTTAATTTTAAAGCAAAAATATATTTGCTATGCATGTCATTAAAGTTTTTCTTGAATTGAATCCTTCTATACATCTTTACATCGGAAGTTAAGTATAAAACCCTTCTGACATGAGCGTGTTACGACACATTCATTAATATATGTGAATACTAATTGCTCGGAATTCTATAACAGTTGATCACGCCCCCCATGCCTCGCTTACGACACGTTACGACAACAATCATTCACATATGTGAGTACTAATTGCTTGGAATTCTATAGCAGTTGATCATGCTCCCCATGCCTCGCTCGTCGCACGTTGCGTTTTCCTGCGAGCCAATAAGCAATGTTTGCATTACCGCCCATATTTAGGGAATGGGGACACCCTACACAGAATACATGATCGCAATTTATTGTATATAAGAACCTTATATCTTACGTTTCATTGGTCAAGTCACTTAATTGGCTCCCCCGCGAATTCCACACGCATGCAATTACCATATTGAGAGCGCATGGGGAACATGAACACAATTGAATGTGTGTGATATGCGCAATCCGATCAAATAGCCAGCCTAAACACAAGTCTCGAGGAGAGCTTGCCAGAGACAATTGCGGTCGACATTTGCCCACAAGTTCGCTGCCAAGAGGAGATATTTTCGCCATCAACAATATGTGAGTATAAGGAGTTAAAACAGAGTTTCTTGAGGCCTAAGCCGGTGAAACTCTAGTTTAAGCCATTTCATTAGGGATTTATTTTGATCAGTTGTTCAAATAAACTGTATCGCAATGATCTTATTGTCAATTTTCATGATTGTGCTAAAGTGAGTTTAATTTATTGACCAATTATTTTTTATATGTATGGTTCAACACCAGTAATTCCCCAGTGAAGACATCTACAGAAGTTGAAGTAGACATCTGCAGGAGTTGAATTCAGCGTTTCTTTAGGCCTGAGCCGGTGAAACTCTAGTTCTAGCCTTCATCCACGTACACCCTAGAATTGAACCATGGTACAAAAGTCGCCGTCAACAGTACTTCAACATCAGTAATTTTCAAGTGGAGATTGTTTTGAATTAATTTCTTTAGAATGTATCTATATTAATAATGGAAATTAGGAGTTCCGGAAACTTCCAAAACATTTGTGTGCGCAAATAACGAATTGTCAAACGAAAATAAAGATCTTTTGTATTTAAATGAAAGGAAAATGACTCTTCTTATTTCTAAAGGACAGCCCCCTTCCCCTCTAGGTATCAAAGATTGTGGTAGTGTGTGGTAAGGTGCAATCATTACGCCAGCACAGGCTGGGTGGTTGCTCATACATAACAAGCGTAGCTCTATTTGAAAGCTAAATTTTTTTCTCCATGAAGTTTTTTTGAATTATTTTTAAAGTTTCACACTTTAATTTCTATAACTTTTTAATAACTTCCGTAACCATTAATTTCTCTATGAATGAGATTTTTTGGTTAAATTGCGGCCTTTGGAATTGAATTGTGTGTCAGCGGTGGCCTTTTTAATTCTTGAGTTTCATTAAATTTTTGAGGTATCTACCCGTTTCCTTCATATACAAGTCAGAATTCTATTTCTTTCTTCTTTCAGGTTGAGGAGTTGCGGCAGCTAACTCATTTGATGGTGTCAAATACAGTATTTATTCTGTGCAAGAATCACACACTTTATAGACTGTCACTTAAGGAACTCTCTTCTACATATTTGTCGACGTTATTGATGGGAGTCCATCAATAATTGCATCTATGACAT
Organism: Odontomyia ornata; assembly: GCA_963969285.1. Lineage (NCBI taxonomy): Eukaryota > Metazoa > Arthropoda > Insecta > Diptera > Stratiomyidae > Odontomyia > Odontomyia ornata. The sequence continues at coordinate 38,764,381 of OZ017742.1, forward strand.
TAAAATGCTTCCAGCCAGCAGATTTCCTCCAGTGGTACCTCCTAATGTCTTTACATGTCTGGAATAAACCATCACAAAAATGTAGTATGGTTTTAAATGTAGATTTATTATACATTTTATTCATAATTTCATTCGGGTTTACAAATATGCCATGTACGACCAATCCATTCGCCATCTACACATAAATGTAGGGACGCTTTTGTGCTGGCTGAAAAGTTTTATTTTTTACCTCCAAACTTCTACGAGCACCTCTTCATTTGCGTCGGTCTATAAAACTCTTTTCTTTTTAGCACTTATCTCGGATTCTTACTAAAAACTCAGTTAAAATATTGTTATGTTCGTAATTTATGTTGCTTTCCAAAAACAATGATGAAATGTGGAAACATCAAATCGAAAATAAGGAACTTTAAAGTCACATCGAGCTGCAAACCTTACACATAGATTTACAACTTTATGCCCGTGATGCTACGAGGTGTGACATTTAAGTAATGAGACTGATTTTATTGCGCGCTTGTGGTAAACCTGCGACCTTGAAACTCCCTTCCCCGGCATTCTTCCTCTCTCCATTGATATATTTACCATCGCTCTACCTTGTTTAGTTCGCCTGCTGTGTCGTGTTGAGTAGACGTGTGTTGGTGGTGCTCGTCATGAAAATGGAGAAACAAAGTCAAGAGCAACGCGTCGCGATAAAATTTTGTGCCAGATTGGGCGAAACAGCTTCGGAAACGTACGGTAAAATTGTAAAAGTGGATGGTGATAGTGCTCTTAGTCGTGCCCAGGTGTTTCGATGGCATAAAGAGTTTAATGCGCAGCGTGTGCGCGCCCTAATCCATGAAGATCGACGTTTAACAGTTCAAATGTTGGCCTCGGAAGTGGGTATGAACCATGAAACAGTCAGACAAATTTTAATCGATGATTTTGGGATTGAAAAGTTGTGCGCGAAGATGGTTCCAAAGAACCTTTCCGACGAGCCCTCAGCGTGTCCCATTATTTGTCCTCTAAAGGGATCGCTATGTTGCAACAGCCGCCTTATTCACCTGATATGTCACCCTGTGACTTTTTTGTTCCCTAGAACAAAATCGGTGGTCAAATGAATCCATTTTGAGTCGATTACGGACATCCAGGCGGCCGCGACGAGGGTACTCGCGGACATCCCAGCTGAATCGTTCCAGAAATGTTATAAAGCATGGAAAATGCGCTGGAATCGTTGTATAGCTATTCAAGGGGACAGAGTTGCAGAATAATTTTTAAATGTACGGTTTTCATGGAATTAGTCTCATTACTTAATTGTCACACCTCGTATTTGAAAACAATTACGTGCATAAGAACTTCATCACTATCAACGTAGATTTATTTTTTAATGCATCATTAAGTAAAACCAACCATGTTACAGCAACATCATTACTGTTCTCAGTTTATCTGTAAACTCAATTATTGCCTAATCTTCCTTAAGTAAATGAAGAGATAACTCCATGTCACCTTTACTAATAATCATCATCATCATCGTGTCTAACTCTTAACTGATACAATTAAATGATCATCAACACAAATTCTCAATATCCTTTCTGCAAGCTTTGATGCTCAGCAATTTTATTTAACTCAGTTATAATCAAAGTCATTGTCACGCAATTTCAAGATAAAGTTATCCTCAAATCAACCCTTTCGTGCCCAATCGAAACAAACACTGAATCGTTGACTAGAAATACATTTACCTTTTTTCAATTCACTCTTTTTTCGCCATCATAAACCCTTTTTTCTTCCAATCTGGTTTCAATCACGTTTCACATTTCAAACTCCCTTTTTCTCTTTAATTAATCCATAGTAAAGTTTCTTTTTCCTATCCTTACTTTGGCATTCAGCGATTCTGTTTCTTTTTAGTCCTTTCCTTGTGCCGACGACTAAGAAAGTAGAAAAGGAGAATAATCGACCGTCATTTAGCTGACAATGAGAACTCAAACTTTTCTATGAGATAAGAGTGGGGAAAAATAAAAAGAAAATTTCATTTGTACAAACTTTTCACCAAGTTAAAGAAAATTTTATGGACCACACTATATATATTTGCAGGGTGGGGGAGGGAAAGCAGTGTGAAATGATAGACTTGTTGGGATGAAATTTAAGCTGAGTAAACGTTTAATTTTGAGTGGGTTTTTTGTTTTCTTCTTTAGTTTTGAGGAAATTAATTGGTTCAGGATAGTTTGCGAGTTGAGAAGTTTTGAGTAAATAACTTGGATTGCATTCAATTTTGATGAGCTTTGATGAATTGCAATATGCAAATTAGCTATGATGATTCATTATGAGTGTTTGCGCTGGGACTCTTTTGTCCCGAACTTTGATTTTATTATTTTTATTTTCAGTCTCAAATTTACTTATTTTACATTTCTCTTAAAGAGTTAACAGCTATGATACAGACCAAACAACCATTGAACAATGAATAAACTGATGTTTTAAAGTTTTGACAAACTAAAAAATGAAATGTGATATTCGAAACAAAGTATTTTCGCTTTTTGGCGAATTAAATTTGGTGTATTGAATTAAAATGATCGATCAATTGATAAATCAATCAAATAAATCGAATTAATTACGAATGGGGTAGTTTTGACGAACCGGAGGCCTCAACGATTGTCAGACTGCGGAAGCTGCAATGGGCTGGACACATGCATCGTATGGACGAACAACGGATACTCAACAAGGTATTGGTTGGGAGAACAGAAGGCCGGAGGCCAGTGGAGAAACCGAGGAAACGCTGGTCTGACTCGGTCGACGAATACAGTTCATCGCTGCTCGGATTCCGGAATCGGAGGACGTGTTCAATGGACCGAGATAGTTGGAGGCGGTGTTTGTAGGGAGCGAAGGCCCGAGAGGGGCTGTAGTGCTAAGAAGAAGAGAAGAAGAAGAATTATTACAGTGCTAATTAACCTTAAATAACTATGTAAGTTGATTGAAGCGTTGATGTTGCCGGATTAGGCCGTGATGAGCACTCAGGGGTGTCAGGAACTCAACATCTACCCCCCTCCTCCAAGGTGTGCGGCAAGTTGCGGCGTCTAAGTAACGGCACTGGTGGTCGATCATTCAGGTTGGATTATTGTTTGCAGGAACGCCAGCGGAGGTAGATCACTAGTATGACTAATCCGAGAATGCCCAGGTAGCCGATGGTGTACTGGTGGATGTCGTGGTCGGTCACTTGATCGGTCCATGAAATATCTTGCGCTTGTAGTTGTCGTCGCAGTTCCTCGATTTCAGATGCAGGCTCAGTGAAATGATTGGAGTCGTTGAAAGAGTCCATGAGGTTCGTCCCGTTCTGCAGAGCAGCCAATTCCCGCTAATACGGTCCCAAACCGTAGTAAATGAGCAACTTCCTCTCACCAGAAAATAAGTAGACTCGACCTAATGGTTGAAAATACAGATCCGTATGGGGTCTGGTTGTTGAGCCTCGTGTTGGAGCTATGGGAGCTAGCAGGCACATCAAAAGGAGCGCCAAAATTAACTTGCTGGTTCGCATCGATCGCCACCTTTTCCTCGGGATGTCGTCGCCGCTGATATGGGACACTTCCTTCGTCAAGTGGGGGGAACTTGGTTGTGATGGTTCGCCGTTAGACTGTGCGTCATCGAGTACTGGTAACGGAGCCAGTTTGTGTATTGGCCTTTTCAAAGTTCCGGAGGCGATTTTGACATTAGCAACTCGTACGAAACCATCGGCGCCTTCGTACGTTTTGATAGTTCGCCCCAGTGGCCACTTCATCGATGGGGTGTTATCTTCGCGTATGATGACCACTGTTCCTAGGATCGCATTAGGGTGTGACTGTCTCCACTTGACACGATGCTGCAACTGCGCCAAGTACTCGTGCAACCATCGTTTATAGAATTCGAGTTTGAGGTGATTGATTAGCTTCTACCGGGCACTGGTTCTGCGCGACCATCCACCATTGGCTGTGAGGGGATCCCCGATGAGAAAGTGTGCTGGAGTTAAGGCCGCAAAATCATTGGCATCGTTTGACATCGGAGTCAGTGGTCTGGTCTAGAATTGAGGATAGCCTCCACCTCAACCACCAATGTATGCAGCTCCTCGTGGGTGAGTGGCGCCGACGAAACGCCTCGACGGACAAAATTTTTGGCTGATTTGACCGCCACCTCCCACAAGCCACCGAAATGAGGCACGCGTCGGGGGATGAAGTGGAAATTGGCTGGAGCGCGCTATTGTTACTTCTTGACGCGCTTCGTTGGAATATTGGTAAGTCTAAAAAGTATTGAGCTTTTTTTGTCATTTTTCGATTGAATATTTCTTTTATTTAAAATGGATTTTATTTAAGTACATATTGTCCATTGTTATCTATGACCTTTTGCTATTTTTTGGGTATAGCCATTATTCCGTCTGTGTAGAACTTCTGTGGTTTATCGGCGAAAAATTTGGCCAAGTGATTTTCACAGTCCTTTTTCGAAGTTGATTTCTTTTCATTAAGGAAGTTTTGCAGAGACCGAAACAAATGATAGTCTGATAGTGCAATTTCTGGACTAAACGGTGGATACAACAAAAGTTCCCAGCCAAGCTTTGTCAATTTTTGCCGGGTCATCAAAGATATGTGTGGTCTGGCATTGTAATGATGGAAGACAACGCCCTTTCTATTGATCAATTTTGGCCGGTTTTTTGAATTGCTTGTTGCGATCTGGTTAATTGCTGACAACACAGAGGCAAATTGAGTGTTTGGCTAGGTTCTAGCACCTCATGATAAACGATTCCCTTTCAATCCCATCATACACACAGCATAACCTTATTTGGTGTCAATCCCTTTCAATCCCATCATACACACAGCATAACCTTATTTGGTGTCAATCCTGGGTTTGAAGTCGTTTGTGATGATTCACCTTTTTCTGACCATGATCTTTTTCGAACGAAATTCTCATATCTTACCCATTTTTCATCGCACGTAATGATTTGCTTCAAAAATGGCTCGATTTCGTTGCGTTTTACTAGCATTTTGCAAATGGAAAATCGATTGATCAAATTTTTTTGTGCTAACTCATGCGGCACCCAAACGTCGAGCTTCTTTGTGTATCCAGCCTTACGCAAATGGTTCAAAACTGTTTTGTAATGGATACTCAGTTCCTTGGCAATGTCACGGCTGCTTACGATTATATATATCGGTTTTCTTTAATTTTTTTGTAAAATTTCATCGACTTTTTCAGTGATTGGTCGACCTGAGCGAGGTGCATCATTGAAATCAAAATTTCCAGCGAGCGAACCATCTCTTGGCTGTGACTTTTGATAAAGTATCTTGACCGTAGACAAAACAAATTTTTTCACGAGCTTGCGATGCATTCTCACCTTGATCATAGTGATATTGTAAAATATTTTCAGAAATTTCACTAATTTTTAAAAGAATACAACTTTTGACACAAATGACGAAATACAAAACTGTCCGTCTGAAAATTGTACACTGGAACGTCGTCTTTCAAACTTATGTCAGTTTGACTCAATCTGATTGGTATTGCCCGATATATGACAACGAACACCATCTAGTGATAAAAAAGGGCTCAATATTTTTAGACTATTCAATATAATGAGGACAACAATTCTGATAGCTAGTTGTGAGTTCCCACAAAGTTGGTGTCGTTGTCGCAAAATATATTTCGGCAGTATCCTAGTCGTCAAACGCAATGTTTGAGAGTACAGAGGAATACCTCAGTGCTTGGCTCGCTGACTAGCTCCAGATGGACGGTTTTTTTTTTTTTTTTTTTTTTATACCTCCATTCCCTTCCACTCTCTCCATCACACTTTCTTCGTCGCACTACGCTCGTGCGATCTGCACTTCACATTTCGTCGTTTCCTCAGGTGTGCCACCCAGGCAATGTATAACACATCGGTATAAGGGGGCACACAAAAATATGTGAAGTCCTCCGGTTAAACTTGTCTTGTCCATATCGTGATCAGCTCTCAGAGATAAAAAAAATTATAAATTCGACGCAGTAAAAAAAACTCTGAGTTAAAAGAATAGCTGTCTCTTCAAGCATCTCGACGATAGGGTCAACAATGCCCTAAGATGCTATGTTGAAATTACTGGACTGATATTATAATAATAGTAGGTGTTTCTCGAGGCATCTCGAAGATAGGATCAATAATTGACCTAAGATGCTATGTTGAAAGTTTCTGCACTGAGATTCAATCGTTATTCATTAAATAGTTTCTAAGTCTTTTCTTGAAAACCATAAGAGAATTCGCTTCTTTAACTGATTCTGGAAGATTGTTGTATATACGAAGGGCGTCATTTGTAGCATCGTTCTTCAGGCGATCTGTCCTTGCAAAAGGAATTATAAATTGGTTTGCGTTCCTAGTACTGTATTGATTCTTTTGTGAGACTTTAATAAATGGTGTTTGTGACGACAAGCTGAGATTTAAACTTTTGAAGATAAACTTGGCTTTCTCCATTTTAATGATTTGGTTAAAAGTTAATGCGTTACATGATTGATACACTATGTTTGTTGGTGTGAGCCTTGGGAGATTATGTATATTTTTATACGCCTTGGTTAATATCCTGGAAATTATATTTAGGTGTTGCTTTGAGGACTGACTCCAAATTACCACTCCGTAATGTACTTTTGACAGTACGAAGGCATTCAGAACAAGATGCTTGATTTTTTTTGGAAATTCCTCATATCTTCGTAACAATCCAATTATTGGTGCTAATTGCCTCCTTAAGTTGTTTATATGCGGGAGCCAGGTCAGACGGTGATCGATAGTAAGGCCAAGATATTTAAGTTCGAGCACTCTTTGCAGCTTTTCACCATTAATTTTTATATCAACATCTATGTCTTCCCTGTTCTTTTGCTTAAAGATAATATATTTTGTCTTTGAAATATTCAACGCTAGTTTATTCTCTTTCAACCATAAATTATATGAATTTAGATCCTCGTTGATAGCGTCTCCGATGTCATTTTTATCGCGTCCCGAGTAAAGAAGCACTGTATCATCAGCATATAAAAAGTAATTACCACTTAGCCTGCATGTATTTAAATTATTAGTGTATAGAAGGAACAAGGTTGGGCCAAGTATTGAGCCTTGTGGAACACCTGATTTCATTGGTGCCGGGTCACTCAGAACATTATTAAATGCTGTTTTCTGCAGTCTGCCTTTTAGGTAATTTTGAAATAGTTTATTTGCTGTGCCTTGAACACCATATGCTTCTAGTTTTCGAAGTAAGAGGTCATGATCGACCGTATCAAACGCTTTCCTTAGATCCACAAAAATGGCAACAACATAATCCCCTACATCAAGTCTCTCGTTGATGAATCGCGTTACCGAGAGTAGAGCGTCGAACGTTCCCTTGTTTTTCTGAAAGCCATATTGGCGGGAGTTTAGGATAGAGTTATCTAATATGAAGGATGTTAAGCGAGAGTTAATTACTTTTTCAAATATTTTACTAAATCCGGTCAAGAGTGCAATTGGGCGATAATTATTGGGGTCCGATCGATCTCCTCCTTTGAATATAGGTACAATTTTTGCAAGCTTCCCCTCTTCAGGAAACGTTCCGTTTCTGATATGCTCATTTAAATAATTAGCCACGAGTTCTGCTATTTCATTTTGTACAAGTACAATTTCCTCCATCGTGATCTGATCAATACCTGGAGCCGTATTTTTCTTCATTGCCTCAATAGTCTTAAGAACTTCGTTTTTATTGGTTGGATGAATATGAAACATGGAATCGGGTGAGATGTTAGCGTGATCTAGCCTACTTGTTGGGACATCACCAAGCTCTTTTGTAATTTTTTCGCCCACAGTTGAGAAAAAGTTGTTCAAGAAAGTTGCTGCTCCATCTGGTTGTGATAAAATATTAGGGGTCACTGGAGAAAACTGCGAATCCGGTATTAAAATTCGGGGGGGAGAGTTGTCTTTTACTTCATTTATTATCTTCCATATTTCATGATTGTTATCTGCCGCTGTCTCCAACCTTTTAGCGAAGTAAGAGAATTTAGCTTCCTTCACAAGACGTTTTGATTCCTTTTTCGCTTGTATGTACATGTTTTTTAGCACACGATCTTCCATGTTCCTTCTAAAGCTTATGTACGCCTTTCTCTTTTTAATACTGGCTTCGATTACTCGCTTTGTTATCCATGTCTGCTGGCGGCATCTGAGCTTTTTCTCGACGATGGAGTAACGTTTGGACTCTGTGATCATATTCGTAAGTTCCATTAGGTTTAAGGGACTCCGGACTTCTAATGACCTTTGCAGATGTGATTTGAAGAGTTCTTTGTTCAAGTGTTGGAATGTTTTGTAAACAGGTTTTTGTTTTTGTGCGCTTATGCCTTGGATGCTTATTTTGAAGACACGATGATCCAGCTCTGGCCAATCCTCAAATATGAAATTGATTTTTCCCGCAGTTGACTTATCGTTTGTAACGATATGATCGAGGCACGTATGCGAAACTGGACGAGTAATTGTTTCGTTGTTGATGATAACAGCACCATTAGTATCCAGTACATCCTTGTAAAGCCTTGCTTCTGAGGAATCGGTAATTACATCAATGTTTGTGTCAGCTACTGTAAATAAATTATTTTCTGAGGAATATAGGTTGTCGAGTACCGAGCAGAGATCTTGCGCATTCAGACGGTTCGGGTTATAGAAGGTACCGATTTTAATTTTTTTGCCTACGAGGTTTAATTCGATTATTATAATATTATATTTATCAGGTGTATCGCGTTTAATGATGAAGTTTATTTTATCTTTTACAAAAATAGCTGTCCCACCACCTCTTCCAGGTCTGCAGGAGAATACCGAGTTATAACCCTCAATATTAAAATATTTCGATTCCTCAGGATAAATCCATATTTCGTTCAGTATCACCACATCTATCTCAGGATTTTGCTTCAAATAAATCTGCATGTCATTTAGTTTGTGCCGTAAACTTCTTATATTGGCATATAAGAGCGTTAATTTCGTCCCAATTAATCGATTTGCGTTGTTAAAAATCATTTGAACTCGTAGTCAATGCTCCTCCTAGCAATTGTGATCCTTCGCTGGTATTCTGCGCACTCCGTAGAGTCTGCTCTGTGGGAATAATCTACGTTCTTACTATTTCCTGCACAGTTACAGCATTTCTCGCACGAGCTCTTGCAATCCTTCGTTTCGTGCTTTCCTCCACACTTAGCACATGTTTGCTCTCCTTCACATTTTGATGTCTTGTGGTTGTATTTCTGGCACTTATAACACCTCGTTATATTGTAGTCTTCCTTCACAAGGTAAGACCCATAATCAATATTGATGTACCTATTCACCAGTCTTTGGTACATACTCCCATTTACCTGCAGAATATGCAACCATTTACCATTTTTTGTTCGTCTGGCATGAACCAATTCCAGTTTATCATTTTCTCCAATATTAGGGTTCAGTGAGTGAATTTCGTTAATTAACTCCTCATACGAAAATTGTTTTTCTAGTCCATTAATTACTAGCCTGGGTTGACGAGATTTTGTCTCCATGACATCATATTCATCCTTCAGGGTATCCTTTGCAATGTTGTAGAGCGAGGTTGTATTGTCATTTGTGGAAGTTTTTATGATGGCACCACCATTACGAAGAGGACGCATCAGTTGGAGAGGAATTTTGCATTTTGAAGGCTTTATTTTCGACTTGAAGTCGATGAGTGTTTTTTCAGAGGATGAATGCTTCTTGGGCTTAATTATGATTCCTTTTTGCGAGGTAGTATTTGTACGGCGTTCGGGTAGAAAAGTGGAAATACTTTTCGTCATATCCGCATACGAAGGTTTTCGCGTGGATGAACTTTTATCAATTAAGGTGGCCACGGTGGTTTTCAGTTCTATTAGATGGTTTTCCATTTCTTTCATTTGGTTGAAGAGACGATCTTCTTTAGTCTTTTGGTGTTGTGACTTACACGAAGGACACATCCATATCACATCCTCGGAAATGTCCATGATCTTCAAATATCTCTCCTCACACATTTTGATACACTTTATGTGGAACCACTTGTTGCAAATGCCTCCGCAGCCCATTCCTTTATGGTTCTCCTCCGCTTGCTTCCTACATTTTCCACATTTGTCTGCTGCTTGTGATGCCATGATTTATTATTTATCTCTATTCGCTTAGTTATATGGTATTAAATGAATTTATTTAAAAGAGAATGGATTTAAAATGAAAGTTATTAAAACAAGTGTCTTTAAAAAGCAAAACTACGGGTTTAGAAGATATATATGCAAAAAAGAGAGAGTTTAATAAGTTTGAATTTAAATTTTATAAAATTATTAAAATTATTAAGAAATTATTCTCGCATGAGCACGAGAATCGCACTAATGAACAAAAGAGTTCAGTTGATATGATTTTATACCGTTAACGGCAATTAGAAAATTAAAATGAGAAAATTGTTCAAAAATTTCCACTTAGCTGATTTTCCTTTGATTTGCTACAGAAGATAATATTTCTTAGCAACTCTCAAAGTCAAGAAAACAGCTGATCGATTTCCTTAATCACTTCTAAAGAAAAATTTTTTATTGCGAGCGATCACTTTACACTTGGCAACTTTGACACTTCACTTGAGGACTTCACTTGGTTTTTGTAGCGAAACAGCAAAAAACGGCTAAGTACCCTTTTTTCAGTCGGGTACCTCTACCTCGTTAAGGGATCATCATAGGCCCACAGAAAATCAAGCCAGATATGATGAACGGACGAGCTGGCTGAATACGTACACTTGGCAGGCTTCCCATGGCTTGTGAAAACAGCTTAGGCTTGACTCGGGTGCACCACACGCACCGTTGAACGATCGATCTCGCGAGTTGTTTTCCTCGAATTAGCCAGAACCGCTGGCTAGTGGTAGCGAGAAATGTTTGCGCACCTAGACGGTAGTGGTCGCGATGAATGTCCATCATCAGCAGTCTGGTGAAAGGATGTTTGAATGGTACTAAAATGGGATGTTTGGTTTTTAACGTGATCTTGGCGGCCTCCAGCCTCCCACCGACACAGATTATGCCCTCTTGATCCAGAAATGATGCCAGTTCAACCAACGGACTGTGATTAGAAACTTGCCTCCTCGACCTGATATCCGAAGGTTCGCAGGTAAAAGTTTGTGATTGTACATACCTCACGATGATCTCCAGGGCTATGGATAATTCATCACTCGTAGGCGCTTGATTTGTCAGTTGAGATTACTTGACTGCCGGCTTGAGACCACAGATAAACCGCATCATGTAGGCCACTATGCGCTGCAGCCTCTTAAAGGAGTTGCCGTGTTGAGTCTGCTGAATAAAGTGTGTTTCAGGACCCTCTGCCGCTACCATAGCGGTCTTGGTCCGTTTCGTCTCCAAGTCGCAAGGGCTCCCACTCTGATACTCGGAAGGCCAAACTGATTCTGCCCTGAATAACAATGGTGGTCCTTGCAACCACAAACTACAGCGGCTCAGTTTAGCCGGCGCCATCCCACGTGACAGGATATCAGCTGGGTTGTGACCAGCCGCTACGTGTCGCCATCGGTCCAGCCTTGAACAGGCCGAGACCCTGTTTGCCACAATGGTATTGTACGAGAGTTGACCCACGCCAAGACAATCTCGGCATCGGTCCAGAATACCCGAAAAACCTCCTGCAGCTTGAGCGCTGTCTTAACTCGTCTTGTGAGCTCAGAGCCTAGTTTTGCCGCACACAACTCCAGGCGCGAAATAGTAAGTGTTTTGATCGGGACCACTTTTGACTTGGCGCATAGCAACCAGACGACGACTTGACAGCTCCTCAGGGTTGACCGTATGTATATCGCTGCGCCATATGCCTTCTCGGAGGACTAAAAAATGTGTGCAACTGTACTTGCACGGGTTTCTCGCCTATACTGATGTGACGAGAAAATCGAGTCTGCTGCAATGATGGCAGACCACTGCGGAAATCAGACCACTGGGTATGGATCCCTACTGGCAATGCTGCATCTCAGTCCAGTTCCAATCGCCATAATTCCTGCAGGAATAGTTTGGCTGCTATTATCTCAGGAGCCAGAATGCCCAATAGATCGAACATTTTGGCTATATCAGATGCCATCGACCTCTTGAAGAACTTCGCATCGGTTGGATCCAGGTTGATTTGGATCTGGAACTTGTCAGTCTTCGGATGCCAGATGACTCCTAATGTCTTAATATAGTCCTCGTGTAAACTGCTGACATCTAGCTGGACCTGTTGGTCCTCAGGTTTAATCTGCTTCAACAATAGAGGATGGTTGGCACACCATTTGTGCAAATGCATACCTGCCCTTCAGAATATGGTGCATAGCTCCACCTGTCTGCTAAGTGCCTACTCTAAGCTGTCTACACCGGTCATGACGTCGTCGATATAGCAATCCTTCTGCAACGCGCTTCTACCCAGGAGACCATTCTGCTGGTTTTCTTGTGTTAGAACCTGTAGACATTTTGTAGCTAGATACGGGGCACTCGTTGTGCCGTAGATTACTGTTTTCAACTGATAGTATCGGACTGGTTGCGTTGAGCCATTTCTCTCGGTTTTAGATCAGGGTTCCTCTCCAGTCGATGCTCCAAGGCAATGAATCTGTGAGTGGCCACCGCTTGGGAATCACCTAACGCTCAGGATCTTTACTGAATGGGAGTTTAACCAAGAAACGGCCGTCGGGACGTCTTGTCATTGTCTGATAGAAATGTGCTTTGCAAGCCTTTTCAGTTAACGTAAGCTTGTGCTGCGCTTTCTGAGCTGATTACGCTGGTTATCTTCTGCCAGGATGCCGCATGTTACCGAAGGAACTTGAGGTGTGATCACTCTTCCGGCTACAATCCACCCTAGGAGCGTGTTCTGGAGCACTGGAGCTGTGGACCCAACTTCATTTGTCCAATGGCTAGGATCTAGTAAAAGTGTTCGGCACTCAGCAACATATCGATGCGCTCCGGTTGGTGGAAGTCTGAATCTGCTAGCCTTATGTTTTTGGGAATGTACCATCCCGATGTGTTCAAGTTCTGAGACGATTGCTGTGATATAGTTTTATCCATGACGTAGGCTTCCCACTGCGCGGCATACCCTGATAATCTGGATCTTAGGCCAAGGTTTACCTTATGGTATGCTTTCTCAGTGCTTCCGCTACCCTTTCAATGAGGTCAAGGTGTAATATCAATGATGAGCCCAATTTTTTGATGATTCTTTTGGTGACAGGGTTTATTTGTGAGCCCGGATCCAGTACAGCTCGACAATCCGTCGTCTACCCATTGCTGGTGACCAGCTTGATTACGGTTGTGCCCAGAAGTACATGCCCCTGGGGTCGGGGCTCCATTGGAAGCGTTAAAGCGAGCGATGGCGGTTCTGCATTCGTTTGCGGTTTCAAGTCTTGTTTCGGTGTTGTCGTGCTCGAGGATATCGTCTTGGTCTGTTTGGGCTTGTTGTCTCCAGGCAAATGTAGCAGGGTGCTGTGATTCTTGAGACAGTGCTTGCAACTTCAAGCCACACAGCTGGAAGCCTAATGTCTTTCTCGAAGGCAATTCATGCACAGCTTCTTAGCGCGCACTTTGCAGCAGGAATCCAGAGGAGATCAGGGCAGTAGTAAAGCGGGTGATCCTGCTCACACATTAACCATCAAGAAACTGTCGTGGCGGTCACGGTCAACTTGGTGGCTTTCTTACGGTTGATCTCCGGTTCCTTTGTTATTGGGCCTAGAAACGCGTTTCCATGAAATCCAACAAACTCTTCAAGAGTGGTAGCTCACGTGAGTTGGGTAACGATTGTTCGTTTGATGCGTGAGTCGCTGGATCCAATTTTCGAATTAACACATGTAGCAACAACAGATTCCAATCCTTTGTGGACACTTGTTGGTTCTCCAGGCCTCTGAGACACTCTTGTTTGGTGTCATGTAGAGCCTTTTTTGCTGCCAATGATGGCCTTTTATTAGCATAAGATGGCTGACTCATCAATTTATTGATGAGCGTCGCAATCAATAGTCGCCGGTGTTCGTACCTTTCCTTCAAGGTTGTCCAAGCTGCCTCGTAGCTGTCATTTGAAAATGTAAAATTTCGAATCAAAAGCTCCGCTTCTCCGGTGAGACTGTCTTTGAGGTACCGTAGCTTCTGGCACTTGGAAATCGGTTGGCTATGCACTATTAAAATGAACAAGTCGTGGAATTGTTGACAATGTAAATAGTTCCAATCAAAGGTCGAGAGTTTTTTTTCGGCAGAGGCATGGTAAGAGGAGTGACAGGCAGAGCGGTTGAGGCAGGTGTGGCGCTGAGTTCATCCATTTTCAGTTCCAGACGTATGACCCAATCTTGGGTAAGCTCTTCCAAATGAATGTGCTGTTGCACGTTGAAATCATACGCTTCAGGATCATCTTGAAGCTTGACGATGTGCAGGTGATATTCATCCAGCGGCTGCCAACCTCGTTGGAGGGTCATGCGTTTTCTTCTGCACTAGGTCCGAGTGACCTCCTTCTGGTCCAAACGGTCGATAGTCCTCCTCAACGAGCTTACCATGACTTTGTGGCGACGGAGCGTTCTGACCACACTGGCATCTCTTGGTGCTGAGGCTTTTCCAGTGTAGTCCTTATCCTCACTATTCTGAATTTCGGGCCCTTATAGCGACTGTTCCCCGGTTGGTGTGTTCACGTGTGTGTTGGCAAGCTTTTCATCGCGGAAGTATTGCTGATAACGGAGGTAGTTGCCTTTGGTAGTGTCGTATATATGTTGAGTAAAATACTCGTGCGACTTAGCAGCCTCCGGTAGGGATCGGATGTGACTATCGACTAGTTCAAAATTCTTACACGTGGCCTCCAGTTGCTGCAGTCGATCCGCATAATACCCGGCTTCCTGCTTCCCTAAGGGCGAATCCTTCTTGTAGTTTGAAATGACGTCTTCGACGATTCAAGCCAATCGTTTTAGGTCCTTGATCAGGCGATCCACATTCGCAATCGCGTAGAAAGTCGGAAAGCGGCCGGAAACAGAAAGCGCGAAGACACCACGGCACTACACAAAACAGCACACAGCACTTCATGATCTATTCACTGGGGAAAAACAATTATTTAGTTATGTACGGCGAAATAAATACCAGGTGCATCTCGCCGGGGGACTCTTTTGTCCCGAACTTTGATTTTATTATTTTTTTTCACAATAAGAATTTTTATTCGAGAAAAAAAAAGGACAATAAGATTATGTAAATTCAAAAACAACCCAACCAACAATTTAACACTAAATAAACTTTTGTTTAAAAGTTTTGACAAATAAAAAAATTAATGAAAAATGGGCTACTCGATTGATTAAAATGAAATGTGGTTTTCGAAATTTTAAGCTTTTTCGCTTTTTGGTGAATTGAATTTGAATTTGGTGAATTGGCTAAAATTATCGATCAATTGGTACAATCAAATAAATCGAATTAATTACGAATGGGCTAATTATTCCAGTGCTAGTTTACCTTAAATAAATATGTAAGTGGATTGAAGCGTTGATGTTGCCGGATCAGTCGGTGATGGGCGCTCAGGGGTGTCAGGAACGCAACAATGAAGTTTGGTTTTTAATCTCAAATAAAAGGCATAAAGTTGAATTCTATAATAAAAATTTTACTGTGAATCGGAAGAACAACCTTTGACATTTCTTTTCTAAAGATTATCTTGTTTAAATGTTGACCGTGACTACGCCGTAAATGGTCCATCCTGAGGGTCCAATTTTGGACGACGCGTTCGAGTAAAGCGATTCTTGAGGTTGTTTACCAGCCCAACTATGGCAATTCTGTTTATTGACGTATCCATTGAGCCAAAAATGCGCCTCACAACTGAACAAAATTTCGCGATAAAAAAGCGGATTTTCATTGATTTTCGTAATACAGCTGAACAATTTGGATACGTTGTTGCGGTGCAAGTCTTTTCATGATGATTTTTCAAACAATACTGAATAAAAATTACATTACAGTTTGACAGGAGCCACGCGTGATCTGTCAAAAAAGCCTATTGAAAATCAAACCTCATAATAAATCACCCTTTATTAAAAGCTGATTAATTTGTTTCAAATTAAAATAAAGAATAGGTTTTAATTACAGATACTGCATTCTTTCATAATTCTTATTGCCTTGTTACATTTAAAAATTAGGAGATTGAATTATTGTCAGACATTCAAAGCGCGAAAATCTGTTTAAATTTACAAATCATCTAAAATTTATGCCAACTCATATGAAAGAAAATTTAAATGTGCATTCCTGCATGCTGACGCCGGTCAAATGATGCGGTGATATATTGCACATGCTTTTGAATCTGCCCACGCATTACGATTCCACGTAAGATACACCGCGTTTTTAACCTTAACCTAAAAAGCCAGGCGTCAACGTATATTAAGCGTGACAACAATCGACAAAGCGACAATATCATGTTGTTCACGATTTATGAAAGTCCCTGAAAGCTATTTCGATCCTTAAGGAATGTTCAGTGTCTCAATAATGAAACCCCCCACATGCGATTTAATTTAATTGAGCTATAACGAAAAATATTCAAACTACAATACGAGTATCACATTAGGAGATACACCTAAAAATAAATCAGCGCGCACAATCTACAACGTTAAATAAATCGTTCGACACAAAACTCAAACTCAGTTTTTCATCGGTGGTGGCGTGGCGGGAAAAATTGAACAACAAAACATTGTTGAACTTAAAACGGTTTTTGCGCCATTGTAAGATTAGTACAAGATCATCAGTTTGTTGGTACACGGATGGATTGACGCGATTCAAATTGAGATACGGACCATATTCCGTTGATCACTAGATGGAATTAAGGAATTTCTGGATGTCTGCCAAATGCTAAAAGTGTTTCGAACTGAATCATGATTACGAGTATACAAATTTAAATGAACAAGAGATTGTGATGTAGTCTGTTGTTTTATAAGGAAGCATAACCAGGGTGCCATGTGCTTTTCCAACTGTTTGCAAATTTGCGAACGACGGAGATGTTTGGCTTAAAGTTTGAAAGCGGCTCCATTTTTATATTATACGTTTTTTTAAGGATATACATATTTAACTTTCCAATTTACTGACGCAACTGATCGATACATAACAAGTTGGGTACTACGCTCCGGTCAGAAGGGTTTTGTACTGAACACAGTCACAATAATGAATAAACACAAGGAACACTTCGATGATATGTACATGTTTAAAAGAAAAATTATTGTTGCCCAACTTTCACCGGTCACCATTTTATTGTAATGGAACAAAAAACACTCACTCTTATGCAAGATTTGAGTTTAAGAATATCCATATGATTTTATTGGGGGAAAACGTGAAATTTCAAGATCACACTGCTCATATTCTTAACCCTTAACTGTAAACTATTAAATAATGTTGGTAAGCTATTAAATTAGAATGGTTGCAAGATGGTAATGCAGATCATGTATCCAAAAAACCAACTAGGCAATAGCATAGCAGCATTATGTATGAGGGAGAATTACTTTACCTTCAGAGGTAAGTTTTTTAAAACAAAAGACGGGGCTGCGATGGGAGACCCCCTTTCTCCGCTAAGAGCTGAAGTATTCGTGGCCAAATTTGAGGAAAAAATGGACAATCTCCAAATAACTCCTCGAATATGGTGGCGATACGTTGACGATGTCTTGGCCGTGGTGGAAAAGGACGAAGCTAAAGTAACGTTGGAGAAAATCAACAACATTCACCAAAACATACGTTTCACGATGGAAGAAGAGGTAAATAACGTATTGAATTTCCTGGACCTCAAAATTATTCGCAATAATCAACACCTAGAATTTGGCATCTACAGGAAAGCTTCAAGCACGCAGCGCACGATCACCAGTGATTCTAACCACGTATATCAGCATAGAATGGCAGCCTATCATTCGATGGTACATAGGTTGTTAAAAATACCGTTGAGTAGTGAAGAATTCAAAAAAGAACGCGACTACATTGTTAAGACAGCAAAAATAAATAGATCAGCCATAAAAGTGGATCAATTAATTCGCAAAAAAATGAAGCGGCAAAGGCAGGACGAACTAACAACGTTGTACACACAAAATGAACAGCTCGAACAAATCCGTAGAATCTCGGTACCATACTCTAGCTTAACGAAGAAAGTTAAAAAATTATTTAAAACGCATGATATTTAGGTCGTCACACACAGCAGAAACCATCAACTGAAGACGATGTTAGGATCAGCTAAGGACAAGAAAACTAAGAAGGAAGTCAGCGGAATTTACCGGGTAAGCTGTACTCACACGTTTATATCGGCCAGACAAAGCGATTAAGCAAAACAAGATTTAAGGAACATATTAAGGAGGCGAAAGCGGCCGTCAGGCACAAGAAAAGCAGCAGTACAATTAAATCATCGGTAGCAAGACATATTGTAGAGCAGAAGCACAGCATGAGCGACGAGAATCTTGAGTTAATCAAAGAACTCAAATCGACATACAAATTGGACGCCTACGAAAGCCTGGTGATATCAAGACAACCACAGGAGATACTATTAAACACCGATCTAGGTAATAATTTCTCACCCCTTATGAGAGTAATTAGCCGTAATAACCAATTAAGGAAGTAATTAGGGTAAGGGGTAAAATTGTAAAAGTAGTAGGTATATAAGTAGCTTTTAAGGAAAATATAAGATTAGTTATTGTACCACTGATGAAGAAGCATGTGTGTGCTTCGAAATGTCGGCGTATGGGCAAATAAATAGTTACAACGAATTAAAAAAGGAAATAATATTTTTTTTATATTTTTTGTTTTCCTTAACTATAGTTGTGGGACCCATATTAAGTCTTTGAACGTATGTAAAAGACACGGTGTGTGCCTCAGCGCCTTCCACTGCTAGGTACATTTCGACAGTATGCCAAAGCGCGTTGATAAGAATGGCCATGCTTCGCTCGCTACTACAAAGGTGAGTATTGGTGTGCGTGCGGGTCCGTGGGACCCATCACTATAGTTACGTAACTTCTTTAGTTTTTGTTGATTATTAATTTTACTGTTTTTTTTGAGTTATTTGTGATGGTAGACCGATGCAATATTTCTACGAATAGAGGTGATATATTAGAGCGGATATCAAAAACAAAATACTTTTGTGGACAAACAACAAATTAGCAGGGTTTTGGATTGAAGTACCATTCAGCAAATCGCACAGAATTGAGGGAATGCACTCTGCAGGAGCTGGACGCTTTTTTAGGTATTTTGCTCTACTCTGCAGTATTCAAATCAAATCATGAGGCCGTAACATAATATCACTATACGCTGGTGATGGCACTGAACGAGAGATTTTCCGGCTGTGTATGTCTTCATTGCGAATTTATACATTTCTACTGTGCTTTCGCTTTGATAACCCAGATGATAGAGTTGCATAGTGACAGAGATTATAAATACCTTCTATATAAATTCACAAGCGAAGTACTGTACCGGTACTAATGCAACTATTGATGAGATATTGCTTGTTTTTAGGGGACGCTGCTCCTTCAAAATGTACATTTCAAGCAAACCCAACAGATATGGGTTGTAAATGCTATGTCTTGCAAATTCTAAAACACGCTTCGTGCTGAATACGTATTTGTACTGCGGAAAGAATACTGACGGCCTGATTTTGACAGAAGAAGAGAAAATATCCAATACCTTTGCAAGCGTGTCTGCGATTCTGTCAGCCAATTTTGAACTCCAACCGCAGCATCACTACAGACAATCGGTACACATCGATGGAACTCATTAACGTTATGCAATCCAAAGGTCTTACTGTTGTTGAAACTATGAAGAAAAAATAGATGGAAATTCCAATAGAGTTCTTGCCTCACAAGGATCGACCGATCGGATAATAACTTTTTGGGTCTACAAATGGTTGACAGTTGTGAGTTATGTGCCGAAGTAGAACAAGTCTGTCATTCTTGTTTCTTCCATGCATAATGACAACGCGTTATAGATGAAACAACTAATAAACATGAAATTGTTTTTCATTACAACAGCGCAAAAGGCGGTGTTGATTTAGTCGATCAAATGTGCTCAGTATATTGAAGTAGTTACCGAACACATCATTGGCCAATGCCTGCTTTATATAGAATATTAGACCTGAGTGCACTGAATCCTTTTATTATCCAGCAAAGTCATGAAAGGACTTCGAAGATGACAAGGACGATGTTTTTGAAAGAACTTGCAAAAATGTTTAGTGAAGCCTACATGAAAGAAAGATGTTACAACCAAAGACTTCTTACTCAAGCTACAGCTCTGAAACTCCAACTAATATCAGCATCATAATCTGCGAAAACTTAAAATTCGAGTGGAATAAAAGAGAGCGAAGACTGTACACTTCTGTCCTAAGTGTAGACTGCCTATTTGTATGACATGTGCAAAAACGATATGCAATTCATGCTTGTATCTTGATCATCAGTTTCTGATGTAAAAATTGTTTTAACGAAGTTTTTTTAGTTTTTATTTTAACTCTTTTAAAAAGTATTATTTTTCGTACATGAAACGAGTTGCAATGAATTTTTTATTGAGTTTTTTGATTTTATATAATTATTTTTTGAAAGCATGTTTTTAGGTTAAGTAAATAAATTAAAAGAAGTGCTATTATACAGGGTGCGTATGGTATTTGAAGACATGCATAAATGTGACTAAAACTTCGCGAATTTAAAAAAATTTTTTTTTAATTTCAGGTAAGATTTGGTGGACTACAATATCACTCAAAAAATGAAGAGATATGCTGTCATCGTCGCTTTATGTGCGAACCATACAGATGTAGATATCTCTAATTTTTTTAATTGCGCGCGTTCATTCGTGCATAAGGTTAGCCGTGAATTGGAAGCAACAAGGACTTCGAGTGAACTCTGCTGCATACATCGAGGTTTTGGAGACGGTAGTGAAACCCTGAATAGACAATGTAAGCGGAGGCAGACCATACATTTTTCAACAAGACTCTGCTCCTTCATATAAAGCGATGGCGACACAAGATTGGATGGCCGAAAATTTTCATGACCACATAACACCGAACCATAGGCCACCTAGCTCCCCAGACCTTAATCCTTTGGATTATTACGTATGGGGCGTAGTTGAACGTGAGACCAATAAGCGTTCTCATAATTCCACTTCTTCGCTGAAGACTGCTATTAATGCCGTTATGGACAATATGAACAAGGAGCATTTGATTCGGGCATGTAATCGTTTCCGGACCCGGATCGAAGAGGTTCTTGCTGCTAATGGCGATTTTATTATATAACTTTAAAGTCATGTATTAATTTGACGTTGTATAAAAAATTCCTGAAATTTCATTAAATTTTGTTAAAAATACAAGCTAATTAATTTTGCTCTCAAGTTATCCTCAAATACCGTACGCACCCTGTAGATAAGAATAAAAGTTTCTATTGTTTAATACTACGATTGTTTATCTTTCAATGTAAAGCTTAATAAAAAATAAAACTTTAAGATTGAAATATATTTTTATTTTATTTAAAAAAAAAAAAATAGGTGGGTCCCGTGGGCTCACGACTATATACGAGTAAGCGTGACTATTTTTCACCATTACAGTTAAGGGTTAAAAATGTTTGACTTATAAGGTATTTTTTGCTGTTGTACTCATAATGACCTACCTCCATGAGCTTTCATATTTTTCAGATCTTTTTTTGTACATTTCTCCTCTTCGTGCAGTCCACGAAGCCGGTAATAGTATTTTAGGACCTGTTTTGAAAAGTTCTCATCGATACCTTTCATTTGACGAAACATCCACCTCCTGAAAAAAATTTGAAGGCCAATCATCCGATATGGTGGGGACCTCCTTTAAAATCCGTGGAAATCTTTATTGATATCAAAACTATTAATGTACAGCCCCCAGTTAAACTGCAAATTTGGGTAAACTTTACAGCCGTTCACCTCAGAAACGTTACAAATATTTGCAAAAATGTTTCAGTCGAATTTCAGAATGAACGTTTGGCTATTGAATTAACTCATTACATTTTGCAAAAAGTTTCTTGCAGAAATTATTAAATTCAAATAAAATAGCATGTTTCCGTTAAAAAAAAGTAGTAAATCTCGGAAACTACTTAACTTACCGAGTTGAATTAAGCTACGTTTGGTAGATCTAAATTATTTACATTGAATTAACTCATCAAAAATTTAACAAAGATTTCTGCAAAACATTTCGTAGAATAAAATGTGGAAACTTGATACACATATATATATATATATATATATATATATATATATATATATATATATATATATATACATTTGTTCAGTGTGTGCAAATGACACATTTAGTTTTTTTGCAAAAATCCTTTTAAATTTTTGATGAGTTAATTCTATGTGAATAGTTCAGATCTAACAAACATAGCTTAAATAAACTCGGTACATTAAGTAGTTTCTGAGATTTACAACATTTTTTAACGAAAACATGCTATTTTGTTTGGATTTTGTAACTTCGCAACAAACTTTTTGCAAAATGTAATGAACTGATTCACTACCCAAATGTTAATTCTAGTTTCTACTTAAAAAACTTTTGCAAATATTCATAAGGTTTCCAAGATGGACGGCTGTAAAGTTTACCCAAATTGGCAGTTTTACTTTTGATCTACCTATCAAGTTTGGTGTCTGTAGTTTCGGAGTAAAACGGCTGTGACATACAGGCGGGACGGACGGACAGACAAAACTGATTTCAATAGGGTTTTGTGGGTAGTACAGATAGGCTCACAAAAAAGTTCAATGCTGTCTAAATTAGTTGGCAATACCCTCAACTTCTGCAATAGTAATTATGAAAATTATTTTTGTAACTACATAATTGAGTCACTTTTTAACAATTTTTTTGAAATATTAGAGCAGAAAAATGTAAGAGGGAGCTGGTTTTGACGAAAATTTCGGACATTAGCATAACAAAATAAAAATTGCAATGACAGATATGTTTGAAATGTGTATCCGGAGTACTTATACGACCATATAAATTTTTAAAGAATAAAACGCAAATTTCAAACAATAAAAATGCCGGTCGGCACGAGTACTCTTGAATGGTGAAGCTATCTGCCCACAGGAGTGCTCTTGAATGGTGAAGCTATCTGTGCGTGCCCTTTAGACTCCATCTTCAACGCTTCTTAAGCCTTCTGATCCTCTTGAGCTTTAACTAGCTTCTCAGATAATGCCCTTTGCAGTCTAGGAGCTCCTCTAGTTCAAGGAGCCCAATCTTTACGCCGTCGTTCACATGTAGATTGTATTCTTTTTAGAACATCTCCCGCTTTTCGAATAAGCTTTTCTCTTTCATGTCGCTGGGTGTCAATTGTACTTTGTGACCACTTTTCTTGGGAGAGGTTAACAGCTTCCGTGTCCGAGTACATTACTTCCGCCACATTTTCGACGGTGTTTGTGAAATCACATAATCGCCCTTTATTTGTCTGGTGACTCCTGTCTTTTAATGTCGTAATCTCTTTGTGGACTTCAGGATGGTTCGTTATCATTTCGGGATTTACGACCCTTGCTTTGGTAGCAATCGCAGCAGTGACCATCGAATTCTTGACGTCCTTGATGTTTTCCTTCACCGCTTGAACATCTGGTTGCGCCCTGCAGAGTTTCCCGCATTTCCTTTTCAGAACGCTCTGACGTTCGCATCATTTTTTTGCTGCGCCCGAACGCCGCAGGAATCTCAGTCTGGACAAGACTGTCTGTTTATCTTCATTTTTCGTCCACCTTTTCTGCCAGTTTATTCATTGTCGTTTTTGTCATCGTTAGTACCGCTTCGAATGTGCTGTGCTGTTTAAACCGCTAGTTGTTGCTATTTTGGCATTCTATTTATAGGTTTTTAAATCTTTTTTTAGGATTTTTCGTAGCCCCAGTTTTATTGGGTCCCCCCTCCGAGTCACTATTTCCATTGGTGTGTGTAGTCACCTTATTGGTCCCATGGTTATCTTTGTAGAGCAAGGAGGCCATGCGAGGGTCTCAACCGAACCTACACCACCAACTTAATGGTGCGAGCTTCGAAGGTACTGCGAGGCCTGCCAAGGTTTTACCGGGACCTCAGTGCTACCGTACAAAATAACAAGCACGAAACCATCATATCTGCCAGCCCAAAGCATCAATTCCAGTTTGTTGTCCAAAGCGTAGTTCAGGTTCAGTCAGGGTTGTTACCTGTCATCCCAGGAGCGAACCTCACGGTGCACCTCATATTCTTGAGTCCTTGGGGCCAGCACTCGCCAAAGAATACCAGCCTGCAAGAGTGCTCCTATCGACCGGCACTCTTCCTGTGGGAATTCCATCAGGGGAGAAGCGTTGGAGATGGAGTCTAAAGGGCACGCGCAAATAGCTTTACCATTAAACATCAATAAAAGAATGGTGTCTAGCCCAATCAAAGGCGATCGGGATAAAAGGAGGAAAGGAGAGAAACCTGATGGGCACAAAATGCCAGATCAGGGGTTCTAGATAGTGCTGACAAAAGGAGTGAGAAAATCCGCAAAGAAATTCCTTCAAAAGGTGTCAGAAAATAAAATTCTTACGGGCGCCCAGCAAAAAAATCGAAATAAGAGACATTGACTGGGTCACGGATCTGGCCGAAGTAGAAGAGGTCATCAAAAGGGAGTTCCCTAGCACGAGCAGGATCAAAGCGAGGCTGACACCAGAAAACTAAAGGGGACAATGCATGGCCACCATTTACTATACCGAAAAGGACGCTGAACAATTTCTCGATAAGGGCAAAGTAAGAATAGGGTGGGTTCTCTGCAAGATACGATGAAGAGCAGCGGCTCTTCAATGTTTCAAATGCCTTGGCTATGGTCATACTGCACAAATGTACAAACGACCGGTAGGAATTCCCTTTGTTACAAATGCGGTGAAGTAGGGCATAAAAGAAAAGAGTGTACAAGGGAGGTATACTGTATTCTTTGAAAGGATGCTGATTCAAGATCGGTTCTTGGTCATGTCTTGGGATCAACACCAGGATAAAAGCTCGTTGGGGGAGACTTTAACGGTAACGCAATTGAATGGGGCATGCCTCGAACAGATTCGCGGGGAAAACGAATCCTAGAAATGGCAGCAACACTGGAAATATGCCGACCATGCGCCATATTGGCTGTGAAGGAACCACACCTGACCTGACATTCGCCTCGGAGTTCTTAGTATGGGTACACATGATTGGAGAGTATTGAAGAACTACTCAGCCAGTGATCATCAGTGCATTCCACTTGAGGTCAGTGGTATTGCCCCACGACGTCCATGGCTCTCGACTTTCTACAATTGGGTGGAGGAGGTTTGTTGGGGTGCTTACAGCAGGTGCCCTGCTGCAGGGGACGGAAGAACTGGTAGCTCAGGACATGGTGAACTCAACGATAACTATCTGCTTACAATGCTTCAACCCTCCGTTGAAAACCCCGGCACAGCAAGCCCCTAGTGTACTGGTGGTAGACTGAAATCGCTGAAAAGCGCGGGGAGTGTCACAAGTTTCGGCGTGAGGCTTAACGGACACGGAACCATGATGACGCATGTAACTAGGTAGCAGCACATAATTTGGCAAGGAAATGCCCTCGCGAATCGACTAACAACAGCAAGGCTCGCTGCTGGCAAGATCTAGTGGAAAATGTGAACAAGAATCAGTGGGACCTTGGCTACAAGCTAGATATGCGGAAGCTTGGTGTCCTACAGAAACCTTGCATACATGATGCGGAAAAAATGGACGAGATAGTGCGGACTTCCCCGCCCATCCGGTCCATGTTGATGCTGTCCATGGTGAATCAGCAGTCGAGTGTCCACTCTTCACACAGCCGGAACTGGAAGAGGCTGTCCTTTCTCTTAAAGCGAGATAGGCTCCAGGTCCAGATTGTGTACCAGCTGAGATGTTGCAACTGGTCTATCACTATTGCCCTGACTTGCTGCTCAGCAAATTCGACGCTTGCCTACGGGGCGGGGTTTCCCCGGTACGGTGAAAGGTGGCGAGGCTCGAGCTGATCAGCAAGAGGAAGGGAGATTCCAGATCGCTACCTGCATACCACCCGTTATGCGTGCAAGACACTGCTGGGAAAGTGTTTGAGAAACTCACTGACGCGATTAGTGCTGCTGGGGACCTATTTCCTTGGCAGTTTGGCTTTAGAGCAGGATATTCCACAATTGATGCGATTGCAGAGGTGGTAAGCGTGGTCTTAAAGTCAGAGGCATATAGCTGCATCAAGCGTATCTTAACGGGACCTTTAAATTTAATAAAAATTCAGCACACAAATGGCTTTTTATAAGATTGACCTGTTCTGAAAGTTTTACAAAGATGGAAACATATGGCTCTAGAAAAATAAGCGCTTTTTCATACTTAGACACTACAGGTTTGCTAAGATTCACATTTAAGTTTCAGGAATAGTAGGTATCATGAATATCTTTGAGAACTGGTTAAGCTAGTGGTATTAGTAATCGTAAAACAAAATATGCCAAGATTGATTAATTTTGAGTTATTTTTCTTCAACCTCAACGTTTAAGGTACATACTTTTAACACTTGATTCAATTCAATGAATGACTGAGGATAAGTACCTACACTTATTACTGATAGGTGTATTAAGTCAACGAGGCAGGAGAGAGCTCCTAACAGAAGGGCTTTGTAACCATTCTAGGGTCCAAAAATAATTTTCTGATGCCAAGAATCGATGTTATGATTTGATTTCCATGAAATTTTTGTATGTATAAGGGTCTTATATCAACCTAGATAAATGTAAAACTTTAAGAAGTTTAAGGGCACCGTTTTGATTTTTAGGGAAAAATGTAAAATTTAAAAATCATACCATTATTAGCAGAGTTGAGTGAATTTTGATTTCGGAAATATTTATTGCTTTCGTGATTTTTGCGGTGTTTTAGCTGAAAGGTCTCTAATTGTGACAGGAGGGTACACAAATATTATTCGTGCGTTTTACCCCCTCTCCTTCCCTTGACTTCTAATGCAAAAAATTACTTATTTTTCAGATTCTGAAAGTGCTAAGATCGCTCTTTTGATACTCTATCCGACTAAATTTCAAGAAAAATTTTATTAAGGGTCACTTCGTTATAAGGGGGACCGCTTAACAAATTAACACCACTTCTGACCTTTTCACAAAGTTTAAGGTTTGTAGCTTCTATAGTTTCGGGAGAAATTTCTTATAACGCATGGATAGACGGACAGATGGACAGGCGGGCGCACAGACGGACAGATAGCATGGGAAACTAGTAGGTTTTTGCAAAATTTCTTTCAAAAAGCCCTAAAAATTATGGAGCTAGATCCAATAACAAATAATTTAGAGGCTGAAATTAGTTGAACTTTGCTAATAGTAGTAGGATTTAACATTGTTGTCAGTAAAACTGTATTAGCATCATTACATTGGATACAATCAGCCATTTAATTAGTTCTTCAAAATATTATTTTATGCTATAAGTTTCAATAAAATCTACCGACGTTATAGCCATTTGAATTTCCTGCGATTACAACAATCATACAGGATTTCACTACACTTTTGGTAGAATCTTTTCCAGATTTTGCGGTAAGATGAATAACAAAAATACATTTAGAATTCAGATCAGTCAATGATTTTAGTAATATTGGAACAAAATGTTGGTTGGTTAAAATGGAGTTCTTTTAAAGCAAGAATAAATTTGTTGTACGTGTTATCCAAGTTTTTCATGCTGTGATTTGAACTCAGTAGTATATCGCAGAGCGATACAAATTCGAGGAACTAGATGGGTGAATTCCCGGTTTTTTTCAAGTCTACGCTCAATTTCGTGTTTGTGGAATTTCAGTATTAACAAGCTATTTTGTTAACAAATTTGATTTACATTAGCTTATTTTGTTTGAGTTTTTAAAGGACCAGATCCAAATATTTTTTCATGGTCAACTTATTTTACTACCGTTACTTTTAAGGAAGTGTAGTCTTAACATGATTGTACGATCCATTTTGTGAGTAACTGTAAGCCTTTTCAAATAAGTTTAACTTTGGACTGACGTTTTAAGAAATTAATTTTATATTTGAAAACTTTTGACAGGAGCGATTAAAAACACATATGTTCGCAAGGAATACTAGATGTAGAATCACGACTTGTTACTCACTTAGGTACATGACGTCACCGTAGAAACGGTCAGCAGCTGTTCAAATGGTCTAAAAGAACAAGTCAATAGTATAAAAGCCTAATGCCTATTGTTACGTTACGTCTCCGCTTTTGGGTCTGTGTGAGGGAGAATTGGTAAAACTAATTGAAATTTTACGTTTTTCAAATCAAACACATTCTTTTTCAAATTTATTTGGCAATAACAAATAACAACTTAACATCACATTATTGAAAAATATTCTCCTAGTATTCTACCAACACAATTTCATAAGATGGAGCTTTCTATTGTATATCGATTCATTGTGGCAATTCAAGCGCAAATAACGTAATTTAGCTATGGCTTACATAAATAATTTGCAGAATACTAGCATATGCTATGTAGATTATTTGAGAGGTATTGCTTGCAGACAACATATCGTCTGATATGGGAACATTGTTTACATACGGGGATTATCAGAACAAAACATGAGCAAAACATGAAGTAGAGTCAAGGTCTTAAACATCAGTTAATGTGTGTATAACATACGCAATGGATTTCCGATTCCATGGAAATCGATTATAAACATTTATGAACTTAAATGTTTTGATTGATTGGCTTTGAAAACATCAAAGTTCAAGTTTGCAACACACAGAGAATATAAGAAAAGAAGAGAACGCGGAGAGAAGTACGGAAAGAGAATTAGAGTAAAAAGAATGTATGCTAGTAGAATAAGATGTTGGGAAGATTTATAAACATATTAAACAAACAGAACCACGGGATTGCCTAATTTCTCGCTTTTGTAAGAAAATTTAGCAGAGTACACTTAACATTCTGATTTCAATGAAGCTTTATCAATCCTTTCGAGTAAACAGTTAAGAGATTTATTTCTGCCAATTTATTGTTTGTTTGATATCTGTAGGCCAATTCACATTTTTCTTGAAAAACCGTCGGGGCTTGCTTTGTTGTATGAGTAGAGGCATTTTACCTCTTTTAAGTCATCTTCAGAGTGACACTTACAAGTCGTCTATCTTACCAAAATGACAATCACGTCGATGACTCCCATGTCCGCATCAATAACCAACTCACCGATACCTTTGGCACAAATATCGGACTAAAGCAGGGAGATGGGCTGGCCCCATCGCTATTCACTGTGGAGTACGCTATAAGGAAGCTACCTGTCGATACACGAGGTACATTACATACAAGTTAAGCCAAGTGGAAGCCTGTTCGGATGAGATCAAAATTTTGTTACGGTCATTAACAACTGCCAAAGAATTATTCTGAAACTCGACAGCGAAGCAAAACAAGCAGGGCTACAAATCAATGAGAATAAATTAAGCTCATGACGCAGTTGAGGAAAGATAATTCAAATACTCGTACACAAAATATCACACTTGACGAATACAGTATCAAAAAAGTGAGCGAATTTGTGTGTTAAGGCGTCAAAATAACAAGAATCAGTAATGACGAAATACACCGAGGAATATAGTTCACAAATAAAATATTTTATACATTTTTGACGATCTTGAAGACCAGCTGCATACACAAGGAAACAAACCTCCAAGTATAAAAATCTGTGATAAGACCTATGTTATGCTATGCGTGTGAAGCATGGACCCTAATTCAAGCTTCCGCAAGCATATTGAACACTGTCGAGCGACGGGTTCTGAGGCGAATAATTGGAGGGAAGCTAGACGGTTACCAATGGCGAATTCGATACAACCATGAGCTGTGTGAAATTTTTGCCGACCCCAATGTCTCAATGATTGTAAGACTGCGGAAGCTGCAATAGGCTGGCAACGTGAATCGTATGGACAAACAACGGATACTCAAAAGGTATTCGTTGGGAGAACTGAAGGGCGGAGACTAATGGGGAAAGTGAGGAAACGCTGGTCTGACTCGGTTGACGGGGGTTGTTTATCACACCTCGAATTTCGGAATCGGAGGACGCGGTCAGACCGAGACAGTTGGAGGCGCTATTAGCAGCAAGCGACGGCCCGGGAGGGGCTGTAGTGCTAAGAAGAAAAAGTTGTATATACAATGCTTAAAGCAATTGAGAAGCTCATTTTACGCAGGCATTTTGTCCTTAGATCTACTGTCAGGCCATATGATTTTTAAGAGCAAAATAACCACCTTACATTCGTGTTCAAAGCTTTTTTACCACTGCTATACCCACAACCACCAACTTCAATGAAAAACCACAGAATCCTCTCCCTACGACCTCATCCCATCCTCCAGAGAAAATACAAGGTGGGCCATGTACCCTCTGCGAGAGATCAAAAAATAGCTCCACAACTCTTCATTTGCAGTAATCACTCTTAAAAAAAATTGTTTGCGGTAATTGTTAGAAAATCTACCTTTTCGTGCATGTAAATAATATCCCAAGACTGTAATGAACGAAGTTAGAAATTTTTCTCCTGTATATTTGTTGATGTTTTCTTCTTTATTGCAAAAATTACTTCATTTATGTTAAAAACTTAACTTTTTTATGTAAGTATACCGCTTGAATACAGTGTTTGCCAAATTTGTAAGGGCATTCCATTTTTAAACACAATTCCTGTCCTATTTCGTCAAAAGTAAAGTAAATTTCTACAAGATATTTCTAGTCATAGTCTACAATTTCTATGTGATTTTTGTAAGCTTATTGCTATTTATTCCTTAAATTTGCCATTTTATATGAAAAAGTGGTGCCCAATTCTAATAGAGACATTCAAAAAACGTTTCTAAATTTGGAAAAATAAGCTTTTCTATGCATTTCAGCAATCAATAGAAACCATTACCAATTTTTAGAACTGCCATCATTTTTAAATACCATCTTCATCCTCTTCAGCATTGAATCATTCAGTTTTATTCAACGTTGCCATACTGACGTTTTCTCATGCAATTTTTGTAGTCTATTCGAGCTCAGATATCAATTTATATTATCAAACGTTGTCGTATATATCGCGCACCATAATCCAAATATTCTCAAAGGGATTAGGGTCCGGGGAGATGGCCGGCCACTTCAGAGCTCGCATACTTGCCCTAGCCAACAACTGTTTCTTAGACTGGCTCGTATGTGTTGACGAGTTATCCTGTTGAAATATTAGTTTAGCGGAGTGATAATGACGAAATAAGGCTTTAGATGTGTTAAGGTATCATTTGTTCACCCTGGAAACTTCCCACCACGAGCACTTGAACTCCAACGCAGAAGCGAATACGTGTAAATGCATATTGCATTGAACATTCCCACTAATTGAGCCACGGAAAATAAGAGTAAAGGAAATTTGCGTTTAAAAATTAGTGTTCAATACATTGTACTACATAAAAAATAGCTTAAGTAAGTTTAAAGTAGCTTTAAGTAAATTTTTGTTTGATGTTAGAAAAGCTGGGTACCGCCAGTAGCAGCAAAACAAGTGCCCAACAACAATGGCTCAAGGCAGTATCAACCGTTCACATCATACACAAATTCCGTCAAAAATAGCAGTCTTTTTCTATGACTGGAATTGGTACTACAAAGCTTATAATTTTATATATAAGTAACCGGACTGAGCCTGCCCCGCGCCTTCAAAGCGTCTGCTAACCGGTATCTGGTGGTGGTGGGGGTCTAGGTAAAGGAAACCGGGCTGCAGCAGTTGCCTCCAAGCGCTTGGAAAGAAAGCATCGAGCGAGAATGGAGTGCGTGTTCAGTTACTTCGTCGGTGTGAAAATGGAGCGTACGATCGAGCAACATGTTAGCATCAAATTTTGTGTCAAACTCAAGAAAACAGCCACGAAAACTCGTGTTTCAGTGGCAAAGAAATTCCCGGGAGGGCCGCGATGACGCCCATGACAAACAGCGCGTCGGTCCTCCATCACCGAGTCACACGGACACAAATGTGCAAAAAGCCCGTGATGTGTTGAACAGTGATCGTCGTCTGAGCATTCGGGCTATCGCAGATGAGGTTGGAATTGATAAAATGACCGTTCACAACATGATTAAGAACGGTCTGGGCATGAGGAAGATCTGCGCGAAGCTGGTGCCCAAACACCTGACTGATGAGCAAAAGGAGCGTCGTGTTGCTGTTGCTTCGGAAATCCTTGATCGACTGCAAACCGAACCAGAGTTCTTACAGCCCGGATATGACACCAGCGGACTTCTTTCTGTTCCCCAAGATCAAGAGACACCTTAAGGGGACGCGGTTCAGGACTCTGGAAAACGTTAAACGTGCTACAACAAGGGCTCTAGACAGCATCGAGGTTGCCGACTTCCAGGGAGCGTTCAGGGATTGGAAAATCCGGTATCAGCGTGTTATCGACTCCAATGGGGACTACTTTGAAGATTTCTAAAGAAAAATTGTACATACTTTGCCAATAAAAAATTTCCTGAGGTCAGTCCGGTTACTTATAATGCAGACCCTGTATACATAACTTCAGATTGATCACGTCACCTCGAAAGGAATACACACTGTAAATTCCTAAACAAACATACATACATTACCAGCAATTACATATTGCATGAATATAATACACAGTCATACTTATTAAATGCCAGATATTGTTATCATCGGGAACGGAAGCACACAATAAAGCACAAATGTATAGTCAGAAATGTCAAAAAGTCAATTTCAAATCATCATGTGGTGGAATAGGCATAAGACTTAAAGTGTATGAGGTGTGGAGTGGTTGCTGTATATGGTGTGAATGCAATTTCATCCGAGGCACTATCCAATAAAAGTGCAATAACACTGCTTCGAATAACATCGACATTGAAGTGGGTCATGGCTATGTACGAGGGAATAAAAGAAGCCAAAGGTAACGGACGGTCTTCTTTCCAAACGAGTGGGCGCAAGAAGCGAGGCAGCAGGAGCAAAAGTTTGTTGTCTTAGAAGTACGAGCGTAGTTGGAGTTCGTTGGCTACGGAGATAAATGGTGGATGTCGAGGTGCAAGGAAAGTGATCGTGGTGTTCCTTGAAGTAAGAACTCAAGTGGGAGTTCATTCGACATGGAGAGTGGTGCACGTCAAGGAACAAGAGGCTGCTGGAAGTGGACGTCATCGAAAGGGGCCCCTCAACGAAGTAGGAAAATATACAAGAGCAATAAGTAGAATTTTTGAATTGATTTGTTTTTTTTGGAAAGATTCGATTACGGAATAGATACTTATTAAGAAACAAATTTTGCATCTTTTTATTAATTAACTTTTTGCTTTCTAGCCGTGTGATTGCCGTGATGATATTGGTGCGCGTAGAAAATCGGTTGGATTTGTTTAGAAGTTTTCTTCTCGTGGTTTTCGTTTACGAATTGTTCCTTCCAGCTGGTGCTTCAGTAGCGGCAGGTGCGCGCTCCGCGTAGGTGTTAGAATGTAATGCATTTATAAATACAAAAACATATTGAATACATTACCACAATGATTTACTCACATTTCCCACTTTAAACCTAAATGCATTTATAAATACAAAAAAAGCATAGAAAACATAATCACAATGATTTTCTTGCATTTCACACTTTAAACATAAAATTCAAAACAATTCCCAACTAATGTGCATCTTCGCCGTTAAACCCATATGAACCCATGTTCTTACGTACAGACAATTCCGCACACACATGGTTTCATATGTACAACATATAAACATACAACGGGCGAAGACAATCGTGTATCATATTACGTGAAAGTGTAAAGGCATGCGCCACATGATAAACAATAACAAATTACCTTGAACTCTTTCGTCTATGTACTTGACATTGCTCATATGCGGAACTTCTCATATGAATGCAATGTCTTGTTTCCTTTTTTTTCTTATAGGAAATTAACGTATAGAAAATGAATGCATTTAGAGTTAATGTTTTTTTTGGGAATAATGCATTCATTACGGGAAATGCAACGCATAGAATTTGTATTGAGAATGTGGATATTTTTTGCATAGATTTTTGATATAGAATATTTAGAATAAGGAATTGTATGTGAAAATATTTTTGCTAGAGTAAACAAAATATGTTTGAAGTATGCTTAAAAAATCGAATATGTATTTGTAAGTAAGACTTTGAGAAATTTGTATAAATAGGATAAGTCAATTTGGAAATAAACCACTTCTTCTTGAGACGTTAATCCGGAGTGTTCTCCTTTCTTCTCAAATTAAGAAAAAGTCATACTCAGGCCCAATCGCCTAACCTATATGCGTTACCTAGACGCTATACAATCACTAGGTGAATATTACTGAATACAGTTCTTTTCAATATAGGATAGCCGTCCGGCTTATAATACAACATGGCGATCCTGCCAGGAGTTTCCAATCCCTAAAAAACGCCATAACCTCCCCACCAATTCTACAATACCCCGACCTAGAGAAAGAATTTATACTAACAACAGATGCATCTGATTACGCCCTGGGAGCCGTTCTATCACAAGGCACCATCGGAGAAGATCTACCGATATCCTACGCCAGCAGATCTCTAACAAAACATGAACTCAATAAATCAGTAGTAGAAAAAGAACTCCTTGCAATATATTGGGGAATAAACCATTTTCGCCCCTACCTGTATGGAAAGAAATTTACAGTCGTCACAGACCACCGACCTTTAGTATCCTTATTTGTAAATCGCAACCCCTCCCCTAAATTAACCAGAATTCGCTTAGACCTAATGGACTATGATTTCGATATTGTGTATAAACAAGGCAAAATAAATACTAATGCAGATGCACTTTCGCGTATAAAAATAAATTCTAATAACTTAAAAGAAATGATACCTACAACAATAAACGTTATAACTCGTAGCAAAACTAATAAACCAACAAACCCTGTGACCACACACAAGGCAACAACTACCTCCAACATCGAGCCTGATCAACTCAATATGTGGGAAGGTACTTCAATTTCGGACATCAGAAATTTGCCAATACTAAAATTTGAGCTCAATAAAAATGATAATAATAACAGTTTGCCAACTACAACGACAATAAAAAATAAAAATATGATAATCGTGAAGTACAGTGATAATCCATCCTTAGACTTAGGTCAGGTTTTGGAGAAACTGATACAAGAACTATCAATAAATAGTATCACGAAGATAGCGCTATCTAAAAATGATGAAATTTTCAAATATATAAATAAAAACGAACTAATCGATATGTATAATAAAAAGCATGCAAAAATAATAAAAAATAGGCAAACTAAAATACAAATAATATTATATAATCCCCCGAGACACGTTGAACAAAAAGCCGATCAAATAAGATTGATCAGCGAATATCACGAGTCAAGGTGCGGAGGTCACACGGGCATAAAAAGGACAATTGCAAAATTAAAACAAAAGTACATCTGGAAAAATATGAACAAAATGGTTTAAACTATAATACAACAATGTAACACTTGCAATAAAAACAAAATAACACTACATACTAAAGAAAAACTAACAATAACCGATACACCATCTAACCATTCGAAATCATAGCCATTAACACAGTCGGACCATTGCGAATTTCTAACGGGTTCAGATATATACTTACAGCACAATGCGAACTAACCAAATTTGTAGAAGCCATACCTATCCCTACCAAAGAAGCCAACGTAGTAGCAAAAACAATAGTCGAGAACATAATCCTGAGATACGGTCACTTTAAAACAATTAAAACCGACAGAGGGACTGAATACGTAAACGAGCTACTCAAAAGCATTTGCAAAACTTTGAACATAGAACATAAAACATCAACCCCATACCACCATGAAACATAAGGTTCACTAGAACGAAATCATAGAGTATTAAACGAATACCTACTAACTTTCTGTGAGGACAACGAATGGCACAACCACATTCCCTTTTACACCTTCGCATACAACACTACACCCCATAGCGAAACAAATTATTCACCTTTTGAACTAGTCTTCGGAAGATTAGCTAGTTTGACAAGTGACTACGACAGTTCAAAACCCGTTTACGATTATGACAACTACCTAACTGAACTTAAAGCACGACTATATCATGCACAACAAACCGCATATAAAACCTTGATTGAATCAAAATCAAAAAGAGCCAAATCAAATAGCATTAAAATAATCCCATTAAATATAATACCTGGTGACTGGGTATATCTCAAAACACAGAAAACAAACAAATTAGACAGTCCATACGAAGGACCATTTCAAGTAATTGAAAACCAAGGAGTAAATACCCTTATAAACAAAAATAACAAGAATATATTAGTCCATAATAATAGATTAAAAAAGAAACCACAACCAACAGGTATAAGCCCATAAACAAAAAAAAAAAATATATATATATATATATACACATATTTTACCCAAATATAAGAAAAAACAAAATAGAAAATGTAAATATATTAACATACACACCCTAAGAATAACGTTTATAAATATTTTGTAATATCAGCAAACAAAAAAAAAAATTTTTTTTTACAAAAAAAAAATTTTTTTTTTCCTATAGGACCGAGGTGTAATGCATTTATAAATACAAAAACATATTGAATACATTACCACAATGATTTACTCGCATTTCCCACTTTAAACCTAAATGCATTTATAAATACAAAAAAAGCATAGAAAACATAATCACAATGATTTTCTTGCATTTCACACTTTAAACATAAAATTCAAAACAATTCCCAACTAATGTGCATCTTCGCCGTTAGACCCATATGAACCCATGTTCTTACGTACAGACAATTCCGCACACACATGGTTTCATATGTACAACATATAAACATACAACGGGCGAAGACAATCGTGTATCATATTACGTGAAAGTGTAAAGGCATGCGCCACATGATAAACAATAACAAATTACCTTGAACTCTTTCGTCTATGTACTTGACATTGCTCATATGCGGAACTTCTCATATGAATGCAATGTCTTGTTTCCTTTTTTTTCTTATAGGAAATTAACGTATAGAAAATGAATGCATTTAGAGTTAATGTTTTTTTGGGGAATAATGCATTCATTACGGGAAATGCAACGCATAGAATTTGTATTGAGAATGTAGATTTTTTTTGCATAGATTTTTGATATAGAATATTTAGAATAAGAAATTGTATGTGAAAATATTTTTGCTAGAGTAAACAAAATATGTTTGAAGTATGCTAAAAAATCGAATATGTATTTGTAAGTAAGACTTTGAGAAATTTGTATAAATAGGATAAGTCAATTTGGAAATAAACCACTTCTTCTTGAGACGTTAATCCGGAGTGTTCTCCTTTCTTCTCAAATTAAGAAAAAGTCATACTCAGGCCCAATCGCCTAACCTATATGCGTTACCTAGACGCTATACAATCACTAGGTGAATATTACTGAATACAGTTCTTTTCAATATAGGATAGCCGTCCGGCTTATAATACAACAAGAATTTCTTCTCACGCTAGGTGGTTGGAAGTGCATTTTGTGCTAAGGCGAAATTCCTCCGCGAAAGGTGTTGATATTATTACTGTCAGTGCTACCGGGGCTTGAGAACGTAGCCTTTGCGCGCGTTTATCGCTGGGGGAAGGCAGGTCTTCCACTCACAGTAGTGGTTAGTTGAGCCTCTGCGCATAAATCTAGTGCTGGTGGTAGGTTGTACCCTTTAAGCAGGTTGGTTGATCAAAGAGAAATCATCTGGGGAGCCACGTTCTCGCTTAGCGGCTCGATTGGGGCTTATAGGCACAGTGGCACCTACGCCCATCTCCGGACGAGCTTCCGGGTCCGAAGGCCCCGACTAGAGTTTCTGTAGTTGCCGGAAAATATTCGTCTACTGAAAGGCGAGGTAATAGCTGCTCTTCTAATACAGCTTGATAATAGAATCTGTTCATTTGAGGTGATAAAAAAGCCAGAGCAATTTTCACATAAACACTGTATGCTGCCCATACCATTATGGGACCACCATCGAAACTCCACATGGAAAAATAGTGCGGCTCACTCCGAAGCTCGTGCAAATTGTAGCGAAGGCCATTGGGGCCTTCTAAACTAAACTTTTTTTATCGGACCAGATAACCTGATATACATTTAGCTTGTAAAGCGAGCAGAAAGAGAATAAAATGTTTACCATTTGTGCGTCCAACGCAATTCTGTCTTGCCAAATTGATAGCGAGATCATTTTTGATGAAGACGTAGTTCAAGCCCTTTTTTGCATTTTTCCCCCGAAACAAGTGCGTATGTTTTTTCATTGCCATGTGGACGGTACTTTTAGATCGTGTTGTGACATCACGCCTAATGCATCTACATTCCTTCGTTGTTTGAGAAGTGACTGTAATGATTTTTTGTTTATCACGCTCTGAAAGCTTTGGCTTTGGTCCACGCTTCTTTTTTGCTCTTTGGCACATCTTTGTTTTAACGCATCTGCCGATCGCATTACTCGATCGGTTCAAAAGCTTGGTGATTTGTCTGTTCGACTTTCCGCATATTTTCAATGCATCGATGGAGGCCTTATCCACTAGCGGGAGCTCCTTTCCTCTCCCCATTATTAACGAGGCTTGATTTTTTCACAAACTAGCTTATGCGTTGCCGATCAGTATACAAATGATTCTAAATGACTGGTGTTCTTGCATTCACGCCTCTGCCAATTTTTTTAAAGTGCCCTTATTAATATAGGATACCAGATTTTCACAAAAATATGCCATAGTAAAGGAATGCATAGCCTTATATTTACCAGAATTGTAGAGAAATTTCCGATTGTAAATAGACATATGTTGTTAAAATTTAGTTGCATTTGATTTAAACGAGTCAGAAAAAGTTTACGTGCAAGCTGTGCTCATTTCGAATTGATTTCAAAACTAATTCAAAAATAATTTTTCGAAGCACAAATTCGAATTTTATCTACATATTGCAATTCAGTCTTTGTTTGAGTAAATGTTTGGCAGCTTTCAAAATAAATATTTAAGATTATGGTAATAATATGGCAATAAAATATATATATAAAATAAAATAATTTTTTTGGCACATTGTAAAGTAACCAAAGCTTTACAATTTCTGCAGTATGCTTGAGGTCATTATCATGTTGAAACAAAAAGCTTTACTCCAACCCCAGTTTTGTTACACCTTGATTTAAATTTGCCTTAAGTATATCTAGATAAACACGATGTTTTACTGTTGACGCGAAATTTTTTTATTAGATGCAGTACCCGCTTTTCTTCCGACCAACTTACGTCCTTTTATACCACATATGCAAAATGTGCTTTCGTCCGAAAAAAATAACCTGTTTTCAGAATTCCGGTAGTTTATTGATATGTTTGTGAGAAAATGCAACTCGTTGGTTAATGGTACGAAGGGCTTCTTCCGTACAACTCGGCTAGAAGAACCATCTCTTTTCAAAATTTTACAGACTGTATCGCTACAAATTTATTTATTAAATCTTTCCTTGGCGTCTTTTGCTAATTCAGTAAACATTGAGTGCTGGATTTTTCTCTACTTCACTACGTATTTAGCGTTTTCTCGATCGCTCAATTTAGAGGGTCGTTTCGAATGAGACTTTAAGGAGGTAGATCGACTTTGATCAATTTCGCGGAACTTTTTCCTTCTTTCTATAGTTTCACTATTATATCTCTTTCACTGGCACTTCTTGGTTTTCTTTTTCTGTTCATTTGATATTTTATTTAAGTTTTTGAACCAATTTATCACACAAACAAAACAAATAAACTCGTTCTGCCGTCACCTTCGTAATATAATGGCCGGATTCGTAAAATTGATGATGTATTAGATATGGGCTAAAATCAGCTGTGCACTCTTGCTCTTGTCAATAAGTGACATTTCTTCGACTTAATAATGCTCGGAATTCAGTACAGGAATTTTAAAAATAGTTTTAAAAGTGGAAACCGTGCGATTTGAATGGTTAAAAGGATTGCTTTAAGAATTGCTAAAGTGAAAATAATTGTGTTCACTAGCTTACATGCATTAAAACATGCGAAATCATTGGCTAAAGTTGATGACATAAGTTAAAAAGTTAAAAAATGTAGTGGGTCACTAACGAAATACTTAGAGTTTTGCCCCCCGACATTTTGATACATTAAATTTCACTAAATTCAGCTGATCAAAAGAAAGCAAAAACTTGACGACGTCATTGTTGAGTGTAAGCAGTTGAGATTCTGATTAGCTGTGAATACGGCGATTATTTTACGAAGGCGATGGTTCTACTTCCGCTCCCCTTTCTTCAGTCACAGCTCTTCAGACTCCCCCTTTACTAGTTAGTACGCAAACTTTTTCTGTCACATAAAGCCAACTTTTTAAATATTTACCTATAAAAGAATGTTGCAACATTCTTTTCGCAATGGAAATTTCCTAAAAAATTGGCAGTTGTTGTAGCTTCCTAATTGCAGATATTGGAATTGTTGCGTCTTTTAATTAATAATGAGCCATATAGGATAGACATTTACATAGTACGCAAATTTTTCCTTACTAGTGTATATGGAAACAAGTTGTACATTAAAAATTGGGTGTCCCTATAAATGTGTATTCTAATTTTAAGGTAGAACAGCTTGAGTAATTAGTTTAATAGATTTGATTGAAATAATTGTGTTACCCTTAGCGTGAGAGTTCCTCCGGCTAGGGACTTCGGTCCCAGCTTGCTGTCAGAGACGGTTGTAGGAGGCGCCACTCACTTATCCGCTGGTCCCAAATAGCTGCCAAGCGAGAAACGTGGCCGCCAAACACCCCTACACTGCTGGAAATAAAAATCACTATTTTCCTCAAACAGGGGAGGATTAATCTTAGCCACGGCGATCACTTTGCACTATTTCGCCGGTATCAGATTACCCGACCTAACTTGTACTGGGAACCCGCGCTAAAATCTAAAACACACCCAAGCTACAAACCAACAACCGAGCTAAATTCTCAAACACACCCGAGCCAGGTGTATGATTCACTTCAGAATCAATATTTTCCTTTTCTAATAAAAACCACGATTTAATAAATAACAGAACACCATCCATAAAATAAAAAATGAATTTTAGTTAATGAAAAGCTTGATTTAAATACAAGTCTTAAACTTACGTCTATTGTTCCTATTTGGGGGTCCCCAAAGTAACTTGCGTCGCGAAGTTCTCATTCCAGTGCGCTTCTTGTTAAATCTTTCCTATCTCTGTCATTAATTATTTCGCTATCACTGCGGTAAAGTGCGTCCCTCTGT
Organism: Odontomyia ornata; assembly: GCA_963969285.1. Taxonomy (NCBI): domain Eukaryota; kingdom Metazoa; phylum Arthropoda; class Insecta; order Diptera; family Stratiomyidae; genus Odontomyia; species Odontomyia ornata. The sequence continues at coordinate 38,805,361 of OZ017742.1, forward strand.
AGCTGTTGTAACTTCTTCCTTCGATGAATTCCAGGAAAAAATTCTTGTTGCTCATCGCACTCGATCCTCAGTTGTCGATCCTTGCCCACCAAAAGAGAGCCCCGTTCTTTGTTTTCAGGTTTTTATTCGGCTTGGGTTCAACCGGCGAGCCGTTAATTTTACTTCTGGGCGATTCAACGTTCAATTGCGATGCGGCTTGCATCAGTGATCCCCCAACTGGTGTTCATCGGGCAATTAAAATCAAAATTTCCCTTCATCTAGTACATTCGCCCATTAGGTGTAAATGCCAAAGTGACTGACATTCTGTCAGTATTGTGTTTTTTTGATTTTTGTATTCATTTTTTCATCATCGTCGGCGTCTTCGCTTTCAAACAAGTTGACTGTATCATTTGGAGTGATAAATTTCACGTGTTGTTTCCAAGCCTTGTCGGGGGTGGTCACACTGTGACTCCAGCATCGATTCAATTAAGTCTGCACATAACAAGTGATTGGCGCCATGGTATGCGTTGTCGTCTCGATAAGCAATTGATTGAATTCCAGTAAGATATAAACAAGTATATGACGAATGAATGTTTTGGATTGAATGATTTGTTTTATGCTTACTTAATTTCTGTTCATATTTTCAATGTAAAGATTGTTTCTTGCTTATTTTATGTTCTTTAATTTAATTATTTTCCATCTTTGTCGCTCCGGTTGTATTGACTGGTGTTAGATTATCCTTATTACTGTCAGCTGAGCCATCTATTAAGATTGGTATATTCTCATCGTCAGAATCTTTCTCTTCAACATCGAAATCATCAAACGACGGTTCTTATGAAGTCTCATATCTACTAGCTTATTTAATAAACCCATATTTATGCCTTCTTGCCCCATGTTCGAGTCATCATCGTTCCATTTATCAAAGTCTACTTTTAAGAAGTGTGGCTTCTATTTGTCGTTTGTCAACGTTGTCGAAAAAGGTCCTTGCATTCCAGTGATCGCTTATTATTTAAAATTTGCACTTTATCTGGATTGATGTTGCGAAGGAAAATTAAGGTGGCTTTATAGGGTTTATCATCAACTACAAATGTCCCCTTGAACTGCATGCTATTTTCCGTGAATTTTAAATGACGTCTTTCAGTCAACATTTAGCTTCACATATAGCAAGTCAGATCGCTGGGCCCATGAAACCGATGGTGGTACCACAACGGCTGGCGACATCGTTTTACTATTATTTCTTCCGACTGAAAGGAAAGCGAATTGAGATTTTTCGATATGAAACTTCGTCCGCGACAAAAGACAAGGAAATGTGTTCACGATGAATGTCAATTTACAATGTTGTATGAACGAGCTATCAATTGGAAATCGTATTCTTGAGTCCGTATGAGAACACTGGTATGTCGAGAAATTCAGTTAAGTATTATCAAATCCATTTTCACCTGAGTTCCCTTAAGAATCTTTCCGTGTATCTGTGATTTTGAATTGTTGTTGGGTAGTTGTGAGGCGTTAGAGTTGACATTTGGAGATGTATTCATTTTATTCTTCAACCAACCTCCGACTTCTCGAAGAACATATTGTATTCATCTATCTATTCTATTCTATTCAAATATTTTTTTTTGTTTAATGTAATCATTTTTTCTTGTTTTTGTTTATTTTTACTTTAACATTTTTATTTAAGCCTTTATACCCTTGGCTCGGGCGGTATTTTAACGACCGCATGAAAAGAGTGCAAAGGGTTCCCGTGACAATGGGCAAAAATAGAAGCTTCGCTTCTCAGATATGTGACATATGGTTTTAAATGCAAGAATAAAACATATCTGCTTACTTAATTTTCTTATATATATTGTCATTTGTACGTCAGAAGTCATTATATACACATCAAAAAATTGCACATACGCTTAAGAAATTCACGTTATTTACTATTTTAATAGCGAGTGTGATGTCCTTTAGCAGCTACTACTGCTCGTAAACGATCCTGCATTGAAAGTACTAATTTTCGAGTTATATCGGGTGTAATTTTTTTTCCACTCTTCTAAAATAATGTCTTTCAATTGAGCACGGCTGGTTATGCGATGCGCACGCACCTTTTTTTCTAAATAATCCCAAAGATGCTCAATTGGGTTTAAGTCGGGGGGATTGGGGTGGATGTGGAAGAACAGATGCAACATTGTAAAGCAACCACTCACGCACGAAACTTGAAGAATGTTTGGGACCATTGTCTTGGACAAATGAAAACCCACCGTTTATGCCAATTATGACGGCGCTTTGTTTCAAGTTGTCCTTTAAAGTGTTCAAATACTGAACTTTGTCCATCGTCGTCTCAACAAATACTAAATTACCCACTCCATTTGCCCCCATTGCACCCCAAACGATCACATGCGTTATGGTGGGTTTCAAGTTTTTTGATTCCAACGCAGTGTTAATTCTACGCCACACAAATCGCCGTCCATCAGAGCCGAAAACATCATATTTGCTTTCATCTACGAAAATTAGATTTTCCCAGAACTCTTCAGATTTCGATATTCTTTGGCGTATTGAAATCGTTTTTAGGGTTTTGTAAAATCATTTTACAAAATCCTTCTAAAATCGCGTCCTGTCTGTCCGTCTGTCTGTCCGTCCGTCCATGTGTCACAGCAGTTTTTCTCGGAAACTGCTCAAGCTAGAAACATCAAATTTTGTAAGTAGGTGTGAAGCGGTGTTCTCTTCAAAGTTCAACTACAAAAAAAATTTTATAAGGAATTTAAGGGGGTCTCCCCGTATAGGGGAGTGACCCCCCGAGAAAAAAAATTTCATTGAAGGTAGCCGATATGGATATCAAATGAAAGGTCTTGATGAGGACTTTTCAAAACAGGTCTTAGTTTGGCAAAGTTCGCTTCGAGGGGCGCACAGGGAGGGGAAATACACGAAACATTTGTGTCCCCTCCCCTCGCGATTGGACACCTGTGATCCGAAAAATCTGAAAAAAATCAGGAATGTAGGCCTTGATGAGTACCACAATAACAAATACGTGAGAAGTCGCAATTCACTCAACTTTGTTAGTAATAGTATGATTTATCGATTTTATGTTTTCTTGAATAAAATTTTAATGGTACCCTTAAATTCTATGAAATACAGATGATGATGACTATCCTGAAAGTTTCATAAAGATTAACTTATATTTAGCGAAGTTATAGCGGTTTGAATTTTCCTGTATTACTATGGAACAATATGCGCTGCATGTACAGGGTGACCATCCGTCCGTATTTATACGGACATGTCCGTATTTTTAGCTCCGTGTCCGTATTTTTCAATCAATGTCCGTATTTTTTTCCAATTTTGCACAAAAAACATTTTTTTTTTAGTTTTCAAGGCCCGAGGGCGCCTAGAGTACCCAAAAGTTGTACGCGGTTGCGTGTATCGACAGTGACGCGTGTGCGTACGAACGAAATGTGTATAAGTGTATAGTTGTGTGAGTGGCGTTGAACCCGTTGAACGTGTTTTGACATTTCCATTCATTTTATTTTATAAAATTGTAAGTTGATTGCAATCAGTGAATCAGTGTTCCATTGCTCAATAATCCACGTGTAAGTATAAAATTATACATTGTTTTTGACCATGATTCGTAGCGTTCTAAATATTTCGTGTTTATTTATTGCAGATTTTGCAGAAGCAAAAAATAATAGCTTTTCAAAATCTCCAAACATGTCAAAGCCATCGAAAAGAAAAGTCAGTAGCAGTAGCAGTGAAAGTACGGCAAATAAACACAAATGTACATTTACAGATGATTTGCGCAGGGAATTCGCAAGTAGTTTTTGCGATGGCAAAAGTGAATGTTTTGCTCATTGCATAGTTTGCGATAAAGAAGTTTCAGTAGCAAATAGTGGTTTGTATTGTTTTTTGCTGGTGGAATCTTTTTTTTGTTTATTGTTTCTGTATTTGATAAGGGTGTTTGTGTTTGGAATATGTAAAAAAAGGGTGTAGGGTACAGGGTACTGGCTTTTACACTTTCAATTCTTTACCTAAGAATACCTATTGCATCACAATTCTTTTTTCATTTAATTTTAATATTATAATACATTTGAAAAAAAGCTCATTTTTATTGCTGTAGGGGGACGTGATTTGGAGGTACATTTGAAAACTACCAAGCACGAGAACAATGTGCAGACAGCATTAACTACGGTTTCTATGAAAAAATTCACCTACAACAAGTCAACACCAGAAGCGCTAGCAGTGTGGGCCGCTGAAGGAATTATGGCGTTTCATACTGTCAGGCATCATAAAAGCTATAGATCCATGGACTGCACCAGTCAACTAATGCGCAAACTTTTCAGCGATTCAAAAGTAGGAAAAAACATTTCTTGCGCTCGCACAAAAGTGGAAGCGATCGTTAATGGAGTTTTGTCCGGTCATTCTATCGAAACAATCCTTCAAGATTTGAAGAACATGCCTTTTTTAGCATTGGGACTGATTCGAGTAATCATGGTAGTCTAAAAATGTTCCCTTTGATTGTGCAATTCTTTGATCCTGATAAAGGAGGCATAGTTGTTAGATTGTTAAATGTCAAGGAAACAAAAAATGAAACATCTGAAACAATTGCTACCATGATCACAGAGGAATTGGATAAACATGATGGACAGAATTTGAGATAAAAGCTAATCGCTTTGGGGGGCGATAATATCAATACAAACTTTGGTGGGCTGAAACGAAAAGAAGGAAACAATGTTTTTACTCATCTGAGAAAAAAAGTTAATGAACATCTTGTTGGAATTGGATGTCCCGGTCATATATTGCATAATTATGTCCATCACGGCTTAGACCGATTCGGTTCTTTTGACATAGAGTCGATTGTTGGGAAAATCTTAAAGCATTTTTCTATTTACACCGTCAGAACTAATGAATTGAAGGGCTTTTGTGATTTTGTTGAAATCGAGTACCGAGTTTTGTTATCGCACATCATAACTCGATGGCTCAGTCTCGCTCCATGCATTGACAGAATTTTGCAATTATTTCCAGCCCCGCAATCGTACTTTAAGTCAATTGACCAACCACCTGTAGTTTTAGAAAGATTTTTCAACGACGATTTTGCAGAACTTCAATTGTTGTTCATTAGTTCATTCATGACTATTTTTCACGATAATATCAAAAAAGTTGAAAGGGAAGAGAATTCTGTTTTGGAAGTGCTGAATGTTATTGATGAAATTTCGGAGATTTTAAGTAACAGATTTGATTCGAAATTCATTCCATTCATAGTGAAACAGAAATTGAAAACGCTTGAAAATGAAGGTAAAGAAACTGAATGCAATAAATTCATCGAATCCATGCTTTCTGTGTATCAACAATCCAACCAATATTTACTCAAATGGAGTGAGTCATTGCGAATTTTAAAATTTTTTGAATGGTTGGATTTTAAGCCCGGGAAAAAGTTAAACTATGAATCAATGGAAAGAACTGTCGAATTTCTCGCATAGAAAAATATTGTCATCGATGGTTCGAAATTATTCAATCAATTTGTGAATTTGAAAAACTTTCTGGCTTCGAAGGATTCAAAAGATGAATTTTTCAACAAATGCAGCAGTGCAAAAATGTGTGATTATCTCAGTCAAAATAATTGTCTGGAAACTTGTTCGGAGATTGTCAAAATTGCGCAATATTTTTTTGCCATTCCCAGTCACAATGCTAATTGTGAACGTGTTTTCTCGTTTGTCAACATTCGATGGACCGACGAAATAAGCAAATTTCTTTTTGAAAATTCGAGAAATCTCATTCTTGTTCAATATAATTTTAGGAAATTCGATTGTCTGCAATTTCACTCTTATTTGGAAAAAAATCATGCGTTATTGAGAAAAATTGGAAGCGCTGAGAAATACTAAAATTTTGTACGTTGTAAAAACAAAAATGCTAACATGTTTTGATTAATAAACTCTCGTTTTACTTGGAAATAGTGTTGATTCTTATTTTACATTCAAATTTTCCTATATGCATTTGAAATTTCAGCTACCGCCATCTAGGAAAATGAGATGCAGAGTTGATGACCTTTTTTTTAGCTCTTTTGCCAAAAAAAATAGAGGTGTCCGTATTTTGTACTCAGGTCAGATGGTCACCCTATGCATGTACGAGTATTACTATGGCAACATATGGCAACACTACAGGTTTGCTAGGATTTGCATGAAAATTTCAGGAATGATAGGTGTCATGTATATCTTTGAGATATACATGACAGTTTTTGCTTCGGAGGGGGCACAGGGGAGGGAGGAAATACATGAAAAATGTGTTTCCTCCCTCGCGAATGGGCATCTGAAATAATTATCAAGGGAGATATTTATGAGTATAACAATAACAAAAACCTCAGAAGTCGAAATTCGTTCAACTTTGTTAATAATATTATGATCTTCGTATTTCATATTTTCTCCAATAAAATCGTCTTTGACATGTTTCTTGATTTGATTCGATCTGGTGACTGCATTTTGTAAATTGAATACAAAACCCTTCTGACATGAGCGTAGGTCTGTTTACCCAGAAATGAATGGTTTCTTTCTTGCAACACAGCCCTTGTAGCCTTTCTTATGTAGGAAATTTCGTACAGTTTGGGGGTTGACGGATATTCCATAATTATTTTCAAGGGTAGCGGCTATTTTCGGAGCACTAATTTTAGGAAGTTTTTCACTAACCGTTGAATTTGCCTTCCTAAACGTTCGCTCAGTAAGTTCTTACGGCCTCTCCCCGGAGCAATATCGAAACTGTTATAAGTTTTATAGTTTCTTATAACACTTTGAATGGTTGCACGTGGTCGTCTTACGATCTTTCCAATGTCTGCATAACTTTGACCTTCCTCTTTGACTTTAATAATCTGTTATCTCACTTTAATAGGAACCTTTTTCTTTGTTTGCGATATTTTCAAATGATCGGTGCGAATAAAGCGACTAAACACTTTCACAAGAACTTCGTGACTGCAGCTAGCATTAAAACATAAGGGAGCGTAAACCTGCATGTAAATTTTAGTACCGCTAGGTTTTTGTTATGATAAAACGAGATTAGTTTGAAGTGTAGGTGCAATTTTTTGATGCGCATATAATGGCTTGTGACATAAAAAGATAATATTTAAAAGAAAATTAAGCAAACAGAAATGTTTGATTCTAGCATTTAAAAGAACTAACTAGAAATAATAAAAAAATTAAAACGAAATCAACTTATCTTTTCTTATTTAAAAAAATCACTGACTCTTTTCCCAATACTAAATGCTGTATGTGCAATTTTTTGATATAGTGAATATTAATTCAAAATTTCTAGCTACATTTCATAAGTCTCTAGCACGCGTATCTAGCTTTTTTGAAATATGTGCAGCTGCACTTGAAGATAAAACTAAGACGTACACAGATAAAGTATCTATAAATAACAACCACATAATAGTTTCTTATCTATTACGGAATTCTGATATTCGATGCTCGGTTGGAGAATAAAATCCATAAAACTACAAAAGATTCAATGATACTCACGTTCTTCGGGATCCTTTTCGTCAATGTAAATAAGTGTCGACTTATCCTTTTTCTCCGTGTCTGTATCCATTTTGTTATCCGATTATCTTTATTGGTAACACTTTAAGCACACACCCAGATGTTTACACTTTTCTAACAATTTGTTTTATTTCTAAACACTTTTCTCCTTAACTCTTGTATTTATTTATCTTAAATTTTTTGCTCACAAAATTGCTCACTTTGTAATCGAATTAAAATTTGCACGGATATTATCGAATAGATGCAGCGATGGATACATTATATACATATGTTACTTCAATTCATTGAATTCCTCACAGATATCGATCTACATATAAATTTGAAAATTCGTTAAGATATCCGTTAAAAATAAATGAGACAATAATCCGAACCGAAAGTCGCAACGATCAAATATTCATGCGCATTCTTTAGAAAATTGCACTGCATGTACTCATATGTTATGTTATTACGTGAAAATATTTTTGAGGCGAATTGATTGACTCGCGAACTCGCGCGAACGACCTTCAGAACAATTTAGATTCGACTAATACTTTTAGTAATTGCACACATTTATCGGCTTCGGCGGTTGATATGTGATTTCACCGTGCAATGAAAAGCGTTGGATCGCGTTATCAGTTCTCGCCGCTTTGATAATGTGAACAAAAAGACTTTTTATTACAATCTAAGCTTTTTTTCGGGAAAGTATGCACAAACATTGATACAAAGCGTATTTAGATACACGCCGAGCACACTCGCTAAGATATTAAGTCGGTGGAAAAGTATTTTCGGTTGTTGGGAATTCTTCAAGATGCGGTAATCAGCTTGTCTTTGTGTTATTTAATGAAATAAAAAAACACACTCAATGCGGGGTGGCATCAGGAAAGCGGGAAAATGGAGCTGAGATGAGTCTTAGCGAAATTTGCGTGCGAAACGAAGCATCCTTGAGGGGGCAATTGACGTAGATGGAAATTTGGCATTTGTGAAAGACATGCAGCTAAGACAGGTGCTTATACGCTGCAGCGTATAAAATGAAAATTACGGAAAATTAGATTCAACGTCATGCAAAAACGCATACATGAAATGCTCTTTTCGCTCGGGAAAATTATGCTCACAAAGTACCAAGTCCAATTTTCCACGTAGGAAAGTTTAATCAGCGCTAAATATTGCTTGCCACGCACCTTGTCTTATCTACCCAAAACTTTTTTGATTTCAGACTCTGAGTCTCGAAATTAATTTTTAGACTATGACAACAACTCTTTGTATGGGACGTGTGTTCGCGTTATATTACATGTGTGCTTCTTTTTAATTTTTCGCGTCAAATAGTAGAGCAATGTGGGGTAAGTTAGACGGAAGTGCGATGCTTGAAATAGTTTCGCTTGTAAAAATTTCCGGGTTTTATATTCAAAAATTTACTTTGATGTATTTGCTAAACTGAATTATACTGAACATTTATTTACTTAATGACTATTTTTCAAGATGTTGATATCGTCCCTACAATTCTACGTCAAGCATTCGTTGTGTATAGACGTGTTTTTAAAAGCTTCTGTCATTCGTTTTTTAAAAATTAAATACTTTTAAAAAGAAAGTTAATTTCAATTGAAAAACATCACACCGTCGAATTATTCTAGCAATTTATCGAATATCAGAAGTTTTACTTGTTAAGAAGTAAAGAGAAGCGGAAAGAAGACATTCGGGGAGCAGTCCGTTTTGATGAATATTGCCACGAATCTCGCTGCAAAGGCAACAAGATGGAGGAGCCCCGTGGCTTTGGCCATCAAACAGAAGTATCATGTCCATCGCCAACAATGACGCGCCAGAATCTTTTAAAACAAAGATTGGAAAGAGAGAAAAATGAATTACAATGCAAATAGTTAAAGCTAATGACAACTCAGACTAAGCATCGTTAGCTAGAGAAGGTAGTTGGGAAATTGACATTCAACAAACAGAAAGAAATGACCATCAAGAATGAAAGGGTAAAAATAAAAGCAAACAATGAGGCAAAATTAACGAAATCACAAGAGGAACCTAATCGAGACGTGTCCTCAGCGCAGGTAGAACAAATGCTAGTACAAGTCATTATGCAACGCTAGCTGGGCTAGAAAAAGAATTAAATGATTCTGAAATGAAAAAGTGTGAATGTAGACAAACTTGCAATCAAAACTTAGTCATTGATTGACTTTTAGAAAGAAAAGGTGCCTGGAGAGGGCAAGAAAAACCAGACCATCTTGTTGAAGGGTCTCGACTGTGGCGAGGACACAGTCGCTCCCTTTCATGTGCTCAAAGAAGCTGCACCAGGATGTATTACAGTTAAAAAGTTTTGCAACAAGGAGATCGATTGTCGAACATGATAATTTGCCTTTTTACCTATTCCGAATTTCCAGGAAAAGTAGTCGCAGGACCTTCCAAAATACAGGTACTTGAACTTCCGCGTAGTTTGTTGGGGGTGTTTCCAGAAGACCGCGGTCAACCAGCGCTAAGGGCCAAAGATTCGCTCATCTGGCTGCCAATTATGCCATGAAATACAAATGTGTGGACTATAAAGATGTCCATGCCTCCAGCGAGTGAAAATTCGCCCAGTGGGAGTTAAAAGAAAAATAATACTGTGTGAACTGCTGTGTCTTTGTTTATCCAGCATCATTTCGGAGAGGCCCCTGATATTAAGATGCAAAAGCTAAATTTATTCCAAATCAAACTTCCAACTTTTTTAACCCAGGGTTATCGTTTGCACTCTCCGCTAGAGGATCAGCAGACAGCAATGTAAATAATGTAAGTAGCAATAATAAGCTGCTTATCAAAATCTTGTTACACCCTACACGAGTAAGTTCCTGCTGGGGTCTACGGACCCAGAAAGCTCGTCCGGAGATAAGCGCAAATGCCACTTGCTTGACTTACGGACCGTGTTTGGGCTACTTAGTAAAAAAGCGGGTCACCAGAACTCAAGCAAATTGTTCACAACATTGTAATTCACTTCTTTCCTATCCTCGAATCTTCACTTCACTGGGGTACCTAAGTGTGAACTAATTGGCTAAAGGAACACTCCGTAATGCAACCAAAGAATTTCAATCTCGCGAAAACACTCACAAGACACCTACGGGTAAATTCCATCAAGTAGTCAGCCAATTATATTCCCCATGTAGAATTATGCCCGCGTGGAAACACTACCCTAACCAAAGTAAACAGTTTAATACGAAAATCGATCACTGTTTGAAAAAAATCTAACATCAAGGTTTACACTTCACTTGTGTAATTTAGCAGTCTGTACCCACAAAATTGAAATTGGAATAGATACTTAGATCTGCTTACACCAATTGGGGGCTCCCGAGGTTTTGTCACTGCAGGATAAATCTCACGCCATCACCGAATGTTTCGCCGTACAGAAGCAATGTTTTCCAACTTCCGTCACTTTATCACTAATTGTTGAGCGCGAATTAGCTTTCTCCAATTTCCTTTGCTTTTTATGCTGAGTGCGAACCAACTTCCACCAATTTTCTTCACTTTGTCATTAGTAGCTGAGTCCGCCGCTATTGAAAGGGAAAAAACAAACTGGCAAGTAGCTTTGCTTGAGAATAACTTTAGATATAACCATCTCTGATCACTCTACTCGTAAAAATGGGCCGTAACCATCACCCCGAGGTTTCGCGACACCTTGTATCTATCGGGAATCAATATTAATGGCTGTCCCCGGGGAATTGAACTTTCTTTCTGTCAAGTATTGCGCGCGTACAACCATCAGTGGTTGCTTAATGCTTAATTATTTAGCATTGGCGCAAACCAGTAGGCCTTAGTGCTTTTTGTTGCGTTCTTGTGCAGTTGTTGCACTTTTGAGTACTTCTCGCTTTCCTTTTACTGCGCGGCGAATATCAACTGCGGTGTTTGACATTAGTTAATGTTTTTATTTACCCCCGATGGTCATCGTCACGGAATAATTTGAAACGTATTTATTTATTTCGTCCGGGATTATTTTTCACCACCGGTTTTCCGTGACTAATAATCCATGAATCGTTGCGCGATGATAAGCGAGTGATGTAGGTGAGGAGGTATTTAGTTGATATTCCGCAGAAGTATTAGAAATAGAAGTAGGTCATTCTGTGAAGCATTCGGCAAAACAGTCGTTAACAAGAATGTTTCTCCTAAATTCAAGTTTAATGTATTGAACGATGGTTTAATACGATTGATATCATTATTTTCTCCACCATTATTAGTCTTTCGTGTCCCAACCAAATAAAATTCATGTCATCATTAAGATCTTTCGTGCTATTGTTACCGGGAATTTGCTTTCGGTGAAAACGTGTTTCAATAGTATTCCATTCTGGGATACTGTTAAGTTTTAATTTGTTAATGCCATTTTTGTTGCATATGCCGCTCAAATTAGACGAAATGTGTGAAACCATGTGATCTTAATTTATCTTGGGTCTAATAACCAGTGAGGTTGGAAAAATAGATGCCAGCATAAATATTTGCAAAAAGACTTTGAACAAGTGTTTGAACAGCGAGTATTTGATTTGATTCCTTATTTGATTTGGTTCGTTCTCTTGTTGAGCGTACAGCTGAAATGTGGCTGGAAGGTTGTTATTCCATACAAATGACGTAGTTGGCAGTGACATTTCACTTTCCGATGTTAAAGGCCCGACCAGGAGCGTTTTGATGATAACTTAGGCGCTTGACACACCCGATAAAATCTTATCTCCGTCAATATAAGAAAAAAACTTACTTTTCTTTTGATTTTTGCTTTTTTTTTGAATCCCGTCTTGCCCAAAGATTTTGGTTTTGCAGCGTTTCGTGAAAATCTTCACGATTCAGTGACCAGAGTTATGGAATATCGTCCTTCAGCCATTATCCCGACCTTTAAGATTTTTCATTTACATTAACCTTGTTCCTCTCCATAGTGCTTGATGTAATTTTGGTGGTAGCTGGTTCAGCATACTGTATGGTAATCCAAGGAAAGAGTCATGTTGAAATCCTTTTAGTATAAGTATCATTCTTTTGTTATTCTGGTTAGTACTGGGGCTGTTGATGTTATTGATGCTGCGGTTATTGCTGAAGTGGCTTATGCTTAAATTAATATTGTGTGCGGAATTTGATTCGTCTGCTTACAATCGCGGTGGTTGACTGTATTGCTGATGATAACGGTGGATGTAGCTGATGTTGTGCCTCTAAAACTAACTTCGCTTATAAGCTACATGACTACGTTGACCATGTCCCCAAATAACTTGTCATCCAGCCACATCCCAACGGATGGGTTTCATTTAATCTCGATCAACGATAACTCCATTGTGAGTCTAAATCGATGTGACTTTCTCTTGGAATTCCTCCTCAAGCAAAAGCCTGAAATCATGCTTCTCACTGAAACCCACCTCAAATCATGGCACTTAATTACGTTTATAGATTTAGAAATTGTAAGAAACGATAGGGTAAACGGCGAGGAGGGAGATGGCGCCGGGATATTGGTGAGAAAACCCAATTGTTTCCAAAATATTGATAAAGTTGAATTCATAAGCTTTTAATTTCTTGAAGTGTCCATTGTAAAAATCTCGCTTCCAAGCGGGGAAAACCTCTTTGTTATCTCTGCCTATGTAACTGTTCGAAACATTCTTTAGTTTCAAGGAGGAACTCAATTTCTTATTTGGGAAACTCGAATTGAACAGACTGCATGATAATTATATTCTTAGCGGTGACCTAAATATCTGGCATACAACATGGCTGAACGCCAACAATAGTCGAAGACATGTTACCCTTAAATCGTGTATCACAGAAAACCAAATTGAATACTGGGGGAATTTATATGGGCCAGAGTTCCGAACATACCCTAAGACAAATTCATATTTGGATCTCTCCATTGCGGGTGCAAGACTTGAATTTAGCTTTAATAGTCCTCGACGAAAACTGCAGTCCCCGACGGAAACTGCAACGCAATCGCAATGTCAATCAATCAGCAAAGGGATGATGTCCTCCTCATTCCAGTTCAAAAAGAAAATCATTGGCTGAATTAAATAAAAGGATTGGAGAGAGTTTCAAAAGAAGTGTAATCATGATTACCAGATCCAATGTTCTCTATCTGATGATGGTGATGCTTGCTCAATGGTTCTTAATGGCAGGAATCTAACTAACGAATTAATAGATCTCTATTTGTCGAAGTTAAAGGAGCTAACGTTGAAAACGAAAGTTGTTCCCAAGATTAAACATGAACAATATCGAAGGATATGAAACACCAACCATCACAAGGCTTTCAAGATTGAAAAGCCTTCTTCTCACTCGCGTTAACAATATTTATCGGCGATTTTTGGATTATAACCATCCCTCCTTGGTTTTGTTGAAATCACACCTGCAGAAAATCCAGAACTTAATCCGTTCATACTTCAGGAGTGAGGTCAGCAATCAATGGGCAGAAAAACTGCAGAGTATTAGCCCACAGGACGCAGATGGCGTTATCACAAAAGTGAATAGCTTATTCTGTAAGAAGTTTCAAGTGAACGTATTGAATCTTGGAGTCACTAGTGATGAGATAGATCTGCTCGATAGGTTTGGTATCGAAATTAATAGTGCGACTCCAGATAGAAATGGAACAGGATTATATGTGATGGGTTGCAGACACTTGCACTGACCGAAACACATTTTGAATTGGCCCATCTACCGTGCTCTGAGGAAGGAAATCACACATTTTCAGAGGCTGTTGAAGCAAAAGTGTCCGATTTCAAATTAAACCTGAACGGCTAATCATTTCATTTCATTTTAATGCACCGAGCTCGAAATTTATTGATTATTTTGTTATTGTAGCTATGAAGACTTGTGTTTCATATTTGGCAGGATAAACAACAGGAAATCATGCGGTATTGACGGTATTCCAAATATAGTTCTCCGACATTTTTCCTGAGGTTGCTGTTAGTAATTATTGTATACTGTTCAACAATATGTGGAATAATTCATATTTCCTAAGTGAGTGGGAAAAGGCTGAGGTATTTCCGATTTTGAAGAAAGGAAAAGAATCATGCCCTAAAAGCTATCGCCCAATCAGCTTGCTGCCTCACATCAGCAAGGTGTTTGAAGCGATACTAAACAAAGCATTAAATGCCCACATTGAGAAATATGAGTTGATGCCGAATCGCCAATTCGGTTTTCGAGCCAGGCATTCGACTTTACATGCAATAAAGAAAGTAACCTCAGACATCTGTTGGAAACTAAACAGCAGAGAATGTAGTGAATAATTTTGTTTATTTGGTATCCGCAGGCCAATTCTCTTTTTTCTTTAAAAGCCATTGGGCCTTGCTTTGTTGTGTGAGCATTCACGTTTTGACTACTTTGAGTCATCTTCAGTGTGACACTGGCTGGTGAGGGTGATTCAAAACGTGTTCCACATGAATCAAATGGTGAATACGATACAACCATGAGCTGTATACAATTTTCGACGAGCCTGAGGTCTCAATGATTGTCAGACTGCGGAAGCTACAATGATGTGGACACATGAATCGTATGAACGAACAACAGATACTCAAAAAGGTATTCGTTGGGAGAACTGAAGGCAGGAGACCAGTGGGGAAACCGAGGAAACGCTGGTCTGATTTCGTTAAAGAAAACAGTTTATCGCTGCGTGGATTTCGAAATTAGCGGACGCTGCCAATGGAGCGAGACAGTTGGAGGCGCTATTTGCAGGAAGCGAAGGCCCGAGGGAGGCTGTAGTGCTACGAAGAAGAAGGAGATCTTTAAGTTGGCAAAACTTTGTAATGCTACTTATGGTATGATGGCTGTCATGCGTTTTATGGTTAGTTTGGTTTGCCAGTTTACATCAATAAAATGGAATAGAAGACAACGTTCGCCGCGTTATTGCCGATTATTAGCTAGAATAGTCGAAAATTGGACATCTCATTTAGACTTTCTCCAAGCCAGTCGTGGTGTTCACATGCCCGAAAAAATATTCAAGTAGAAATGGCAGAAAATTGTTTTTTTAAGAAAACCAATTTTATGACGATCATAATTATTCATTTTGATTTTATTTCATTTAAAAATTCTATAGCTCTAAAAAAACAGCCTGTATAAAATTAAAACTTAGAAACAGTCCAGTCACAAAGTTTTAAATAATGGACTCAGTACAATATTGTTGAAAAAATCCTACAAAGATGAAGCATTTTTATTCACGATTGAATACAAATTTTATTAACTTTGTAAGCTGAAATCACTTTCATCGCTCTGCAATAGCTCTGATTGAATGCTGGTCGGCCGTGGAATGCTTGTGAAAAAATCTGTCAATCAAAGCTGCGATCGGTTTTTCGTGAATTTCTTGTAGATCTCTTCATATTCATGTTAACCGAAGAGCACGTTCAACGTATGGATCAGTTTCTAAGAAATTTTCTCTCTAACTGAAACCCATCACGTATGACACTTGTAGTGAAAACTATAGGTTCGGCCTCATCTCGTCGGAATCATTTAAGGAAGGTTTGGTTTCATTAAGCATTTATATTAAATCTCCTCGTCGAATTCTTCGTCCTCCATAAGCTCAGCTTCACCACCCATTCTCTGCGTTAGCTCCATTATTTGAGAAAATTGATCTTATAATGGTACTCCTTTGAGCCATCTTCAGTGTTTAAAGGATATGTGTGAGGACATGACTTTATATAGGTGTAGAATGGGTTAAGCAGGTAAGTAGAGAATTATATCAGGTAGAGGGATATTTGGTTTTCGTTTTTTGGGTTGCTGAAAGTCCGTTTGTTCTGGTTCGTGTCGCTTCCGTATTCGTCTAGTGCTGACGTAATTTTCACAGTACTAGACCACTCACTCCAATAAAAATAGAAGCGACACGAACCAAAACAAAAGAAGAAAACCTAATATCCCTCAGCCTGACCTAGTTTGGCACCTACCTTCTCAGCCCATTCTACACTTATATAAAGAAATGTTTGCGAGTACCCTCGTTATGGCCCCTTGGATGTCCGTAATTGACTCAAAATGGGTTCCTTTGACCACCGGTTTTGTTCTGGGGAACAAAAATAGTCGCAGGATGACATATCGGGCGAATAAGGTGGCTGTTGCAACACGGCGATCCCTTTAAACGCCAATTAGTGAGATGCTGCTTTCGCTCCTCAGAAAGGTCCTTTGGAACCATCTTCATTCCCAAATTCGTTGGTTAAAATTTGCCTGACTGTTTCACGGTTCATACCCAGTTCCGAAGCCAACATTCGAGCTGTTAAACGCCAATCTTCATGGATTAGGGCACGCCCACGCTGCACATTCGCGTCAGTTCGCACCTCAATTAGTCTCCCGCTCCGCGCCTCGTCTTCCACGCTTTCACGCCGTTCCTTAAAATCTTTCTGCCATCGAAACACCTTGGCACGACTAAAAGTACTATCACTATGCAATTTTAGCGTACGTTTCCGAAGCTGTCTAGCCCAATTTGGCGCAATATTTTGTCGCGACGCGTTACGCATTGCCCATTTTTGTGACAAGCACCACCAACACACGTCTAGTCACCACGACACAGCAGGGGAACTAACCAAGCTAAATCAATAGCAAATATAACAATGGAGAGAAGAAGGGAATTTCAAGGTCGCAGGTTTATCACAATCGCGGCTATAAAATCAGTCTCATTACTTAATTGTCACAACTCGTATATATATATATATATATATATATATATATATATATATATATATATATATATATATATGTTGAGTTGTCCGATAAGTACTTACCCTACAAAAAAAAAATTTTTTTGGAAAAGTTACGATTTATGTCTGAACATAATATCTTCTTAGCTCGATACTCGACCTAGCGATGCTTTAACTTCTTGAATCCGTCTGAAAAATTTGTCTTCTTGAGTCCTGCCAAGTAAGCCCTTGTGGCGGTGATGACCTACTCATCCGGCTCGAATTTCTGCCGAGCGAGTGACTTGGAAACAAAAAGCAATCGCACGGGGTCAAATTTGGTGAATACGGTAGATGGGGTTGCAGTTTGTAGCACGATTGGCCGTGGCGACGGGCGCCGGTGTGAGCCGCTGCATTTTCATAGTAGGAGAGCACTTTTTCTTCGCTAAATGTGGCCTTTTTTCTGCAATTTCGCGTCGACTCGGCCCAGTAATTTGAATAGTAAAGCCTTGAGGCCATTTTGCCCTTCTCCAGGTAGTCGATGCAGACCACACTTTGTGAATTCAAGTAAACGGTGGCCATCACGTTTCTGGCCGATAGATAGCCTTCACCTTCTTTAGAGCACGTTTGCTGGGTGAAGCCCACTATTTCGACTGCTCCCAGGTCTCTAGTGCATACCAGTCAAGCCATGTTTCGTTGACGGCCATGAAACGATGCTGAAACTCCTTCAGATTGCGACAACATCAGACACTGCGCTGAAGGGGTCTCACGGTTGCGTTTGTTATCCAGAGTGAGCAAACATGGCACTCATCGCGTCGAAAGCTTTCTCATGCCCAAAATTTCATACAGGATATGACCAACGTCGTCTTTCGAGATGCCTACTGACTGAGCTACTTCGTGTACCTTCAATCGGCGATCTACCAGTAACAGCTCGAGAATTTATGGCACGTTATCCTGCATGGTAGCCGTTTTCCGGGCGCTTGGGCATGACTCATCAAAACCCGACATGCGACCACGTTGAAACTCGTTAAACCAATTTCTTACGGTCATCGTCTCAAGAGCAGAGTCACCATACACAGCATCCAAGCACTCTTGGATTTTGCTGCGCGATTTCCTTTCCGAAAACTAGGATCGAATTACCAACCGATCTTGCTCTTTCTTCAGTTTTCTAAAATCCTTGAGCTCGCTCACTACCATACGCGGTCAAATAAAAACTACGAGTCCGATTCAGCTGAAATTTGGACTGTAGCCCTTTACGAGATAGAGAATAGAGAATCTCGCTTGCGATAGGGGTGGCATCAGGCGGTGAGGTTAAGTGCTTATCGGACCGCCCACGTAGAAATATATGAGTATATATATATATATATATATATATATATATATATATATATATATTTATATATATATATATATATATATATATATATATATATATATATATATATATATATATATATATGTATATATATATATATATATATATATATATATATATATATATATACTCGAATATATATAAATGTTAATAATAAGAATAATAAAGGTAAATTTTCGACCAAATTGTTGTATACTCGTAAATTAACTTCGCGATGCAAAAGAGTACAAAATTATCTAATTACATAATTTTTATAGGTAGAATTCTTACGATGCCTTCCATCAACGAAAAATTTGTCGGTGGGAGTTCCATTATTAGTGCTATGGCAATCGAAGTGCCGCCATTTTGGTAAGGTTGATCGGATATGTGATTCAATCAAACTGAGGCCCAATTAGAGTTGGCAGGGATTTTGTCTACATACCATTTATGTCAAGTTCATTCAATTTCGACTAACAACTGCGGAGACATAAGTTCTATAGTGGCAGATAAGACAGATGAGCTGAAATTTGCATTGTCATTGAACCCATTCAACTTTGTAAAGATACTTCTGGGACGATTGCTGGTCCTTATGATGCGAAATTGCTTTTAATTTTGCAAAAAAAAACAATGATGGTACGCAGGGAAAAACCTTCGATAAATTTCCGAAACTATAAGGAAATTCCAGTTACCGAGAAAAAGACTTGAACAGCCTCAAACAGAAGCTTGCAACAACTTTTGTTGCTAAGAAGAAAATTTGAGGATTGTCAAGTAAGAGCTAGGATAATTTCTCGCGTAGATGTTAGTGAAAACATCAATGATTTTTTATGGAAAATCTACCGTTGTCTCAATATATTGGCAGAATATGCTGATAAAGTGCTAATATTCTGTTTAAAAAGCAATGAGGAAGTTTGCTATTGATATCAAAGTAATTTGTATCCGTGTAATTATTTGGATAGACAGTCTGGTTTATTTTGAATAACTGGAAGTTAATTTAGTTTTGTGAATGATCATATTCACACAACTCTCAATTTTCCCTTTTACAATAAAACAACATCATTCTGTGTTCTCAAATTACTATTCAAGACAACAAGAAGGCAAAATACGTAAGCTGAATAAAATTCATAAAGTAGCATAGTTGTTTCTATGACGGGTGATTCTGAAAGTTGTAATCGAGCTCGATCATAGTAATATTCAAAAAGCAATGGATACTCTTGCAGAAGATATAAAAGCAATTAAATGAAGCAAGTCTGTTGCTAAGAATCGGAAAATAAACTGGTATAACCAGAAGAATTATAGAAGGTATGTGTTCAAAATAGCTGACTTCAGAGTAAACACCAAGACCTGATATACAAGGTTTAAGATAAAATTTCTTTTTCATGTTCCAGGCTATCTCATGCGGCTTATGGGGGACTAGCTTAAGCACTGAAGCCTGCTTTACGACCCGACACATGGCCAATGAAGGACGCAAGTTACATCGGATGTTGCCTAGAGATCTGTCCTTGGCGGAAAGTGTCTTACGTCGGACTACTGAGACTGGAGCTGCCAGATGAGTCACTGCTCGACGCAGTCTAGAACTGGAGAAAACCAAAGTGGGATTGGAGCTATACTAATCATATCAAAGCCAGCGGTGAAGTACATGGGCTACTGATTGACTGGAAGGTGAGTTTCTTTGATCAAATCACGACATGGCTGAGAAGGCTGCTTCGGGAGTATCGGCTTTGAGTTGACTTATAGCCAACGTAGTGGGACCCAACCCATCAAGAAGACGCCTCTTGATGAGTGTTGTAGGGCCAGTGCTACTATATGGAGGAGAAATATGGGGTGACGCACTCAGTAACGAGGTGTACCGACAATGCTTAGCGCAGGTACTGAAAAGAAGAGCACTGAGAATTGAATTTTCATATCTGCCAGTCTCTGATTCAGCAGTGAGAGTTATTGCAGGAATGGTACTTATCACCCCTTCCTGCTAGAAAGTGCCTCGCTATTAACTTGCGTCGAATCGAAGGCACGAGGGAGACAGTTGTCCGTGAGGAGAGTCCACGCACAGTTTACGATTGGCAGCAGGCTTAAGTTAACTGCACGTAGGGAATTTGGCTCATACCGCGTCTGAAACGTTAGCTAAATCGAAGCCATGGTGAGACTGACTTCTACCTGACCCAGATTTTGAGCGGGCATGGGTGTTTTCAGTCTTGTCAGCACAAAATTGATAAATCACTGTTGGTTTTGCCTAGGAGAAGAAGACGATGCTTACCGCACAGGTTTTAGATGCGAAAATAAGATAAGCTGCAATGGGAGATGAGAGAGCTTACCCTGGATAATATAGTCGTGGTGGTATGGTTGATAAATGGAACCATATGACACATTAGGTTCGAGCAGTCCTAAAAGATAAAAAGGACTCACAGCAGCTGGAGATGTCGGGGCTAAGGGATCACTTACCTAGCGATTCCATTTCCTCTCTCCTCTCCCGCTAGAGGAAGGATCCACTAGCTTGAAAGCACCTCATAGCGTAGCAAAACAAGTCATGACCCAAAGTAATACGTCAAACGATTTCAGGCTAGGTTCTCAGGTTGACAGGGGAAGTATAGTGGGTAGATCAGTTGCTTACCAGTATAGAAGCCCCACATTTAGTGCGTAAATGAGATTCGCCTCCTAACCACGAAAAAAATTCCCGTGGTCTTAGTGACATCCCAAAGACTGCCATTATCACACCGTTCAAATCATACGAATTTATGTACAAGATGTCCAGACAGTGCAACAAACACCAGCCGTTACAGCGCTTTATGCGTGAGGTAATGCGAGGCTTAGACGACGTGTTTGTTCATCTTGACGGCATCCACCGACCACTGCACCCACAGCAGGTAAAATAAGTGTTGGACAACACCCCTAAGTGCCAGTTTCGAAGCCATGTTTCTTGAATACGCCAGCAGTAAGTGTGGATTGAAATCCTTATCCGAAAAAACTCAGGGAGTTTCCATATAGCCGAGGCTAAAGAGTGTACAGCAACTGAAATCTTTTCTGGGACTTGTGAGCTTCTACCGCCACTGCCTTCCACAGCAGCCTAAAACATAAGTATGCCCTACCATAGCTGATCACGGCAAATAGTGATAGCGATCAAATGAACTAGTAGCCGCATTCAAGCAGTGCATGTTTGAATTATGGAAAGCCCCGACTCAGGCTCATCCTAACTCTAACGCCATATGGTCTCTCTCACTGCCTCAAACCATGACACTAGAGCCGTACTTTAGCAATCAATGGGAGGAAGTGCAATGCCACTCAAATTCTTCTCCAGGAAGCTAACACATGCTCAACAAAAGTACAGCACGTACGATTGGGAACTGTTAGCTATACCGAGTCAATTTGATACTTTGAACACATGGTCAAGAACAGTATGTTCAACGTCTTCACTGACCAAAAGCCCTTACTGTAATTCACTATGGACATCTGATTCATTCCAGGGCCGACAGAATGCCATCAATGACTATAATTCAAGGGTAAATATGATTCAATCAATTAACGTTACTATTATCGCCCTAGCTCAGAAGGATGATACCAAACTTCAACCATTACTAAGCAGTCACGATCAGCAACTTGAGAGTGGGGAAAACAGATATTGAACGACATCTCCTTAACTCTTCACTGCATCATCGACCCGGAATGAATACGACCATTTGTCCCGGGACGATTCCGAGCAATAGTCATGCAGAAGATCCATGGCCTCACTCACCCAGCTAGTTTCTGGCCTTCGATAAACTCCGGCATCAACAAGTTCATTCGGAGCTGCCTCCTGTACCAGCGCAACAAAATCACTCCACACAAAAAGTCACTACTGCAACGATACAGCCTCACAGCTAACGTCGATCTCATCGGACCACTCCCATCGTCTGATGGATTCCGTTACTGCCTCACCATTGTGGATAAATACTCCAGCTGCCGAAAGCGATACCAATTGAGACGATCATGGCTACAGCAGTCGTAGAGGTGCTAATTTACATACAGATCAGCCGTTTTGGAGTGTCTGTACGCATCATGACCCACACCCGTAGACAGTTCGAGAGCCAGATATTTAAGGAACTAACCAAGCTGCTAAAAGTCACACATTTGCAGATGACATGCATCAATAGACCAAAATGCTTCCAATAGTACTGCTGGGACTACGAACAATGTTGAAGGAAGACATCGAATCGACGTCGGCCGACATAGTCGGCTAACTTGGGAATTTTTCAACACTTCCCAAGCGAGCCCGAATGACTCCCACTTCTTAAAAGATTTCCACATGAAAAAAGCTTGGTTAATCCCACGTGATATGGAGCACTATAATACCAAGAACATCGACGACCGCATGCAGTAGCCGTTGATACAGCTATCGGATATGCTTTCTTGACACGAGATAGGCAATTCTCAGCTGACGGTATTCATTTACCACCTTTGCTGGATAATAAAATATGCACCAGCATGAAAAGTAATCTCACTACAGGCAAGCAACTATATTGCACCCGGAAACATAGGAGAGTGATGCATTAGCTGAAGGTACACATGTTGACAACGAATCAGCATGTTTGAAGTATTTAAACGGCTGGCGTAACGTATCTTTTTTCGCTCTTCACATTGTAACTTTGCAGGAATCAACACATTGTACAACGGCACGAATCCAATCTTGTATTTATTTATTTATTTAAATTCCATTCAACAGATAAAACAAAATCCAATAACAAAATGGAACAAAACAAACAGAAAAGAAAATTAATGAAAATTAGAATTAAGTGTTAAAGTTAATATAAAAAAGAAATTCAATGGTGCTAACAATAATAAATATGCGTGTAAAATTAAATTAAAACACACAAAAAAAGAAAATGACGTCTAATATTTACTTCAGTTGAGTTTTAAGAATCAGGCTTCTTAACCTCAATTTAAAAACTAGGTTTGAGTCGGAAAAAGGACCAAGCTCAAGTTTATCATGATTCCTTACCATTCGTATAATGGAAGAATGAAAATATAAATTTGTAAGGGCATACGGTGGCACGAAAAAATTGTTTGCCCGAGAAGAACGCGATGATTGACGAAGACGTAAGTATGCAAACAATGTTAATGAAATTTGATTGTGGCAGAGTTGATACAGAAAACACTGATCTAGATACATGCGACGGGACGACAGAGTAGGCAAACCTAGGAAGGATAAACGGCAGTCATAGGGTTGATATGGGATTTTGAATTTGTAAAACAAGACACGAGTAAATTTACGCTGGACATTTTCTAACGAGTCGATTAGGTAGGAGTGTCGGGGAGACCAAACTACAGAGCAATATTCGAGGATAGGACGGGCAAGACAGATAAACAAGTGGACAGGGGCAGATATATTGTTAAATTTATGAGCATGCTTGAAAATAAGTCCCAATATTTTCGATGCCCTAGTAGTCGCGATTAGAACATGTGCATCAAAATTGAGCTTAGGATCAAGAGTAACGCCAAGGTCCTTAGCAGAGCTCACAGCAGCGAGTGGGACTTCATTCAACATATAGGTGAAAGTCAGCGGAGAACGATTTAGATTAAAAGTCATTTTATAGCATTTGGCAACATTAAGACAGAGGTAATTAGACGAACGCCAGTTACTTAGTGCAATCAGGTCTATCTGAAGATATTGACAATCTTGTACAGACCTGATAGCTTGAAAGACTTTAAAATCATCGGCATACAGTAGGTAATTGGAAGCGATAACCAAAAGAAGATCATTTATAAACAATAGGAATAGGAGGGGACCTAAAATAGAACCTTGAGGAACCCCAGAGGATAGATAGAATGGGATAGAGGTAGTACCACAGTAACTAACACAACATATACGAGAAGACAAGTAGGAGTCCGTCAATGATAAGAGAGGGCCGACAATCCCAAAAGTTTTCAGTTTATAACAGAGAAGTTGATGGCTGACCGTGTCAAATGCCTTCGAGAAGTCAGTGAAGATTACATGAACCTGCAATCGATTGTCTAGGGCCTTATCAATGAAATTGGTGAATTCAATTAAATTTGAGGTCGTAGAGCGACCTTTGTGTAACCCATGTTGTTCTTTCGACAAAAATAGGGGTCAATGAAACTGAAAGCCAGTTGTGTACCAGACGCTCGAGTGATTTCGGAAAACAGGAAATTAAGGAAATAGGACGATAATTGGACATAGAAAAAGGATCCCCACTTTTAAGAATTGGAACAACGTTTGCTCTTTTCCAATAAGTAGGGAAAATACCAGTCTTTAGACTGAGTTTGAAGAGAAACGCCAGAGGGATACAAAGTGAAGACGCTAATGACTAGTTGAATAAATGTATTTATTTGGCAGGACACAACCCAAGCCAGTTTCACTTATTCCATAGCCTCACCCATGTACTACACGATGAACCTGTGACCGAAACATCACCGACGATTATCGAGATTTGACGAGTGGCTGCAAACAATATGATGACTGAAAGAAAATGATAGAAGGAACGCTTAGATCAAAAACATAAGGAGCCACACGTATATGTGGAGGTAGACCTCATTATTATGGAAAGGGTCTCTAGTGCAACTGGCCAGATCTGAAAAGTCTCTAAGGTACTGGGGAACGATCGCAACGTTATGGACAATCTGGCAGATACGTCAAGACGGGGCAAACGGCTTAGCTTCACTTACTTAGCAATATAATGAAACCGTGTTGTCATTTGCGCCCGCGATGAAGATGACAATAATGCGAAGTACGAAGGAATCAGGACGATTCCATATCAGGAGAGGCCGAGCAATTCCAGGGAGCAAAACAGTAGACAGTGGATAATCACTGAAAGTCAAGTGATCGACGTGTAACGAGGAAGGTATCTAATAAATTATATTCATACAAATAATACAATTCATTTGTTTGGCAATATTTGGCTAACATGACAATTAAATGCAATAAAAGTGCCAGTTATTGGGAAATGCGAAATGGTGCTGATAAAATGAGCTGATGTGAAAATTGTGATAACTCAAACTTAGATTTTAATCAAAAGACATTATTTATTTACTAAACAAGTTGGGTAAACAGACCTATGCTCATGTCAGAAGGGTTTTGTATTCAATTTACAAAATGCAGTCACCAGATCGTATCAAATCAAGAAACATGTCAAACACGATTTTATTGGAGAAAATATGAAATACGAAGATCATACTTTTTTTTAACAAAGTTGAACGAATTTCGACTTCTGAGGTTTTTGGTATTGTTATACTCATAAATATCTCCCTTGATAATTATTTCAGATGTCCATCCGCGACGGAAGAAACACATTTGTATTTCCCCCCCGTGCTCCCACTGAAGCAAAAACTGACAGTTTAACAACTGTTTTGAAAAGCTCCCATGAAAACTTTCATTTCATACTCATATCGGCTACGTTTGATGAATTTTTTTTTCAGGGTCCACTCTCCTGTAGTGTTATCATCGATTAATGGCCATTTTTTTCGAATCCTAGAATGGTTACAAAACCCTTTTGCTAGGAGCTCTCTCCTAACTCCTTGAATTGTTTCACTTATGAGCATTAATTGTAGGTACTCATCTTAGTCATTCATTAAATTAAATCAAGTGTTCAAAGCATGCGCCTTAAACGTTGAAGTTGGGGAAAAATAACTCAAAATTATTCAATCTTCGCATTTAGAACAGCCACTTTTTAGGGTTTTGTAAAATAATTTTACAAAACCCTACTAGTTTCGCGACCAGTCTGTCCGTCTGTCCGTCTGTCCGTCTGTCCGTCTGTCCGTCTGTCCGTCCGTCCGTCCGTCCGTGTGTCACAGCAGTTTTTCTCGGAAACTACTTAAGCTAAAAACATCAAATTTTGTGGGTAGGTGTAAAGTGATGATCTCTTCAAAGTTCAACTACAAAAAAAATTTATAAGGCATTTAAGGGGGGGTCTCCCCATATAGGAGAGTGAACTCCCGAAAAAAAATTTTCATTGAAGGTAGCCGATATGGGTATCAAATGAAAGGTCTTGATGAGAACTTTTCAAAACAGGTCTTAGTTTGGCAAAATTTGCTTCGGGAAATGCACAGGGAGGGGAAATACACGAAAAATTTGTTTTCTCCGTCGCGGATGGACATCTGAAATAATTATCAAGGGAGATATTTATGAGTATAACAATATCAAAAACCTCAGAAGTCGAAATTCGTTCAACTTTGTTAATAATAGTATGATCTTCGTATTTCATTTTATCTCCAATAAAATCGTCTTTGACATATTTCTTGATTTGATTCGATCTGGTGACTGCATTTTGTAAATTGAATACAAAACCCTTCTGACATGAGCGTAGGTCTGTTTACCCAACTTGTTTGTTTTACGATTACTAAAACCACTAGCTGAATCGATTCTCAAAGATATTCATGAAACCTAGTGATGTGCCAACTCGGAAAAAACAAAACTCGATCTAACCCGAGTTAAAATTCACGTAACTCGGGGTGAACTCGAGTTATGTAACTCGAGTTAATGAGATGAAAGAGTTAATGTTTTTTTTTTTAATTTTTACCAATTTATTTCCTTACCTTTACATTAATAGTAAAAAAAAATTAGAACAGACAAATGATATTTTTATCTGTTTCAATTCTATCATTTTTATATTATTTGTTTATAATGTATTGGAAGAGTTATACTAACTAAAGTAAAAAAGAAAATTATTGTTAGAAATCAAATCATTTATTTATGTAAATAAATAACTAAAACAAACTTCTTATAAGTTTTAACAAAAACTATATTCTTTTCTTTTTTCAATTAAAGTTAAATAAAATATAAAATCACAAGCGATTGTTAAGTACTTCTTAAAAATAAAAAAAATAAACATTCATGGAATGCTATTGAGAAATAAAATTTGGTCAACCTTTTTTGGTGCTAGACGGTTTCTTCTATCATTGCACAAAATCCCAGCTTTTGGAAATAAACGCTCTGAAGGGACTGATGATGCTGGTATACAAAGATATTTATGAGCAATTTCGGATAATCCCGGAAATAAACATTTCTTGTCATTCCAAAACAGAAGTGGATCGCATTTTCTGTCAAGATATGGTAATTCAATATATTGTGTAACCATCATAGCTGCCGAAGTGTATGGAGTTGGGTGAGCACTAGTCTCCATGATTTTTTCATCTACAACTCCCCAAATGTCGTCTTTACACAAAGCAGTAGCAGCGAAAGCAATTGAAATACTAGGGCTATTTGGGCTAGATGAAGGTAGGACTTGATCGGTGCCCATGTTTGATAACTCATTTATTACCCACATTTGCGCATTATTGGCATTACTTTCTAACGTGAAACCTTTTTTTTAAAGCGTGGGTCGAGAAAGGTGGCTTTTGATGCTGTTCTATTAGTCTCATATACTGCAAGTCGTTTTTCTATTACTGCAGAAAGACTTCCTTTTAAATTCTTGGCCAATTCCGTTACTGGCGTCTTGCTTTCTATAGCATTTCGTAGTCCAAATACAAGAGGAATAACAGAAGACAAACTTGGATATTTTTCCCCTGATAAAATCACAGTAACATTTTCGAAAGGGCGTAAAAGTGCCACCACGTCTTCTACTATTATCCATTCATTGGAATCTAGATTTGGCGGAGATGAATCCAGTTGTGGTAAAGTTGCAGAAAGCGATACTTTAACCTCCAATAGACGCTCGAGCATATAAAAAGTACGTTTCCACCGAGTACGAACGTCTTGCTTGAGTTTTAATTTATTCACATTTAGTTGCTCTTGCATTTTGAGCAAGGTATAGGAAGCTTTTGTGCTATATTTAAAATGCGAAACAATTGCTCGACATTTTGCTAAAAGCTGTTGTAGCTGACAGTTAGAAGTGTTTCCTGCTAAATCAAATGTTTCTTTCTCTATACAGTCTTTAACTGCGAGATTAAGTGTATGAGCAACACAAAAATGATTTCGTTTATTCAAACATTCACTTACTGCTTTTTTCATAGCTGCAGCATTATCTGTGACAATAGTTACTACTTTTGAGCTTATTTGCCACTGGTCCATTACCTCTTGGATAGCCAATGCAATATTCTCAGCCGTGTGGTGTATTTGTATTTCTGAAGTCGAAATAACTACAGATTTCAATTTATATTGATATATGTAATGTGCAGTCAAACTTATAAAGCTTTTATTACTGTCTGACGTCCAAACATCAGATGATAACACTAAATAAGAAACATCTTCTAACTCCTTTTTTAAAGATTCGGACACCAAATTATATTTTCCATCGATCATCAAAGCTAATTGTTTTCTGTTCGATAGCTGATAATCAGCATTCAATGCTTTCGAGTATTCTTGGAAACCTGAATTTTCCACTATTTGAAATGGCTGTAAATCTTTCACTATCAAATTAATTAAAGCGTTATCACCAGAATTTCGCGTAATTTTTTTTGGCACAGTAAGACGGGTTTGGGTGTGCCTTAACCTTTTTTGAGGAGGCTCAACTTTTAATATGGATACCAGTGACTGGGATGAATTGACCAAAGTACTCGTATTACTTTCATTTGTTGATGATGAAGTCGGACTTATGTTTCTTTCTTCGACGGTAACACTACTTGGGTGCTTATTTTTAATGTGGTTTAATAATGTGGTCGTATTTCCATTATATTTGAAAGAATCTGAACACTGTTTACACGTAACACGTCCACTCACTGGCGATTCGAATGCATCCCAAACCAAAGATTTTCTTTTAGGACCCGGCATTTTTCAAAAACAGAATTTAAAACACGAAAAACTACAACAAAAACCGGCACTTTAAAGTTAACCTCAAATCTACATAAATGTGACACTTGTTTGTCATGAATGAATATAGTCTGAAATGATCAGCAAACTTCGCTCGGTTTTTAAACTCGAGTCAGAGAGAATTCAACTCGAGTTGGTTCGAGTTAAGCCCAACTCGAGCTAACTCGAGTTAGTTACTCGAGTCGACCATCACTAATGAAACCTATCATTCCTGAAATTTTCATGCAAATCCTAGCAAAACTGTAGTGTCTGAGTCGGTAAAAACGCATGTTGTTCCATAGCCATATGTTGGCATAGTAATAAATGCAGCGCATATTGTTCCATAGTAATACAGGAAAATTCAAACCGCTATAACTTCGCTTCTTTATGAAACTTTCAGGATAGATAAATCTTATAAATGGACATCTACGTACTGAATTTCATAAAATTTAAGGGTACAGTTAAGATTTTATTCAAGAAAACATAAAATCGATAAATCATACTATTACTAACAAAGTTGAGTTGATTGCGACTTCTAACGTATTTTTTGCTGTTGTACTCACCGAGGCCTACATTCATGATTTTTTTGCAGATTTTTCGGATCACAGGTGTTCAATCGCGAGGGGAGGACACAAATTTTTCGTGTATTTCCCCTCCCTGTGCGCCCCTCGAAGCAAACTTTGCCAAAATACGACCTGTTTTGAAAAGTTCTCATCAAGACCTTTCATTTGATACCCATATTGGCTACCTTCAATGAACTTTTTTTTTCGGGGGGTCACTCTCCTATATGGGGAGACCCCCCTTAAATACCTTATAAAATTTTTTTGTAGTTGAACTTTGAAGAGATCACCACTTTACACCTACACAGAAAATTTGATGTTTCTAGCTTAAGTAGTTTCCGAGAAAAACTGCTGTGACACACGGACGGACGGACGGACGGACAGACGGACAGACTGGTCGCGAATCTAGTAGGGTTTTGTAAAATTATTTTATAAAACCCTAAAAAGCATATAAAAATTGATGATATCATATACTCGTATATTGTGAAGCCCACTGAAGGCTGAATAGTGCGGAAGTAAGCTTGAATCAATTAGGTCAACTTATTTGCGACTAAGCCTGACAACCAAGATTAGACATGAATATCTTTGTAAATCAGAGTTGCTGTGTAATCCTCGAGCAGTTTTGTGTTTGAAAACTTTCAGGTGTACTCAAAAAAGAGTAAATAAAATAAAACATCCAAAATCCCATTCCAATTCCAATTTCGCATTGCACAATAATATTCTAGTTGTTCCCCAAGAGTACACCAATAATACTCATATATTCTACATTCTCATGCAAACACATTCTCCCTAGTCTGGCATTCTCAAACAAATTCTTGCCCTCAATCTTTTGGTGAGCCCGAGAAATTTTCTGGTTACACAAACTTTCTTACACCATTTATGCATGCAAAAGTGAGTTTAGTGTTAAATTTTCAGAAAAAAAAGAAAAGAAAAAAAAATGGAAACTTTTCATAACATTTACAGCTACTTTGTGTGTACTTGAAGTGAAGGAAATAACATATGAGCAAGTTAGATAGGTGTGGGAATGTACCACATGTTGAAATTCTTCCGCTAAGCTGTTGATGGTGGAATCGTTGGAGTGTTGATTTAAATTTAGTCCAAATAGAGTTTTTTAAGATACTTTTCTACCGGATAAGAAGTTGCAGTTTTTGGAAACAGAGCCAAAATTATGTAGTTCAAGGTAGAAAGGTGGCATTCAAGTGGTTGGGGCTTAAATAGGGGTGCTGCGGTTTTCTGCCGTTGGATTCTTTTGTTGTAGATTTTCATCCAGAACTGGAATTCAATGAAGGACTGTGAGTAATTAAAGTTAGCAGCAGAATCTCTACTAAATTCCATTATTCGTTAACGCAAAAGATTTTAAAGAACATTCTGCAATTGATAGAAAAAACGTTCAACGATTTCCCTAAAATTACTTAAAATATACTCCAGAAACGTATGAATCACGAGCCATTGAAAACTTTACCAGGCAACGCGAAAATAAATTTCTCTTGCAAAATTCAAGTATACGCAACTCATATCTGCTATTTCACCAGAACAATTTCCTCAGCTATTTCGGAAGAATCTAAATTTTCTTCAAGTGTTTCGCTCGCAATGTAGTTCACTTGTCAAGACTAAACGCTTTTAGCTTGAGATAATGAAATTTTCAAAGTTTATTTTTGCATCCAATTGATTAACTTCTAATCACAGATCTGATGATATGTTAGTCCTAACACTACTAGTGTTTATTTGATCACCCACGTTTTTTTGAAAAGCGCGCCCAATCACTATTTTCGCTCGCGACCGATATACGATTTTCTTTTTGAAGTTAAAAATAATTTTTTACGCAAGGTAATAAATCAACAATTAGGCATAACGTAACGTAACGAAACAACGTATTAGCGAATTAATAAATAAATTATATAAATTAACACATTATGAAGCAAAAGCACATGAAATATTTGCTGGTTTTACGAGGAGAAATTAATTGTGCCGGATTGAAACATCTGAGACCGATCGATGTCTCTTTGTCGGGAGAACTGAATTGGGTGAAACAAAAATAAATTGTCTTCGCCGACCACGAAAGATTTTAAGAAAATGTAAAAAAGAGCTTGGAAATGGGAGGATTGAGAATCGAGGACCGACTCAACCGACACAGTTCAACCATGATAGCGTCAAGATGTTCTTTCGAGCTGGTGCGGGAAAATCTTGGGATTGAGAAGATGCTGTTGACTTATTGGGAAAAATCGTTTCAATCCAAGATTTTCTGATTCTTGACTTTTGAGCGTCGTCAAAATGATTCAGGGATGGGCTCGCACTATTGGAAAATTACATTAAATCCATATTAATATATGGATTTAATGTAATTTGCTAATTTTAAAAATCAATTATTTTATTTGTTTTTTATTTTCAGTATGGCAAAATACTTTGGCCGGAACACATTTAATTTTTAAGGACTTTGTCAAAGCCAATTTTATAAGGACCTACTAGTTTCGCGTCCTATCTCCCCGTGGGTCACAGCTAGTTTCCTCAGAAACTATAGAAGCTATGATGCACAAACTCTGTGAAAATATCAGAGGTGGTGGTTTTTCAAAAGTTAAGATCTTATAAAACATTTTTCCTTCTCCTCCTCGTCTCCTCTTTTAACAAAGTAGCTCATAAAAGTGTTTGTTTTTAATCAAAATTAAACGAAAGGTCTTGATCAGAACTTCTAGAATACGAAATAAAAAAAGTCATTTTGTGCATCAAGGGGCCCAGGGGGAGGCTAAATGCATGAACAAGTTGTGTTTCTACTCTCCTCGAGATTGGACAGCGTTGAGTATAAGGGTAACAAATCCCTATGAAATTAACCCTGACCTGGTATCGATATTTTAAATTACATTCTTTGTATCGAGGGTCCAAGTGGACCCCAATAGAAAAAATTTAAATAAAAGCTGTTCTATAAATTAATGAAGGTAAGAGTTTCATATATTCAAAGAACATTATCAATCAACTTTATTAATTATATGATAGATCTTAACACTTATAATAATACAGCCTTTGAGTTAAGGTAACTATTTCAGTCTGCACTTAACACATTAAAAAAAAAGAAAATATAGAAAAAACGTAAACAAATAAACAAAAAGAAAAATATAATTTAAAAAACAACGCTATTTATTTGTTTTCTGACAAATATATATATTTCGGGAGTAAATGTTCTCCCTTCTTCAGTGTCTAATTTTTCTGAAGAGAAACCCTCAAGATGTACAATGTATATGCTAAAGCTAATTAGTTATTAATGACCGTACTTAACAAAAGGATGCATCTCAATGAAATAACAGGTCATAAAAGTATATTTTAAATGTGGGTCAAATGAATTTTGGTGGAACTATTAATTTATTTTAAATTATTTTAAAATTTTTGTAACCTGAACTTAATTATTTAGAAGTAATTTTAAAAGAGGTGAATCTCCATTGCCAACATCATCATTCAATCGCTTTTCCATAGGTTGCCGCATAATCCAAAGTGTCTCGTACGCATCCAGTTTCCTCAAATCTCGTATTTCTTTGATGACTTCCAACTGCTCCCAGTTGACGTTGTGTCCTTCGCAAATGTGACGGGCTACCGATGATCGAACGTCTTTTACTTTGTTTTTCGTTAGTGCTGATTGTGCTTCTCGAACATGCTCGTTGAACCGGACTTTCACGCTGCGTTTTGTCTGCCCAATATATACTTTTTCGCATTGCTGGCAGTTAATCTTGTAGATCCCTCGCTTTTCATGTTTGCTCCTTATGTCTTTGATTTGCGCTACGTTGGTTTTAAGCTGAAACGGTGAGCTTCTGGTCACCATTTGGATACCGTTTTTCCTCATCATTCTATTCAGGGCACCGCTAACCTCCGACATGATCATTACTGCTCTTTGCGTTGGTTCGTCCTTGAGTGTACTCAGTTTTGTGAGCTTGCGTCTTTGCGCTCTTTTTTCCATTTTTTCCCCCATTCGTTTCACTAACATGGGGTCGTATCCATTTTTGACAGCTTTGTCCATGATGTAATCTTCCTCTTTTTTCTGGTTTTCTTTGCTTAAGGGGACGGTAATCATTCGATGTAGCCAAGTCCGGAAAGATACCATTTTTTGTGAAAAGCTGTGATTTGACGTAGCTGGTACCGTTCTTTGTGTGCTAGTGTTTTTTCGGTGTATATCGAATTCAAAACTGCCTGTTGTCCTTGTTATTTTCAGATCTAGAAATGGGATAGTGCCATTTGTTTCGACTTCCATTGTGAAGGTCAAGTTTTTATGTACGGAGTTGAGTTTTTTTAATATGTTTTGGGCTTCATTCCGTTCTATAACGGCAATCACTTCATCCACATAACGATACCAAATCCTGGGCATCCAACCAGACTCTTCAATTTTGCTCTCCACCCATTCTTAAAAATACTTCGCTAAGTAAAGGTGACAACGGGTTGCCCATAGGTGCGCCGGTTTTTTGCTTGAAAAACTGATCCCTAAAGGTAAAATAATTTTCTGCCATCCAGACTGTTGCTAATTTTGTAATGGCTCTAGCTTTCTTTTTCCCGTTGATTGAAGGGTCTTTTCTTGCCAGCGAGTCTTCTAAAAGGGTCAACGCTTGCTTCACAGGAACACTAGGGAAAAGAGACTTCACGTCAAATGACACCAATTGTTCTCCTTCGTTAATCTTCTGACTGTCTGTTAGTCTTCTCACTAAATCTTCTCTATTCGTAATGGAGTACTTGCTCGAAACTACACCTAGTTTTCCACCCTCCTCCAGTACCCATCTGGCAATTTTCGTTGTCGGAGCATCTGTAGATGTTATTATTTCTCGTAGTTCATTGCCTTCTTTATGGACTTTTGGAAGACATTTGATTCTCGACAAAACAGGGTTGGGAACTCGTAGTTTACTGACATCCTCAATTATTCCTTTGCACTCCTTTAACGTTTTCTCGACCCTTTTTACTGAGTCTGGGAGTGGATCATTCCTTAATTCGAAGAAGTCCCCACTCGTGAGTTTTTCGAACACTAAATCATCGTAGCGGTCCTTGTCCATGATGACTACTTTATTTCCTTTGTCCGCCTTTAAGAAATATACAGGTTTTTCTTTCAATTCTTTCAGGAGCTTGATTTCGTTTCTGCCGTGGTGGGTGATTTTACTTTCCCTTGATTCGATGTTTTTCCTTGTTTCTTCTCTAATGTGGTGTTTTTTCTCGGTGGGCATATATTTTATGGCCGCTTCTACATCCATCACAATATCCTCTGTGGGCAGTTTGTCACATTTGATCGCATAATTTAAGCCCATGTTTAGTAAGTGTTACTGGGATTCGGTGAAGGTTTCTGACGATCTGTTCACGACTAAATCTGGAATTTCCGCTACTTTATTCTTAACGATAGTTTTACTCTTCTTGCCTGCTAGAAGTGCCTTCAATTATTCCCCAAAATTTGTCGCTTCCGATCTTTTTCGCATTCGAAGGCCCTTTCTACTTTGTTCAAAACGTCTGTCATCCATCCTTTCCTGCTTTGGAAGTCATAGCATATTTTCAAATGCAAATGATAAGCTCGTACTGTGATGTCATCCAGCTTCGCGTAAAGTCGGTTGATGCTATCCTTGATGAGGTTCCTTTCCATTTCTACCTTACGTTTCTCCGCCCCTGGTAACGCAATCCTTATTTTTATGCAATGGCTCCTTGGAACTACTTTAAATGACAGGCAAAGTTTTAAAAACTTGATATCTTCGCTGATTCTACCTTGAGCTCTTTTCAGCTTCAGGAAATTGTAAAAGTTGGAGCTTGACTGAGTTGTCCGATCAAATCTATTGAAAATCTCCATATTTTAGCGCTGTAATTTAAACAAAAAGAAAAATATAATTTAAAAAAACAACGCTATATATTTGTTTTCTGACAAATATAAATATTTCGGGAGTAAATGTTCTCCCTTCTTCAGTGTCTAATTTTTCTGAAGAGAAACCCTCAAGATGTACTATATATATATGCTAAAGCTAATTAGTTATTAATGACCGTACTTAACAAAAGGATGCATCTCAATGAAATAACAGGTCATAAAAGTATATTTTAAATGTGGGTCAAATGAATTTTGGTGGAACTATTAATTTATTTTAAATTATTTTAAAATTTTTGTAACCTGAACTTAATTATTTAGAAGTAAAAGACGCTCGATCATCGGTAGCCCGTCACATTTGCGAAGGACACAACGTCAACTGGGAGCAGTTGGAAGTCATCAAAGAAATACGAGATTTGAGGAAACTGGATGCGTACGAGACACTTTGGATTATGCGGCAACCTATGGAAAAGCGATTGAATGATGATGTTGGCAATGGAGATTCACCTCTTTTAAAATTACTTCTAAATAATTAAGTTCAGGTTACAAAAATTTTAAAATAATTTAAAATAAATTAATAGTTCCACCAAAATTCATTTGACCCACATTTAAAATATACTTTTATGACCTGTTATTTCATTGAGATGCATCCTTTTGTTAAGTACGGTCATTGATAACTAATTAGCTTTAGCATATATATTGTACATCTTGAGGGTTTCTCTTCAGAAAAATTAGACACTGAAGAAGGGAGAACATTTACTCCCGAAATATATATATTTGTCAGAAAACAAATAAATAGCGTTGTTTTTTAAATTATATTTTTCTTTTTGTTTAAATTACAGCGCTAAAATATGGAGATTTTCAGTAGATGTAAACAAATACTTTTTTATGCTTTATCATGCACTAAACTTAACAAAACATGAACTTCTTCTGAGATCAATAATACATGAAAAAAACCATTTGTGTTGAAAAGCTCACAGACTTCTTATGTTTGGCTTTTGGTACACATTATAGTCTTTACTGAATGACTTTTACAAATATATTTGCTACATTTAATACCCTTTAGGGATTGTTTTTGGTCCTTTTTTCGGTTATATAAATACAGGGTTTTCCAATGAGAGGTGTTATTTTCATATTATAAGGAAAATGGCATTTTTTAATATAAATGATCGGATATTATTTCACTATAAGGAGAAAGGTATGCTGTTAGCAGTTAAAAAAAATAACATCCCGCAAATGACCATCACGAGCACGCTCACAGGACCATATCCTTTTCATGAAATTTTCCATAACCAAATCACAAAGTGGCTGCCTCTGTCCTCGATAGCCTCACGAATTCCATCTTTGAGGTCTTGAATCGACGCTGGGCTGCCGGCGTAGACCTTCTCTCTCACGTGGCTCCAAAGGAAGAAGTCACAAGGTGCTAAATCACAAGATCTCGGTGGCCAATTGTGATCACCTCTTCGAGAGATAACACGGTCTGGAAACGTTTCCCGTAAAAGATCAATAGTTTCGTTGATTGTGTGGCACGTAGTGCCGTCTTGTTGAAAGTAAACGTTGTTCAGATAAAAAATCATAAATCATCTCTCGATACCGCAATTCATTCACCGTAACTGTTACTCCAGCATCATCTTCGAAAAAGTAAGGTCCAATGACTCCGCCGGACCATAAACCGCACCAAACAGTCCCACTTTGAGGATAGAGAGGCTTTTCAACAATAACTCTTGGGTTTTCCGAGCCCCAGATGCGAAAATTTTGCGTGTTGACGAAGTCACCGAGGTGGAAATGGGCCTTATCACTCAAGATGATTTTTTGATGGAATTCCAGATCATTTTCATACATTTCAAGCATCCAATCAGCAAAGACACGACATTGTTGATGATCGGCTCACTTGAGGGCTTGAGTTCTTGTGTTAACTGAACTTTATAAGCCTTAAGACCCAAATCTTTATGCAAAATACGGTGCAATGACGTTTGTGGAATGCCTAATTCCAAAAAACGACGAGGATTGGACAAACCTGGGTTTTCTTCAACACTTTCGGCTACAACAGTAATATTCTCGGCTGTTCTTGAGTGACTTGCACGGGTTTTATTCTTTACATCACTAAGTTGTCCCAACAGCTCCAATTTCCCACTAATTTCTGTATTGTGGTTGGATGAGGTGCTTCACGACGACCCAAAAATGTTCGAGTTTTATGAACCGTCTCTGCCAAATGTTCACCATATTTATAGTGAATTTTAATAATTTCAATGCGTTATTGAGGTGTGTATTGTTCCATTTTTAGTAGTTTCTACTTGTCAAATGCCAAAAATGACAGCTTCATAAGAGACATCTACTGAAATAGCTGGCTATTCTAAATATCACCTCAAATTGGAAAACCCTTATGCACCGTCCCCTTTTACGCCCAGATATTTCTGCGTTGGCTACAATTGGATGATCAATTTTTGATTGGCCTTCTGTAGATGTTGCTGCGTTATCAATGTGCTCTAGACAATTTTCTATTTTTTTTTCAAGTCAATAGAAAATTTAGAATATTCATCATTCCTTTCTTGAACAAATGGTGTTAACAAATCTATGCCAATTTTCTCGATATAATCATTGATTCGAAGCTTTCCACAAAACGAAACCATTAGCCGTGAAAATATTCACAATGGTAGAAAATATAACGAATGGCCATCGCTGTATTCTTCTTGGAATGGAATTATTAGCATATTTTTGATCCAAAGAATCAACACCTCCCTTAGTGCCTTTATAAAACTGAATAATTTCAGGCTTGCCACTTTTCTGGTCTACAGATTTGGCATGATGCATGGATGACGCTTTGATTTTTTTTGGTACATATGAAGCCAATGTTTTATCATTTGTGAATCCGAAAAGTGTATAGCATACGGGTCGGCTTTTGAGTGGCAGACGCTTACTTTTCCGCATAGTCCCCACGAACGTCAATCCATTTTGTTTTGGTTTGTCGACTAACTCAATCAAAGAAAACCAATTATCTCCAGTAATATTTCTATTCGTATTGAAAACTGGTTCAACCAGTGATAACACAGTTTGGGTTGGGTCAGCAAGTTCATTTTAAGGGGTTTTGTAAAATAATTTTACAAAACCCTACTGAAATCGCGACCTGTCTGTCCGTCTGTCCGTCTGTCCGTCCGTCCGTCCGTGTGTCACAGCAGTTTTTCTCGCAAAGTACTTAAGCTAGAAATACCAAATTTGACATGTAGATGTAAAGTGGTATTCTCTTGAAAGTTCAATTACAAAAAAATTATATGAGGTGTTTAAGGGGGGTCTCCCCATATAGGGGAGTGCCACCCGAAAAAAAAATTTGATCAAAGGTAGTCGATATGGGTATCATATGAAAGGTCTTTTTAAGAACATTTCAAAACAGATCTTAAACTGACATTTTTTGCTTCAGGGGGCGCACACGAGTTTGAGTTATTTTTGTTGGTTTGAAACAAAATGGCTGCCGCTGAAAGTGGAGAAACAAAGAAATTTCCTTTAAACGGGCACATCTCTTTGACATGTTTCTTGACTTTATTTGTTGCTGGAGACCGTATTTCGGAGAGAGTGTATACAAAACCCTTCTGACATGAGCGTAGGTCTGTCTACCCAACTTGTTTTATCTGGAATCGGCTTTGCAAAGTCAAAGGCACTTTATTTAATACTGTATATGTATGCATTGTAGAGCTAATGTGTTTCGAATTACAGAGGCACATAATCTTTATGCCATATTTTGCAGGCTTGGACTTCATGTAAACCCCGAACAAACATCTTCCCCTAAATGGGCAAAGCATCTCATCCACCGTGAGGTTTTCAGAGCAAGAGTAATATTTTTGACAACTTTTTATAAATATATTGAACACTTCAGAAATCAGAGCAGTTCTATCACTGACTTTTCGCTCATCTCTTGTTTCTTCGTGTCCGGATTTGAAAATACAAGCTTATAACAGCGCGCCTAAAAAAGTCTTAATTTCCGACACATTCACATGATTGGTATGTGCTCCTTGGCTGATGCACTTTTCAGAAAACTCTGTAATGTTTTCGTTAGTGTGCTTGAATATTATATCAATTATCTCATCTATTATCAATAGCTACCACGAATCAAGTGGTGACACATTTATTTTGCCACGAGCTTCTCCAATCAATCCGGGAAGATGAGTTATAATATTAAAAAATCGTGTGGGCGAAGTACTGGGATGTGTTTTCGACCATTTGTGACGATTCTTCCCTCTAAAGAAGCCGGGGTTTGCGGTGTTATCTTGCTCTTCATCAGAGCTACTTGTGTCGGAGGAGTTACTCTCATACACAATTACACTGTCATCCAAGCAATTAATAGTCTCTGCATCTTCTCTGTCACTATTTATTTCATCGTCACACACTACACATGGCAGATGCTTACAATCGATTTCAACGTTTGATTTATCCTCCAGGAGTTTGTGTATCTCATCGTCGCTTAGCAATCGCGCCATTTTTGCTTCAAAATACTGAAAAACTAAAAAAAGAACACATATTTGGTATCCCAAGCTAGTTCATACCTTCACTTCTAATTCAGATAAAGCAATAAATGTCCGGCACCCACTACAACACGCGACATAACGAGATTATATCGATGTGCGTGTTCGTAAGTGAAAAACTAGCGATACTGCAACCGTAAATATTTGCAGTGAGGTCCATTTGGACCCCACGATACCAGTTAAAGGTTAAAATTCACTCAACTTTGTTAATGATAGTATGATTTGTAAATTTTACGTTTTGCCCCATAAAATCAAAACGGTACCCTAAACCTTCTTTAAATTTTACAACTACATATGTAGATTGATATAAACTCCCTCGCAGACGGTGCCAGCCCCTACCTCCAGCTTCCATGATTCCTCATCCTCATGTTAAATCCCACGACCAAATGGTAGCAAATGCGATATTTCACACCGAGAAATGCCAGTAACTGCAAATACACTTAAAGTTTTGCTTCTAAATCCTACTTCCAAGTCTTTTATGGTGACGTTAGAGGGTGAAAGCAACTCTTTTGCGCCTGATAATGGTACTGAAAGTAATAACCATGTTGCCAGAATGGAGCCTGGATGATGGACTAACTCATCATCCCTGGAAAACCCTACATTTTTTCGAAATCCGCAACAGAGCCTCGGAATAAATTGGGCTTACGGTGACATCGTCGTAACCGACAAAAAGTCTATGGTATTGGATTTTGGAATATCAGATCACTGAACGACCCTGATGCTATTAAATCCCTTTTGCAACGGGCTACTCAATATAAATTAAACATACTGGTAATAAAAATTTGGCTGATAAATGTACATGCCATGACCAAAGGAAAAGATGAAGGCAATGAAAGAAATGTTCTACAATCATCTGGAAAGACGAGTCAATTCATTGCCTACAAACGAAATAAAAATAATTCTGGGTGATTTCAATGCTAAGGTTGGCAACGAACTATCTCATCAGGGAACGACTGCAGGAAATAGCCTCCATGTTGAAACGAATGACAACGGCCAGTATCTACTTGACTTTGCATGAATGCGTAAGATCTATGCTCGGTACTAGACAACCTCTATTCCTCAAAAAAAATTTACTTACAATAGTTGACACAAACATCGATATAATTACTGATTCCTCAGAATCAAGGCTATACAAGGATACACTGGATACAAATGGTGCTATTATCGTGAACCAAGAAACAATTACACGTCCTGTTTCAAATACTTGCCTCGATCACATATATATTTACAAACGATAAGCCAACTGCGGAAAAAATTAAATTCATATATGAGGATTGGCTAGAGCTAGATCATTGTGTTTTAAAAATAAACATTCAAGGCATAAGCGCTCATAAACAGAGGCTTGCTTACAAAACTTTCCGATTCCATCATTTTGATGCACTCCTTTCAGCCACGCATTTCATCAATACAGGCCTGGATAAAGGAGATTATGTTGCTGCGATTTTTGTGAATCTGAAAAAAGCTTTTGATACGGTGGATCATGATCTTCTACTTCGTAAAATGGAATTATATGGTATTCAAGGCAATACAAATCAGCTATTTAGAAATTACTTGAAAGGCAGATCGCAGAGAGTAGCAGTCAATAAAGTTTTGAGCGACGCTGCTCCTATGAAATCGGGCGTTCCACAAGGCTCGATACTTGGCCCAATCTTATTCTTGTTATACACTAATGATTTGAATACATGTCTACTTAAAGGACATTATGCACTATACGCAGATGATACAGTACTACTTTACTCGGAATACGAAAGAGATTATCTCAAAAACACCATTAATGAGAATCTAAAAACATATCATTCGTGGCTGATTGATAGTAAACTAGCACTGAATACTTCAAAAACAAAATTCGTCATTTTCAAGCAAAAGAATAAAGGTGACATTGACATGGAGATAAAAATTAATGACGAAAAACTAGAAAGAGTAACGGAGATCAAGTATCTTGGACTTATCATTGACCATAGACTAACATGGTTATCACACATTAATAACTTAAGGAGCTCCTATTGTCGGACTACTTAGAAGATATGAAGGTTTTCCAAAAAACATCAAGCAGATGATCCTAAATGCATTCGTACTGTCAACACTACATTATGAAGTAGTAATTTGTAGCCAGTCATAAAAGCAGCATCTTAATATCATCTCTAGAATGCTCACCAAAGCGTATAAAAACATTCTAAATCTTCCGATGCTCCATCAAACCAGATTAGTGTACCAATCAGCGAAAGCATTTACCTTTCCTCAAAACATTGAAATGGAGAAAGCCAAGTTTATCTTAAAATGTTTACAATCAAAATCGTCATCACAAGTTCAATTTATTAAAGTATCGCAAAAGAATCAGTACAATGCTAGAAATGCAAATCAATTCGTAATACCTTTTGTAAGAATGGACCGTCTGAAGAACGATGCTACAAATGATGCGCTGCGAATATACAACAATCTTCTTGATTCAGTTTAAGAAGCAAACTCACTTAAAGTCTTTAAGGAAAGGCTTAAAGAATATTTCATTAATAACGTTAGAAACTCAGTCCAGTAAAGTTCAACATAGCATCTTAGGGCATTTTTGAAACCCTTATGTCGAGATGCTTGAAGAGACAGCTATTTTATAACTCAGAGTTTTTTTTTACTGCGTTGAATTTATAATTTTTTTTTATCTCTGAGAGCTGATCACGAATTGGACAAGAAAAGATAACAGAATGACTTCACATATTTTTGTGTGCACCCTTATACCGATGTTATAAACATTGCCTGGGTGTCACACTAGAAGAAGCGACGAAATGTGAAGTGCAGATCGCACGAGCGTTGTGCGAAGAAGAAAGTGTGATGGAGAAAGTGGTAGGGAATGGAGGTAAAAAAAACCGCTACATTAAATTGACGTATACATAAAATGATCTACGTATTAGCGGATGGCAACACAGAAAACCAGATGGACCAAGTTCAGATCCAACAACGTTGGGCCTCAGGCATATTTGACGTCCGTACATATCGAGGAGCCTATTGTAACTCGGATCATTAATAGATCAAATTGTCAAAGGCGTATTTGGTGAGGACCAGCCCTCTATAAAAATTTGGCATCGAAAGGAAAAAAATTTCACGGAGACCCTCGACAACCGGCTAGCTCCCATTCTATCAGATACATCGCTGAAAACAAGCAACGAGCTGTGAGTGGTAGTAAAAGGGGCAATAAGACCGCAGTATAACAGGTAATCAGACATCAAGCCCGGCGCAAAAAAAAATTATTGGTTTGATGATGAGTGCCAGAATGCGTTAGACAAAAGGAATCAGGCATACTGGTAGTACCTAGGTAGGAAAACTCGGACGAAGAGAGAACACTATAAAAATCTCAAAAGAGTAGTGAATAAGATAATTAGAACTAAGAAAAGAAAATACTTTAATGACCAATTGAGAAGTATCGATGAAAGTCTAGCGAGTAACAACACAAGGCAAGCATACAGAGTAGTGAAAAGCCTGAAACGTGGTTATCAGCTCAGACCCCCCCTCTGCCGTGATGACATCAGCAACATCATCGCTGATGAAAACAGGATTAAGGAAAGATGGGCATCATATTTCAAGAACCTCCTTAATCCTTCGCACAGCTCCAGAACATCGGAGCCTATAGATGTTTGCGGAGAGCTTCCACCGGCCCCATCAACTCTGGATGAAGTTTCTTTCGCCATTAAAGCTCAAAAGTATAATGAAGCGCCGGGCATCGACAAAACCATTCAGGGCATCAACAAAACCATCCAGCACATTTAGCAACAGAGCATATGTAGAAAGAGTGGAGCTAATCAATTATACTCCCTATCCACAAAAAAGGTGACAAGCTTAAGTGCGAAAACTATCGAGGCATATCACTGCTCTGTACCGCGTTCAAAATATTAGCGAAGGTCTTAGAAAATCAAATCAGATCATATGCCAGCAGTAATATTGGGGAGTATCAAGTTGGTTTTAGAGCATGTAAATCGGCGATAGACTGTCTACAGTCAAGGAGGTACTTGAGAAATGCTGGGAGCTCAACATAGACGTCTTACAATGACATTGAACACCGCCCAGTTCGTATCCATAACCAAATCACCGATGCTTTTGATACGAATATCGGACCAAAGTGCGAACTGGGCTGGCTCCATTGCTATTCAATTTGGCTCGAGAATATATCATCAAAAAGCTATATGTAGATGCAAGAGGTACGTTATTATATAAGTCGAGCCAAGTGTGTATGCAGATCACATCAACATTTTGTCACGATCGTCCGCAACTGCCTAAGAACTGCACTTGAAACTTGACAGCGCAGCAAAACTAGTAGGGTGTAGTAATCGAGCAGTCGCCTAAGGAAACTGCTCGGAAAACTAACATAATGCTGATCCAATT
Organism: Odontomyia ornata; assembly: GCA_963969285.1. Classification (NCBI taxonomy): domain Eukaryota; kingdom Metazoa; phylum Arthropoda; class Insecta; order Diptera; family Stratiomyidae; genus Odontomyia; species Odontomyia ornata. The sequence goes on from OZ017742.1 coordinate 38,849,682, forward strand.
TTAATTGTAAATTTAAAGAAATAAATATTTAAATTTACAATTAAAATTTGGACACGCCAACCCCTTGGTAATGCAACTTACCAACGAATTGCATTGCAAACTACAGATGTCGGATGAGGACTCGTAAAGAAACCTCCGTGACGAGACGACAAATCTTATTTTTTCCTTCTACCACTTCTAACCTGTGGTTGCCACGGATATTTTTGTTTTGATCATAAAACCTTTTTTATCCAATTCGTCATTCATCATCGCGGAAAATTGTCCGCAAGGCGTGAGAACGATGACTTTTACCAAACAGCTCGCGGTCGGTCAGTTGTATTGTGTTTTCGGTATCATTATTCATTAATCTTTAAGCTGTTTTGTCAAATATTTAAATCACGCCATCACAAAATCGCTTAGTAACCTTTTCTTTCCGCCCCATTCCACATTACCTGTATTTGAACTGTCGCCACACAGTGAAAAAAATTCAATTTGTGTTGTGCACGAGAGTGACGTTTTCAATTTCAATTTGTTCCCGATTCAGGCGGTTGTCATCGTAAGAAGCGCCTGATGGCGAATTCCCCGCTTGTAGTTGCGATTTCTTGTTACATTCGAGGTGGAATCACGAAGGCTTTCTCGTTGTTCAAAGGAAATAGTCACAAAAATGAGTATTTTTTTTGTTTTATCTGAACACTTATAGCCATTCTCGGAGAAAATAGTTTTGGGTTCGTCCTGGTTTTCGTTGATTTGGAGTTTAGGCGAACATTAGTGTGGAGAAACTAAAACTAGTATTGGGACAGAATGTCAAACTGTAAGGGGGAATCGTGACATGAATTACGGGGTCTAATTGGAATAAAGGTTTGCTAGAGGAATATAACGGAAACGGAATGCAAAGGCTATGCAATATGGATATAGGCTTGCGAAATCAAAGAGAAATGCGAAAAAGATGAAAAGATAATCTGGTTTTCTGAGCGCATCGAATAAAAATCTAAATCATGTAACAAATTCATCGCTACGGAGATATTAACCCGTACGATCATTTTGAATTATTAACCATCATGCAAAGGTTGATTAGATCAATGCGAACCTCTTTGAAATGAACAGAGTGATCGAAGGTATATTCTAACTCAAGGACCGTTAACAGAAACATTTGGACATTTTTGGGTAGATGAGTTGGGAATAAAACTCAAAAGCAATTGTCTTGCGCAATAAATTGTTACAGAAGAAACAAATCAAATATCACATGTATTGACCAGATTGGATCGGCAGTGAAAATAGCCTTCATTTAAACGATGTCGGATTGATTGTGGAATATGTGAAAAGTGAAGAGTATGCTAATTATTTGAAAGTGTTTAGCTTGTGAATGTGAGTCAAATTTGAAAGATAGTGCCTCGCAAAAAGTCAGTGGTATGTGTTGTATAGAAAGGGCATTCAGTTGTATCTCAATCATCGTTTTAACACCAGGATATTAGTGTTGATCGCGAAACTATTAGAGTAAAATGTTTTTGAGAATATACGTAGTAGATGAAATTGAAGAAGGGTGTATGCGCTATCAGATGGATAAAGATAATCGCTATATTTGGTCATTTGATGAATTTAAAACGACGGAAGTGTGTGTGGTTAGGTTCAAAAACAAAACTGAAATTTTACGCATCTTAGCATACTGCATGAAGTTTCAAAAAAGTGGATGTTTGAAAATTCCGACAGAGTGAAGAAAGAAATTTTACCAACCAATCCAACAAGAATCGCCAGAAATTTCCAAATGAGATGGTATTAAACCATGATAGAGAAGCAATACAGCTGAAACTAAAAATTCGTGTAGCAAAAAAATTATGACCTTTCAAATGTAAAACTAGTGAACCGCGCTCGTTCAAGAGCTCATATTTTGTCAGTTGAGAGTATGAAGGAAATAAGGGACTATAGAAAGTTGAGATTTGAACTTAATCGTTGGGGAGACAAGCACCATCCGTTAAACATCATTTGCACCCAATGTTTAGATGTCCTTAGAATTCAAATGAACCAGAACAAGTCAATCGTAAAATGAATACTTCATCAAAAAAGTCACTATAGGCTGCTACAATCAAAACTAGAAGGAACTAGTCCAACAATCAAATCAGCTATAAGCAATAACCACCACTAATGTTTTTTTTAACTATATAAATAAAGAAATTACTTAAATATAAAGTTCAATGGAAGTATAATGCAAATTTTTATAAAAAAATGATAAGGTTAACGTTCGGAAAAAGGGATTTTCAGATTAATGATATGTATAAAACTATTTCGTATATAAAGTCAGAGTTAGATTTATAGATTCAATATGTATAAAATTATTCTAATATTTACGAGAGCATTGGCAACTCGTTGAGGTTATTATCAGTCGCGCTTACAAAGAAAAGTGATCCTGTTATGAGTAGCAATTTGTTTTCTCAGAAAATAGTTAGAGCTCATGTTTTACATGTATAGCATAGCATATGCTTTATCACAGATTTGTATACTTGGAGCTTTGTTTTCTTGTGTATACAGCTGGTCTTCAAGAACAAAACAGAATGAAAAATTTCATTTGTTAGCTTTATTCTTTGTTGTATTTCGTCTCTTTCACTAGCGGTTCTCGTTATTTTACTGCCTAAATATACAAATTTGCCCACGTTTTCGATATTGTAAGCGCTAAGTGTAATATTTTGGGCATTTAAGGTATTTTTCCTCGACTGTGTCACGAGCTTTATTTTATTTTTTTTGATTTGTAGCCCTGCTAGTTGCGTCGCGCTGTCGAGTCTCAAGAAAAGTTCTTTGGCAGTTGTTAATGAGCGTGATAAAATGTTGACGTTGTCCGCATATGCTACCACTTGGCTTAACTTGTATAGTACCTAGCTGCACAATATTGGGAGGGAGGTCACGATTTCCTGACGGCATATTTTGTGTAGGAGCAGAGAACAACATGTGTTTTCTGTAGAAGATTGGACAGGTGACCCAATGATCTCATTTAAGAAAAAGATTAGTTATCTCGCAAAAGCCTCATTGTAGAGATGCTCAGTTCAGTTTACGTATATGACACATTAGGTTTGAGCGGTCCTTACAGTTAAAATAACCATTGTTGATCACCTGGTAGCGTTAGGGGAAGGGAGCCGCTTTTCTAGTAGTTCCTCTCCTATGCGTTCTCTGATGGAAAAGGATTCCTGTAGTCTGGTGGCGCTCAGCGCCCCATCCCTGATCTTGACTTGTGGAACATCTTGAATGATGGGCTACTGAGGCGTAAGCTGTCAGGTGACTCATGCTTGGTCGGCTACGTGGATGATGTTGTGGTGCTAGTCACTGGACGCCCAGTCAAATTGTACAACTTATACCAGGGATTCTAGTATGCTGAGTAAGGGAATGGATGACTACTAATGGCTTCAGGCTGGGATGAGAAAAAAATGAAATATGCTTTCTGACATATATAGAATCAACAAAGTAATGATTATCATAATCGGGGAACTGCTGGTAAAATCGTAACTAGACTCGAAGAAAATTTTTTCAAGCAAATTAGGGCAACAGCTGATTATGTTATCATAAAATTGAGTGTTCGATATTTTTATTAGGTTTTTATCAGTTCGTTTTCAATACTGACTTAAGATAGTTCGCTCAAATGTATTTGACTCACCGAATTTCTGGAGTAACTCGTGATATGTTTAAGAGTAGAAAAACTTTGCTTGAATTATGCCACAGTAGTCGATAAAGAAAAAATCAAGCACTAGGGCTTATAAATCTTAAAAACATTATTTTTGAATTAAATTTTGAAGTTTCGACTTTATCTGTTGAAAAGCCTTGAATACCCGGGTCAGAGTACTGAACTGACTTTGTTTTTCAGACATTTACGGGTAATGTATAAGACAATAAATCAACTGGCAGTTTGCTTTTATACTACGTGAATTTTTCGTGGTTTATTAGACTTCTTCTTCTTAGCACTACAACCCCTTTCGGGCCTTTGTTTCCTGCAAATAGTGCCTCCGACTGTCTCAGTCCATTGACCGCGTCCTCCAATTTCACAATCCGGGCAGTGATGAACTGTCTTCGTCGACGGAATCAATCCAGCATTTCCTCGGCTTGCCCACTGGTCTCCGGCCTTCAGTTCTCCCAACGAATACCTTTTTGGGTATCCATTGTTCGTCTATATGATTCATGTGGCCAGCCCATCATAGCTTCCGCAGTCTTATAATCGTTGAGACCTCCGGTTCGTCAAAAATTTCATACAGCTCATGCTTGTGTCGAATTCACCATTGGTCCCCGTCTAACTGCGCTCCGATTATTTGCCTCAGAATCCGTCGCTCAAAGACGTTCAATGTATTTACGGATGCTTGGGTTAGGGTTCATGTTTCACACCTATAGCATAACGCAGGTCTTATCACAGATTTGTATACTTGGAGCTTTGTTTTCCTGTGTATGCCGCTGGTCTTCAAGATCGTCAATACTGATTCAAATTTTTTTTTTGCGAGCTGTATTCTTCGGTTTATTTCGTGTCTTTCATTACCAATTCTTGGTACTTTCACGCCTAAATACATAAGTTTGCCAACATATTTTGTGTGTTTGGGGTGTTTTCCTCGACTGCGCCATGAGCTTTGTTTTATTTTCATTGATTTGTAGCCCCACTAGTTTTGGTTTGCTGTCAAGTTTTGCTTCGCTGTCAAGTTTCTTTGGCAGATGTTGATGACCGCAAGAAAATGTTGATGTCATCCGCATACTTGGCTTGATTTGTATACCAATATACCTCTGTGTATCGGAATGTAGTTTTTTTATGACGTATTCTAGAGCCAAATTCAATAGCAAAGGGACCAGCCCATCTCCCTGCTTTAATCTGATATTTGTGTCAAAGGCATTGGTGAGTTGGTTATTGATGCAAACTTGGGAGGTCGTCAACGGCATAGTCATTTTGGAAAGACGGACCAATTGGGATGGGATGCCGAAGTATAGTATTATCTGATACAGTACGCTACGGTCAATGCTTTCGTATACTTGCTTAAAGTCAGCGAAAATTTGATGTACGTTTATGTTGAACTCCCAGCACTTTTCAAGTACCTGCTTGACTATGAACAATTAGTCTATTGTCGTTCTATTTGCTCTAAAACTACCTTGATACTCCCTAATAATACTGTTGGCATATGATCCGATTTTATTTTATATCTTTGAAAATATTTTGTATGATGTACAAAGTAGTGATATGCCTCGATAATTTTTGCACTGAAGCTTGTCACCTTTTTGTGGATAGGGAATATAATTGATTGGCTTCACTCTTTTAGCATATGTTCTTGGTGCCAATTGTGCTGGATGACTTTGTGAATAGCTTTATGAACACTGCTGCCACCATAATTGGCGTGCTTCACTGGAATCTCATCGTTGCCCGCCTCTTTATTATTCTTTTGGGCTTTAATGCTGGGAAAAACTTCATCCAGAGTTGGTGAGGCCAATAGAAGCTCTCTGCAGATATCTATAGACTAAGATATTTTGGAGCTGTGTGGAGGATTAAGGAGGTTCTTGAAATATGATACCCATCTCTTTTAATCCTGTTTTTACCTGTGAAGATGTTGCCGATATCATCACGGCAGAGCGTGGTCTTGGGCTGATAACCTCGTTTAAATCTTTTCACTTCTTTGTATGTGAGCCTTGTGTTGTTGCTCTGTAAACTTAGATCGATATGTCTCAATTGGTCGTCATAGTATTTTTTTCTTAATTCTAATTATCTTATTCGCTACTCTTCTATGATTTTCATAGTGTTCTCTCTTCGTCTTGGTTTTCTTACCCATGTATTGCTTGTATGCCTGATTCTTCTTTTCTAACGCATTTCGGCACTCATCATCGAACCAATCATTTCTCTTGCGCCGGGCTTGATGTCTGATCATCTGTTCTGCTACGGTCTTATTAGCTACTTTCAATTCCAGCCAGGGCTCGTTTCTTGTCTTAAACGATGCGTCTGATAAGATGGGAGCCAACTATTTGTCGAGGGTCTCCGTGAAATTCGGTTTTGTGTGTTGCCATTCCGTGATATCCAGATAATTTTATGAATGTATCGATATTGGAAGCAAGTCAACGATATGGCTAGATTTCTGCTACATGCAAAGTCAATCAGGCACTGGCCGTTGTCATTTTTTATATCGTGAAGGCTATATCCTTCAGTCGATCCCTGATGAGATAGTTCATTGCCAACCTTAGCGTTGAAATCACCCAGAATTATATTTGTGTCGTTTGTAGGCAATGAGTTCACTAGTCTTTCCAGATGATTGTAGAAAAGTTCCTTGGTTTCTTCGTTTTTTCTTTGGTCGGGGCATGAAGATTGATCTGTCAGATTTTAAAGAATTTCGCTTTTATGCGGATCGCACGAAACCGTTCATTGACTGCCTTAAAATCAACAACGTGAGATTTAAACTCCCTATCAACAATAAAGACCACTCCGAATTCTTGTTATACAGTAGGCTTCCCACTTTTGAATACTGTGTGCAATTCGTTTCCTGGATTGCCAGTATTTTTAATTTATATTGTCTGGCTTGTTATGAAAGGTGCTTAACAGCGCCAGTGTAATTGACTGATCTGACATTCCAGTATCCAATGCCGTAGTCCTTTTTTCGTTCGCGAGGTCGTTACCGACTCTGAGGCCCATCTGCAGGTTTCGAAACATTTGAGGGTTTCCCAGGAACGGGAAGCTAGCCCGTCGCCCAACCTCCATTCCAGCGGCATGGTTATTACTGAAAATAGAAAAAGACAGCTTCCTTTTAATTTTGTGTATTTTATTTATTTTTATTCTCGAAATCGATTTTCGACCGTAATCGTTCAGTCTTCTTCAGCGATTAATTTATTTTTACTCACATTCCTGCTTATATACTAGCTGTGTTTAAGGAAATTTACTCTAGATCATTAAAAAGTAATTAGGGAAATTTGCTTAAGCTAATAAAAGGTAGGAAAGGTAATTTACAAAAGGGGTAGTTATAAAAATATTATTTTTACATGATTCAGAAAAGATATCATTATTTAATTAATTTAAATAGCCACGATCTGCAGTTTCCGTCATCCTGATTCATCAACTTTTTCCTTTCCCGGGTAATTGCCAGGCTTTCCATCACATCCAATTCACGTGTATCTCTAGCTTCCTTGATGACTACAGCGTCCTCCATTGTTATCTCGTGTCCCTTCGTAATAATATGTTCCGCTACCGCTGACTTGAAATTCGAAGTTCTTTCTTTCTTTCTTGCTGCTGCTGCTTCGCCTAGATGCTCCTTGATTCGCGTGCCGATGAGCCTCCTCGTTTGACCTATGTACACTTCTTCACAAGTGGGACATTCGATGCGATAGATACCACATTTCTCGTGTGGTTCGCGCTTGTCTTTCGTTGATCCGAGAACGTTTTTGAGCTGGTTCTTGCTGCTTGATTCGATTAACCGTACAGAATTGAGCTGATTTATTCGCCGCTTGATCCGATTGCTAATGCCTTCGTGATAAGTTAGAGCCTTTCAGTACGTTCTTTCGGTATTCGCATTTGATAATAATTTGATCCACAGGATGCTCGATTTGCCGCTAAGCAAGGAAGCTAAGGAAAAGGAGATGAGGTACATTGTTGAGACAGCTAAACTAAACGGCTTCAAGGGCTCGACGATTAGGAGAATGGCACAGAAGATCCAGATTAATAGACAGCGTCAGAGATGATCAACATTATCAAATGCGAGTACCGAAAGAACGTACTGGAAGGCTCTAACTTATCACGAAGGCATTAGCAATCGGATCAAGCGGCGAATAAATCAGCTCAATTCTGTACGGTTAATCGAATCAAGCAGCAAGAACCAGCTCAAAAACGTTCTCGGAGCAACGAAAGACAAGCGCGAACCACACGAGAAATGTGGTATCTATCGCATCGAATGTCTCACTTGTGAAGAAGTGTACATAGGTCAAACGAGGAGGCTCATCGGCACGCGAATCAAGGAGCATCTAGGCGAAGCAGCAGCAGCAAGAAAGAAAGAAAGAACTTCGAATTACAAGTCAGCGGTAGCGGAACATATTATCACGAAGGGACACGAGATAACAATGGAGGACGCTGTAGTCATCAAGGAAGCTAGAGATACACGTGAATTGGATGTGATGGAAAGCCTGGCAATTACCCGGGAAAGGAAAAAGTTGATGAATCAGGATGACGGAAACTGCAGATCATGGCTATTTAAATTAATTAAATAATGATATCTTTTCTGAATCATGTAAAAATAATATTTTTATAACTACCCCTTTTGTAAATTACCTTTCCTACCTTTTATTAGCTTAAGCAAATTTCCCTAATTACTTTCTAATGATCTAGAGTAAATTTCCTTAAACACAGCTAGTATATAAGCAGGAATGTGAGTAAAAATAAATTAATCGCTGAAGAAGACCGAACGATTACTGTCGAAAATCGATTTCGAGAATGAAAATAAATAAAATACACAAAATTAAAAGGAAGCTGTCTTTTTCTATTTTCAGTTGGAGTATTTTGTGAAGGCGAAAATGAATTCGATTACAAATATGGTTATTACTTCGATTCCATTATCAGGTGCAGAAGAATCGCCTTTGCCCTGTTACGTTCCCACAAAGGAGGTACAAGCAGAATTTAGTAGCTGTAGATGTATTTACAGTTATTAGCATTTCTCGGCATTTAATGTTCCATTATTGGGGAACCAGTAAACCCAATGTGCGATCCCGAGAGCACTTACTACCATTAAGTTCGGGGTTTCGGATGAAGAATCATGGAAGCAGTGGGTTGGGGAAACAAGGGGGTTCCCTCCTCCTTTCTCAAATGGGCTTGGGAGTGTCTACGGAGGAGTTAAAGTAAATATTGATATAATTAATAAATTCTTGATAAAAAATACATTTTAATGGTGAAAAATTCACGATGGTAGGTCTTTATGAGTACAGCAATAACAAATGCCTACGAAGTTGCAATTCTCTCAACTTTGTTAATAACAGTAGAATTTGTAAGTATAACATTTTCCCCTGTGAATTCATTCGGGTATCTTTAGATTTAGACTAATGTATTTCAAGGAAATACCCTTACAACCTAGAAGTTTCAATAAAGTTTAATGGCATTTACGGAAGTAATAGTGATTTGAAAATTCTCCAAGTACAATAAGAACAATGTACGGTTTTTGTACCATCCAACTTTCTATCGAATCAGACACTACACTTTTAATTGGATTTTCTAGTTGGCTGACAAAATGAATAATCAAAAATATCTTTAAGATTTCATTAAGTCAATAGTTGTTAGTGGTATTGCAACAAAATTGCAGCAAATTAAAATCGTATAATAATGGTCTCCATTTTAAAACGAGTATGTATTTGTTGTAGAGGTCGTTAAAGTTTTTCTTGAGTTTATTCATTATTGGTATCTGCATATCGTAGGCTGTTTACAAAACCTGTCTAACGTGGGAGTTGCTCTATCTATCCATCTTGTTTTTTTTTGTTTTAGCACTACAGTCCCTTTTTTGCCTTCGCTTAGAGATCGTTCGAGTATCTCATTATCTTGATCAAATGGCTCGATACTTGAGAAGGTAATATGGTGAGTAGCACTCTGTGCCGTTTGTCTGTCCACCCAGCTTCGATACGTTCTGGTTTCAAACCATTATGTTTCATAACTAAATGGACTTATAGTTCGACCAAAAAATCACTCGAAGCAAATCTCGTTGCTGCCAATGAGACTCGAACCAGGGACCTTCGGCTTACGGGGTAACTGCTCTCACCACTACAACACGTTGACTACGGTTCTTGTTGAATTATCTTTCTTTTATGGCCATAGGCTGTACATCTTATAAAGTGTTTGAGTTTTTTCATTGCTGGTGACTGCGTATCGTGAATTGACTACAAAGCGCTAGTTCTGTCTACCCAATTTCTTTGATTATATTATTGCTGCTTGCAAAACTGAAAATATGAAATATGGGGTTTTTTTTATTTATTTATTTATTTATTTATTTATTTATTTATTCAAGTCTATTTAACAGACAGAAATCCAATTACAAAATAGACTTAGACAATTAAATATAGTTAAATATAATTTAGAGTAAGACAAATCAATACAACAAATCAAGCAGAAAAAAGTTAATCTAAAACATGAAAGAAATGAAGATAGAGTCAAGAACAAAGTTTATAAAATTTAGTGCTAAGGAACATTAATCGCTATTCGCAAAAAGTAACATCTTTAATTTAATTTTAAAAACAAAGTAGGACGTGGATAGAGAGCCAAGCTCGAGGCTGTTATGCATTCTGATGATTCGTGGCATAATTGAGTTAAAATATAAATCTGTTCGGGCGTACGGAACCTCGAGAATGTGATTAGACCGACTAGGTCGTGCATACAGTCTGTATTGCAATTCTGCGCTTAGGATGGAGGCAACTTGTTGGTGGTACAACTTATAAAGGAAACATTGATCTAAGAAGGTTCTACGGGACGACAGAGAAGGGAGACGAAGTATAGATAGACGACGCTCATAAGACTCATAAGCTACGTTGAATTTGAAAAACACAATACGGGTAAACTTACGCTGAACAGCTTCTATTGAGTTCATAAGATATAAATGTCTAGGAGACCACACCACTGAGCAGTACTCAAGGAGCGGGCGGACAAGACACGTGAACAAGCGAACAGCGGTAGCAATATTTGCAAACTTATGCAAATGCCGCATAAGAAAACCCGAAACTTTTGTTGCCTTGGTAATTAGGCTAAAAATGTGGACATCAAATTTAAGCTTGGGGTCAAATATTACACCAAGATCTTTACATGAGCCTGCAGAGGAGAGAGCAACATCACATAAGGTGTAGTTAAAAATTAAAGGGACAATTTTCAAAGTAAAAGTCATTTTAAAACATTTGGAAACATTAATACGAAGGGAGTTTACATTACACCAGTTATACAGGTTAAAAAGATCAATTTGGAGTTGCTGACAATCTTCAAGGGATCTAATTGTCCGGAATACCTTGAAATCATCAGCATACAGGAGACAAGAAGAGGAAATCACAGAAGGAAGATCATTGATAAACAGTACGAAAAGAAGAGGTCCAAGGATTGACCCTTGAGGGACACCAGATGTAGGATTGAATAGAAAGGAAAATGTGCCATAGAGATTGACACGACATGAACGGGAGGATAAATATCATGAAATCCAAAAATGAAGGGAACCGGATATGCCAAGCAAAGCTAACTTTTGACAGAGCAGAACATGGTTCACGGAGTCAAAAGCTTTCGAGAAGTCCGTGAATATTGCATCTACTTGAAGCTGTTTGTCTAAAGCTCTAGCAATATAGTCTTCAAACTCAGCCAAGTTCGTAGAAGTTGAACGACCCTTTAAGAATCCATGTTGCTGTGGTGTGACAAATGAACTCAGGGACTCAAGAAGCCTGTTGTGCACAAGTTGTTCCAGCAGCTTAGAGAAACAGGAGAGGAGTGATATGGGACGATAGTTTGAGGCAGATGATGGGTCGCCGTTTTTAAAGATAGGAACAACATTTGCATCTTTCCAGTACGTTGGAAAGGTGCCAGTACTAAGACTGAGATTGAATATAAGGGAAAGAGGAAAACACAAAGAGGAACAAAGTGACTTTACAAATATATTAGGTAATCCATCAGGACCAGGGCTAACATTCGGATCGAGCAAGTTAATAAGGGATTCAACTTCAGAAGGATCAGTGGAATAGGATGTACTTGATGCTGGATAAGTTTGAATTGAATTTATAGGGGAGTGTAGTATGTCAGAAGAGGAAAAAGTAGAGGAAAAATATTCGGCAAATAGGTTAGAAATATCCTGAGGGGAGGAGGCTTCAGTGTTATTCTATTTCACAGTATGCGGGATGGAGGAGGAAGATTTAAGGGATCGGATGTATGACCAAAACGGTTTAGGGTTATTTGTCAGGAGGGAATTCTCTAAGCTGCTTAAATAGTTTTTCATGGCCGTTTTGATCTCTGTTTTAGCCAAAGAGCGCAACCTACAGAAATTTCGCCTAGCATCATCACTTCCGGTCAATTTATAGTGCCTATGCCCCTTATCTTTGGCTCTTAAGGCACGAAGAACACTTCGGGTAAGCCAAGGCTTCATTTTCGCATTGCGAGGAGCTTGGAGCGGAGTGTAAAGAGCAATCAGATTATTCAGGTAATCATAGAATTTGTTCAAGGAACTATCGCAGTCAAGACGAGTGAAGAAGGTACACCAGTTGACCGAGTCCAGATTGGTTTTAATTGCCTCATGATTTGCTTTAAAGAAATTGTAACGACAAACTGAGGCAGTTCTCTGGGGTTTAAGGGTATCAACGGATAGTGCTAGAGACAAAGGTGGATGATGGAGATCAGGTTGAACATAAGGATGTAAAACGGGAGCTATAGATAGACACCTAGTTTGAAAATTTGACATGACAAGGTTCAGAAGACGACCATTAGGGTTACGGATATGATTAAACTGTGAAAAAGAACAAAGGGAAAGAAAGGAAGAAAGTAACAAAGAAGGATTATTTGTTGAGGAAATACCAGGTGTTGTTAAGTGGTCCCATTCCACTGCCGGTAGATTGAAGTCCCCACAAATTATAATTTTGGAATGTGGGTGACGGGCAAGAAGATAGGCAGAGAGTTCATCGAAGAAGGCTTCGTACACCGTTAAGGGAGAATTACAAGGAATATACACAGAGGAAATTAATAATGAGGAGTTATGAGGAAGAGGGAGTTTCACAATTACACACTCAACAGCACGAGAAAATTTAAAGTCAGCACAAAGTGAACTATTGAGGGATTTGCAGACTGCAACCAAGACTCCCCCACCATCAGATTTATTAGTGACGTTAAGGTCACGGTCGCAACGGTAAACTAAATAGTCAGGTAATATTTCTGCGTTTGAAATATTCTCATTTAACCACGTTTCAGTTAAACAGATAACTGAATCGTTACTTAATTGAGATACGAGTAGTAAGTCCTCAAGTTTGGTTCTCAAGCCACGAACATTCTGATAGTAAATAGAAATAAATAAACGATTAGGAAATGAAGAATTACTTTCAGCGTTAGATGATTCTTGATGGTTGTTGAGGTGGTTTGGAACCTTCATCGGGACGAAATCGCCGCTTGGGCTGCATTGTATCGAATGTTTTAATAAGTGTGCCCTTTGGCCAAAAGTCGGAACTGAGTAGTCTCGAAAGTTCAGCCGGAACTGTCAGCTTGAAAGAACTTATAACCTGGTCAGGAAGGTTGTCTTTTGTTAACTTTACGCACCTGAAAGTACTGGGCGTGTAGCCAAGCTTCGATGTTACGTAGTTGGTAAGTGTATCCTTAGTTGTGTTGTAAGCGAGCCTTGATATGAACAACTGGAGAGGTGGGAGACTGCTCGTAATACTCCGTTATCAGCTAAAACACTCTCTGTAGAGTTTTGTGGTGCTGAAGACACAACGATATTTTGCTGAAGATTCGTTAATTGTGTTAGGCTCAGTTCGGATTGAGGCTGAATTTTATGTTGCAGTTGTAAGGGCAAGATAGACTGCTGCATGCGACTATTATGTTGCAGGACCGTAGCTTTATTAATTGTAGCCGGAATTGACTCCTGATGACAAGCATGCTGTTGTTGCGCAAACACACTTCGCGTAAGAGGCCGCTGCTGCTCAAGAGGTGACACGGTAGAATTTTTGATAATGCTGTGACGGCGTGACGATACCAGCTCATGATACACCCCGGGCGAAAGTAACTGAGGGGACAGCAGAAAATTTTGAGGTGAAGACGGTTGATCCGGAAACTGCTGTAGCTGATCCTCACTCTGCGGCAGACTCAGGAGCAATTGCTGTTGTTGTAAAGCATGCTCAGGTTTCTGTTGTTGTAAAGCAAGCTCCATTAAGGACATAACAATAACTAAATAAATTTCAATAAATCGGTTGTGAGGCATGCCGTGTAGCTAGTTACACCATCTTATTGAAGCGTCATATCGTTGATGTCATGTATATCCAGTTCTGGCCAGAAATAATCTTCCAACATAACACGATAGCACTCTGCATTGACGGTAACATGACGGTCATTTTCATCCGCGAGAAAATAGGGCCGAATCACACTTCCGGCATGAAAACCACACCAAACAGTAATTTTTTGCGGATGTAACAGTGTGTCAAGAAGTACGTTTGGGTTTGTTGCTGAACAATAATGCATATTTTGCTTACTAACAAAGTCATTGAGCCAGAAATAAACTGCATCTCTGAAGATGATTTTTCGATAAAAGTAATTAATAGTAATTTTTAATAATTTCCAAACATTGCTGGGTTGTGAAGTTTACCATGATGAAAATGTTGACTTTAACTAACGTTTTGACACTGACAGATAATTAAAAAAGTTTACGGGTGCGTTCATATAAAGGTACGAAATTGTTATGTCCCTGATGCAAAACCCTAGAGGTGTAGAGTTAATTCTAAATAAATTTCATAAAATATTTCATTGTATTTTCTATTGAAACAAATAAATCAATTGCATTCAACTATACCGATAAATAAGAGCACAGCACACCCCTAATTAAACATTTTCCTCAACTCCGCGAATAGTCTGTAGTACTTTGCATTAATCTTAATCTTAATCTGCGAGTAGCCATGATCGTGGCTATTTTTACGAAAAAACGCATGGCCCATTGCATGAATCAGACAACGCAAAGACTGTATTGTATGTGACGCCAAAGACCAATGTGGCCACGAACCAGACATCGATGACGTATTCGAAAATGGAACATATTTGAACTTTGGAATACTTTTCGGATTAAACTTTTTTCCTACTTCTATCTGGCATATCTTTAAAGCTTTTTCGTTCCTTCGGGTGAAATATATAGATCAGCTTTAGTAAGCTTTAATCTGTTATTTTCGATAGATGGCAAAGCTTATTTTTATCGCTAAGAAATTAAATTTTCGATTTGTTTTGAATAGTTGGCACCATTAGTTGCATCCGGAAGTTGTTTGAATTTTCGAAATTTTCCTTTCGGAATGTTTTTGTTTTCAGGAAATAGAAAGGAATTTCACTGGGCACTTGGCATCAGGAAGCTGGTTAGAGAAGAATGAATCTAAGTTGTTGTAAAAAGAGGAGATATTGAGAAATAGGAAAATAATACAACGCACGGTGTATGATTCAATCAAAATATACTTCTTAGAACGTAATCTCACATTAAATGCCAACTTTATTTAATTACCCTCAAATGATGATTAATTCCATCAAGAATTACGAAATGACCTTAAAAAGGCCATAAGCATTTTGGTTTCTAAATAATTTGTAATCAAACTCTCAATAACGGCACGCAAACGTGAAAATTTATTTCCAAGAACTAAAACTTTCTTCGTCTCAAAGTGAAATGATTGTATCCCTCTCTCCCCGTGCTCCACTAATTCAAACGAATTTTGGTCCATAACACAAATTCTTATCCCTAAATAAATTTCCACTTCACAGCGGATTTTCTCCCAGGGGTAATTCTATTTAATCGAATTTTCCGATAATGGTCATTGCGAGCTATAGATCCTTTTGATTTTATTATTTGTAGTGGTGGCGTGATGGCGATGGAAGCGTTCTAATATTTTTGGCAGACATTCAAAAATTTGCCAACATTAACTTTTGGTGACTTTGGCGACTTTGCGTGATTTCTCCAAGCCGCGCTATTGTCGCGTCGTTTTCGTCCTTCGTCTTGTAACGTTTCAAAGTTGTTGCTTTGGGTTATGGACGACTCGCTGTTTAGGCGGAATGTTTAACAGGCAAACAAGGAGTCACTGAGAGTACAACAGAAAGTGATCAACTAATCAGTCTGGCGGAAATGAAATATTTTATTGTGTTGTTCTAATAATAGCGTGTAATTGAGTGAAAGTGAATAAATGGTTGCCAATTCTACGCTAATTGAACCGAATAAGTCAATAAATGGCAGTTTCATGGGAAAATGAGGGTCATGTTTTTCTTGAGCTAATCTCTTGTTAGGCAATGGAGATTATGAATGATTTTTTTTGTGATTTGAGCTATTGGATGAGTTTACATCAAATTTCATGGTTTAAATTTGCATAACCCAAAGAGAATAGTTTAATATTTCATTTTCAGTAAGGCCCCTTTAATGAAGTAAATTAATCCCAATTTTTAAAATTTTCTAGCAAGAAATGCTGTATGTTACGGCTTATTTTCCCATCTTTTGCGAATGAAGTCCTTTATAGGTTACATTCAATAGATAACACCAACTGCTGAAATGACCCCGACAATAAAAATTGTATAGTCCATTAGTTAATTCTTCGGAAAATCGATTTATAGTCGTATTTTTTTCTTTCTTGAATGCAAATCAGCTTCATTTTCTCAATTTTATTAATTTTATTTATTAATGAAAATTGAAATAACATTTATTTTTAAAAGAATTCAAATATTTTCTTGAAAGAATGAGCTTCAATGTTTTAATGATTATGCTTCAAATTGATTTGGCTGACAACTCATTAAAAATATTTTATAAAAAATGTTATTTTAATGTACAGATAACTTCTTTTTGTCTTTTAAATTTAATTTTTAAGTATTTTATATTATTTGAAATAGTGAAACAAGCTACATTACTCTCCCTTCAGCGTAAGTGTTATGTTTCTTAAAATCAAATATAAATCCAATGAAAATAAGTATTACCTTTTATAAAATTCCGCATAAAAGAGGAACCAATAATTATTTTTTCTTGAAAAACCATCGGGCCTCACTTCTTTATATGTGTAGACGCGTGTTGACTCCTTTGAGCCATCTTCATTAGCTATGACTGATAATCCATTAATTTGGGCGACTGAAAAATAAATGGAGTCCGCGATTTTAATAAACATGAAACTAAAATATTGTCGCAAAATTGGAAAACGTAGAATAAATAAGTTTGATTCGTATCAATTGTTATTACTATTATTTTGATTTAATTCTTTAATTAGTTAAAATTAGGCTAAAATTGTTGTGAATTCCGGGCATTGTCGGCATTTTGTTTAACAATAGCAAGTCCAGAAGTGGTCATCTTGGCAAAAAAGAGAATCCCTAGCGTAAGCTTGAACTGTATTGGAAACATACTAGTCGAATCGAAGCCAGCGGTGAAGTACCTGGAGCTACTGATCGACTCTAAGATGAGTTTCTCTGAGCGAACCATGGCAATGGCTGAGAAGGCTGCTTCCAGAGTATCGGCTCTGAGTCGACTTATAGCCAACGTAGAGGGACCCAGCCTATCAAGGAGACGCCTCTTGATGAGTGCTGTAGGGTCAGTGTTACTTTACGGACCAGAAATATGGAGCGATGCTCCCGCTTGGTAAAGGACAGAGAAGAGGAGCACTGAGGATTACATCTTCGCATACGACAGTCTCTGATACGGCGGTGAGAGTTATTGCGAGCGTGGTGCCTATTGCCTCGAGGGAGATAGTTGTCCGCGAGGAGAGACAGAGCTCACTTAACGATTGGCAGCAATCTTGGGTGGATGGACTGCGTGCCTCATCCGGGATGAGAGACTGTGGCTAAATCAAAGACATTTTTTTATTTATTTAAATTTCATTTAACAGATTAAACATAATCCAATTACAAAATGGAACAAAACAAACTGAAAAGAAAGTTAATGAAAATTAGAATTAAGTGAAAAAGTTAATAGAAAAAGAAATTCAATGATATTAACAATGGTAAGTACTTAGTCAAATATTCAAGTAAAATTAAATTAAAGCACCAAAAAGTCTAATATTTACTCCAATTGAGTTGTAAGGAACAGGCTTCTTAATCTTAATTTAAAAACAAGGTACGAGTCGGAAAACATAAGTCTGCATACAATGTTGATGAAACTTGATTGTGGCAGAGTTGATATAGAAAACACTGATCTAGATACATGCGACGGGATGACAGAGTAGGCAAACGTAAGAAGGACAAACGACAGTCATAGGGTTGATATAGGACTTTGAATTTGTAAAACAAGACACGAGTAAATTTTTGCTGGACATTCTCTAACGAGTTAATGAGGTAGGAGTGTCGGGGAGACCAAACTGCAGAACAAAATTCAAATATAGGACGAACAAGACAGCTAAACAAGCGGACGGAGTTATGGTGTGACAGACTTCTATCCGACACAGTTTTTGAGCAGGCATGGGTGCTTTTAGTCTTACCTGCACTAGGTTGGTAAGTCACGGTTCTCCGATTGCCAGTTCACCCAGGAGAGGAAGACAATGCCTGATTGACATTTTTTGGGTGCACAAAACGGGAAAAGCTGCGAAGGGACCCTTACAGAGAGAGACGGAAGAGCTCACCCCGGTTAGTATAGTCACAGTAATATTTGAATCGGTTGACAGATGGAGTCATGTGACACATTATGTTCGGGCAGTCCTAAAAGATAGAATGGACTCACAACAGCTGGGAACGTCGCACAGTTGGGCCGAATGATTGAATAGTGGAAAAAACTCAATATCTCGAGCATAATTAACATAAAAACCTGAAGTTGGTCTCATTCGACTCAAACCAAAAAAAAAAATACATTAAGTTCAACTATTTTTATTAAAATTGGCAAATTAAAAATTTTCGAAATTTTGGAATAGATTGTACTCATCAAAACAAGTTGCAATCAATGTTTTGAGTGTATATTTAAATTAAATAATGCTTACAATTAAAAATTCAAGGAGGCTTAAGAACAGGAGAATTTTCTAAATAATGAAACAAGGGATTCCTGGTTGACTGATAGTATATTTGACCCAGAAATTTTTCTTAATCACACAATTGTTAGGCATGATCGTGATAGGTCAATCTCCAACAAGTTAGACGGAGGAGGTGTCCTAGTCGCCTACAAGAATACCTTTTAGGTCATCCCTCTCACAAATTTACTTTTCATTGCTCCTGTAGAATGTGGGGCAAAAATAGTTATTTCCTCATCTCTTTCTCTTCTTGTCTTTTGTACTTATATACCGTTTAAGTCCCCTTTTACGGTCTACAATACTTACCTAACTAAAATATCTAGCATTTTCTTATCGTGCTTTTCAAATTGTCATCTTATTTCATGTGGAGATTTTAACCTTCCCAAACTCTCATGGGATGACAATCAAGTTGATTCTGACTCATCTCAAATTTGGTTTTAATTTCTTCTTTTATGTCCATGTATTCCCTGGCTTAATCTTATAATTTTCTTAACGTTAATAATCATATTCTTGACTTATTCTTTTGTAGTATGGAGCAATCGTTGTTATGCTCACCTCCATTTCTTTTTCCTTATCTTGCTCGTGATCCCCATCATCCACCCATTACGTTTTGAAATATCCCATACTATCCTTTATCGCCGGAAAGAGCGTCAGTGCTTTAACTTTTATAAAACTAATTATGAGCAACTTTCCGAAACAATTCGCTCTGTTGATTGTTCCTCCTTCTTTCGCGGTCTTGACTTGGATACTTGTTGCAAGAATTTCTATTTCTTAAACGCTGCTATTTGTAACTCAACTCCACTTGTCAGTATAAGAAACTATTCTGACTGTCCCTGGTTAACTCTAGATGTGAGACAAACCTTGAAAGCTAAAGATCGAGCTCGTCAACGTTTTTGACGTGACAGCTCACCTGAGTAAAGTACAGCTTTTTGTCATCTGAGGCCAATAGCTAAGAAAAAGATGCAGATCGCTAAAGCCTCTTATTCTCATAGTATTGAAGAATCTCTAAACTCAAATCATTCAAAACCATTTTGGAAATATATACGCTCTCTCAAATCCTCTTCCAGTTTCCCATCCTCGCTTCATTTGAAAGGCTGCTTAGCAACTTCATCTCGTGAGATTTGTGAACTTTTTAGAACTCAGTCTTCTTCTACTTTTAATCCTACTCCCAGCAATAGCCTTCATTCCCAATCATACCCACACCACCTTCATTCCCTTTAGCTTGCTGTCCAAAAGATGTTATAAAGCTTATTTTAGAACTTGATGACTCTGTTAGCTCAGGTCCCGATGATATTCCTAATCATTTTGTGAAATCTTTAGCTAGTTCTATTTGTGCCCCCCTTTCCTTTCTCTTCAACTCTAGCTTATCATCAGGCTCTTTTCCTTCATGTTCGGAAAGATCCTATGTTACTCATATTTTTAAAAAACGTAGCACCTCAGACGTTGCCAATTATCGGCCTATTTCTTTATTACCCTGTTTCTTCAAAGTACTGGAGAAAACCGTTTACTCGCACCTTTTTTCAGTTACTCATGAGTTGTTCGTTCCTGAACAACATGGTTTTATCAAAGGGCGATCGACCTTAATGAACTTGTTAGAATTCATGACCATTACTTCAAAAGCCATGGAGGACCGTTTACAAGTCGAAACCTTGTATTTGGATTTCTCTAAAGCCTTTGACTCAGTAAATCACAATATTTTGTTTAGCAAACTTAATTTTCTTAACGTTCCTGATTATTTGCTCCGCTAGTTATCCTCTTAAATATCCAATCGTGTCAGTCTGGTATCTTTCCAAGGTTGTCTTTCTACTCTCTTCCATCCATCTTCAGGTGTTCCTCAAGGATCCATTCTGGGCCCACTATTGTTCACTCTGTTTATAAATGACTTACCATCTGCTGTCATCAACTTCTCCTGCCTTCTTTATGCAGATAACGTCAAAGTTTACAAAGTAGTGTCGATGACTGTGCTTTGCTGCATAAAGATTTGAATGCCATTTTATCTTGGAGTACTTATAACCGACTTACACTAAATATTTCTAAGTGCATCCATCTTTCATTTTCTAATATAATCAATTTACGTTAAATAATTACCTATGTACGGTGACACACTTCAGGGACTTGGGTGTCACTTTCAACTCAAAATTAAAGTTCGATGCTCATATTTCTGAAATTACTTCGAAAGCCTCTTGCATTTCTGGTTTGATCTTAAGAAATTCCTATATTTTTTCCGATCCTTTGTCGTGTGTTGATTTGTATTCTAGTTTGGTTCGTCCCATCCTTGAGTACTGTTCGCCAGTTTGGTCGCCTCATTTGAAGTGTTTGAAGTTCACGCTAGAGGCTGTAGAAAAAAGATTTACCAGGATTGTCTTCTTGAAATTCCAGATTCCCTACATTTTTTATGAATCACGCTTAGCTATCCTCAATATTCCTTCGCTGGAAATGCGCCAACAGGCTTTGCCTTGGTTTGTTCGATACTCGCCTTGTCAACCAGGTTCCTATAAGGTGCGTTATGCATTCTAAAAGATCATCGAATATCTTTGATGTTCTATTTGCACGTAGTTTGGTGTATTTTCACTCACCCATGCTCAGATTACCTCGTAACCATGATGACTTTCAGCTTGGGCACTTCCCCCTCTCGTATTTAGTTTATTAAAGATTTGTCAACTGTCTTCTTCTCAACTCTTAGTAATTTTTCTTATTTATTTTCTCCTAGTTTCTGCATTTTTTATCACTTTTATCTTGCTTTTTGCATGCTGTGCTATTATTCAATTCATTTTACTGCACTATTATTTTATCTATTTTGTAATTGCATTTTTTTGTTAAAAAGAAATAAATTAATAAATAAATTCAAACGTTGTTCAAACTGAAAAGAAACTTACGATTTCGAATTCAAGGAAACTAGATTAACAGATTCTTAGCTGCACCACTGATTTTCTGGTGCTTTTTCTTTGGTTCACGCCACATGTTCGTGATTAAAGGATCCGAAATCTCCAGTAGCTTGTGGAACACGTCTTTATTAGTAGATATACGAGACATTTTCCGCAAGTTTCTGATCCTGAACATCTTACAATCCTTATTTCTACTTTATTGTGCCTCTTCCGACAATATTTTGACTGGAAAAATTGACCTCTGCACTACTTCAGCACTGCGAAGCAAAATTTTATGTACCGTGGATGGCATGTAGTATCATGGATGCTCATCTCTGCTGTTTCTTTTAAGAAGAGCCGGAATTTTCCTGGGTCGATCATTGCATTGCTATCTATGACTTCTATAATGGTAGCGATCCAGTTAATTACAGTTTCGTCGACTCCCGTTATTGCACTTGTGACCTTGCAATCATTGAAAAAACGTCTTGCAGTAACGCCATTGCTTGAAGATCCATAATCTTGCTTAACGAAGTCTACTTTGATGCCGACTTTCTCAAGAAACTCTTGTTTCTTTTCGTTTTCCCACGTGACTCACGTGTCGTTCGTAGACCTTCATTTTTCAAAATTTTTGGTGTGGGCCATGTGAAGGATGTATTATACACACTTGATCCTGGCGAGAGACTCCAAATTCGAGAGCATTCACATTAAGAGTTTTTTGTTGGATTTTCGCTAAGTCGTTAATTTCCGAAGGTATAGCACTCCATATGTAGCAGGCACTTGCAGATGTCGTATTTCACTGGATTCACTTTATGAACAAGGCAACTGACTACTACCCGATTTGCAGTTCCAGCGTTTGGACTACAACTTATAACGAGACAGGGATACTCAACAAAACAGATAGATGCACTATACCTAACAAGGACGTCATACTACAAGCTAGAAATTTTTACTCGGAAATCAAAGAATCCGCATTCCCCCTTGTCGACAAACTGGTCGATATGCTCAACATCGATCGCTCTACTATGCCCCATTTCAACGCTCTCAGGACAACTAACGCTAGCTACAACGCATTCGCTGATCTTTGCCACCACATCAAAGGGTTAAGGACCACTGAATGGACTCAGTTCAGCGACACTCTACATCACATCCATCACTACAGCATTGGATACCTCACTCTCACAATAGCGGTGGGTCTCTTCAACTAACCAGCGCGGAAACGATGCTCCAAATGGAACCAGATATCCATCGAGGTGACGCGCCAGCAAACTACATGCATGAATTTCACAGTGAACCCTACGCTACATATTTGAACAATACGTTCAAGGGGCGTGGTTGTTGAATTTCACACCTCTTTACAATCTTCAAGTATAATGGGATCCTCACAAGCGAAAATATCATGAAATAAATCCAAGAAGTTTATCCGCACCACTTCAAGTACTATTGTACGAAATTAACTCGCAAACTCGTTGAAGACATACCCAGCAAGGCTGAGCAAGATAACAAAATCCTCCAAGTGCATAGGAGAGCACACCGAAATGCCGAGAAAATAGGTTGCAACTGCTGAACAATTTCTATTTCCCAAGAATGTCGGCCAATATTAAAAATATTGTAAAGCACTGTACAATATGTAAAGAAAATAAATACGACAGGCATCCGAATAAACCGTTCTTAAATCCTACTCCAATACCATCCTACCCTGGTCACACCATCCATCTGGACCTGTTCTCAGCAGAAGGTCATCGGGTGTCAACGGCAGTAGATAAGTTCACAAAATTCGGTCAACTTAAAATCATAAACTCCAAATCCACCGAAAATATCAGGCAGCCACTGTTACATATCTTGTTTTACTTCTGCGTACCAGAGTATGCGGTTATAGATAATGAAGGCTCGCTTCGGTCAGCCTCCAATACATCTCTCCTGGAAGATAAACTTCATGGTACAGTTTATAAGACACTCCCGTATAAAAGCGAGGTGAATGGGCAAGTGGAGCGCTGGCACTCCACTCTCGTTGAAATAATGAGATATCTGAAAAAGTTAGGACGTGGACGTATGTTCGAAGAACTCTTGCAATGTACCGTAAACGAATACAATTTTACCATACATTCGAGAACTGAAAAAAAACCAGTAGAGCTATATTTTGGACGAAAATCTGGTAACAACCCTGAAGACTTTGAAAACGTACGACTGACGAACATAGAAAGACTAAAGAGGGAACAAGAAATATACCTTTTAAATCATAACAAGACAAGACAGCCCACTAGACAGTTCGACGTAGGGGAGGTAATCTATGTCAAAATAAACAAAAGAAAAAGCTCAAAACTAACCCCTGGATATAAGCAAGAGATCGTTAAAGAAAGCAATAACTCTACAATTGTCACGGAATAAAGGAAAGTGATACATCAAAGTAACATTAAAAGTTAATCCTTCATTTCAGATTCATTATACACACTTGCCAGTCTAAAGCCCAAATTCAGAAATAGTCACATTTCAGACGGGACAGACAAGGATAACGAACAGAATCTTGGAGATAATACACACAGTTGACATCGACTGCTACGAAAACTTCGTTGCATAATCCGAACTAACTTTCAGCCTCATGGCTACCCAGCATAATCCTTTTTGTCCATTCCTATCATAGGAGCTGCAACAAATTCGAAATCTCGTTCAGACCCTCAAACCACGTAAAGTCAGAAGATTACTAAACTTCCTCGGAACCGCGTGGAAATCGCTGGCGGGACCCCCGACTACGAAAACTTCGTAACAATTAAAGAAAAGATGACAAATGTATTGCAAAATAACAACAAACAAGTAACTATCAATAGACTTTATAACGATAGGGTAAATAGCATTACAAGGGTTACCAACGAGAATCAAATGCTACTCAAAGAAAGTAAACAAATAAATGTAGATATGATACTCGACGTAAAATTTAGATTAGCATTGATTAAAGAGGAGCTAACAAATATAAACCTTGCAATTCATTGGGCTAAATTGATTACCATAAATTCGCTTGTTTTGTCAAAATCCGAAATACAAATTGCAACTGATATTATTAATAAAGAAAGGTTACCATTTCTCACTATAGAAGAAGCGTTAGATTTTGCCGAAATAAAAATAATCACTGTTATACACTGTAAATATTCCTTTAGTGACAGAAAAAATTTTTCAAAAATTGTTAGGAAAACCCATTAAAAGAAATCACTTTGTAAATCAAATTATATACAATAACATTCTGCAAAATGAAGGAAAAATTTATAGCATTGAAAAAAATTGTAAAACTGTCAACCAGATCTCAATATGTAATTCTAACAATATAATCGATATTGTAAGTACTTCATGTATCCCAAACCTTCTCAAAAGTCTGACAGCATCTTGCAAGAAGATAGGTAGCCAACACGATTCTACGGCTAGCACTCGTTGCGTGTAGATGTGTTTTTAATTGCTCCTGTCATTATTTTAAAAACGAATTAATTTTTCACAAAGGCAGTTTCAAAAAATTGAAATAATTTTCTACGAGCCAGTCAAAAGCAAATTTTGATTTCATTGGGAAAGCACTCATCGTCGAAGGCATCGACCCACGGAATTAATAAATCGACAACAGGAAACAAATCGAAGACAAACTCGGCACTGCTGTATGGAGGAGCCCGACGGCTTCCCTTCGTTCGGGGGCCCCGGAAAGAATAATAATGTGGAATTGGCGGCAATTGTTAACAAGCGAAGACACACGAGCACCCAGGACTCCGCAGATGGCGGCCGTAAGACTCAAGTAGTCGAAGATAAGCAAGAAGTGAGTCGACTTCAAGCTGAAATTCAAGAATTAAAAATAAGATTGAAATCGTACGAAGATATGTTCCAAACAGCGAAGAAAGTTCAAGATACTGAACCGGTACGACAAATCAATACGCAAGCTAAGCAGAAACAAATCACCCCAGAAGAAGTATTAAGCGCTGGAGGCACTAACGACAGCCAGAATTACCAAGCAGCACTAGACGGACTCCAAAAAGAAATGGAGGTTGATGAAAACAATGGAGGTAATTTTAGTCAAGATAATTATAATTTTATACTTTATTTAAAAAATAAAAATAAGGAGAAGAAACCAGCCCGTAGTTTTGCTGGTCCTCCTCAAAAAGTAGCCAAGAATACTGAGAAAGTTCCGCCAATTAATATGTTCGGTCAAAGTGGAAAGGACATGGTTCGGCTGTTGGCGGCCGAGAACAAATTAACAAATTTTGAGATTAAACGAATCAATGCAGAAAAGTTGACTATTAGAACAAAATCACTGGTTGATCTCAAATCAGCAAAACATGCTCTAAATTCTGGGGAGGTTCCACAATTCACATATACCCCGAAAAGCGAGAAGAACCAGACCTTCTTGTTGAAGGGCTTGGACTGCGGAGAAGATACCGTCGATCTTCTTCAGGTGCTCAAGGAAATCGAGTTTATCTCCGTTAAGACATTTGCGACAAGAAGGTCGATGGTAGAAAATTTACCACTTTATTTAGTGCAGATATCAAATAAGAGCAGTCCAAGTGCTCTTCAACAAATCAGATATTTGAATTTCCGAATGGTGAGGTGGGAACGCCTCCAGAAATGAGAAATCAGCTAGTGCTTTCGCTGTCAATGATTTGGGCATTCGGCTGCCAACTGCACCATGCATTACCGATGCGTCAAATGCAAGAACGTGCATGCTCCCGGTGAGTGCAAATTGGCTCAGACGCAGCCAAAATAGAAATTATACTGTGTTAACTGCGGTATTTTTGGTCACCCGGTATCGTATCGAGGATGCTCCCGATATCAAGATGTGAGAGCTGAATTTGTACCAAAGCAAGCACAACTACAACGCAGTGTTTTAGCTCCAAACTTCGTCAAGCCCGGATTATCATTTTCACAAGCCGCTAGAGGACCAGCAGAAAATGCGGTAAATGGTGTAAATAATGTAAGTGGCAATAATGAGCTGCTTTTCAAAATTTTACAGCAATTAAATTCTCTATTGGAGAGAATTGATAAACAAGATTTGAAAATTAATCTTGTTTTTTATCGTTTAGGGGTTTCAAATGCCTCAAAATAATTTGTCATCCAGTCACATTCCCATGGATAGGATTCATCTCATCTCGATCAACGTCAACTCCATTGTTACTATACATCGTCGTGATTATCTCCTTGAATTCATTGTTAAGCAAAAGCCTGATATCATGCTTCTCACCGAAACCCACCTCAATTCATGGCACTCCATGACATTCAAGGATTTTGAATTCGTCGATAGGGTAATAGGTGATGGGAGAGGTGGCACCGGGATATTGGTTCGAAGACCCTATTGTTTGCAAAATATTGAAAAAGTTGAATTCAAAAGCTTTGAATCTCTTGAAGTGTCTGTCATCAAAATCACACTGCCAGGTGGGGATAACCTCTTCGTTATCTCTGCCTACGCAACTGGTGGAACTGTTCTCAAGCTCAAGGAGGAGCTCAATTCCTTGTTTGAAATACTCGAATTGAACAGGCTGCATAGTTATTATATTCTTGAACGCCAAGCATACATCATGGCTGACCGCCACTAATAATCCAAGAGGTGTATTCCTGAAATCGTGGATAACAGAGAACCAAATTGAATACAGGTGCAATGTATATGGGTTGGAGTTCCCAACATACCCTAGGATAAATTCATATTTGGACCTCTGCATTGCTGACGCAAGACTTAAATTCAGCTTTAATTGTCCAGACTGGGGAAAGTTTCAAAAGAAGTTTGATCGGGAGTACCAGAAGCAATGTGCTCCTTCTGATGCTGGCAGCTCTCGCTCAATGGTTCCTCATGATACGAATCTAACTAACGATGAAATAGATGTCTATTTGTCGAAGTTAGAGAAGCTGACTTTGGAAACGATTGAGAAAGTAGTTCCCAAGATTAAACATCGAAACAATATGGAAGGATATGAAACATCAACCATCACAAGGTTGAAAAGATTGAAAAGCCTTCTTCTCATACGCGTCAACAATGTTTATCGACGATTTTTGGACTACAAGCATCCCTCGATGGCTTTGTTGAAATTACGTCTGAAGAATGTCCGGAACTTAATCCAGTCATACTTCAGGAGTGAGGTCAGTAATCAATGAGCGGAAAAATTTAGCGATATTAGCCCACTGGACCCAGATGGCGCTTTCACGAAAGTGAATAGCATATTCCGCAAGAAGTCTCGAGTGAAGGTGTCGAGTCTTGAAGTCACTAGTCATGAGATAAATCTTCTCGAAATGGGCTGGTATCGAAATTGATAGTACGATTCCGGATAGAAATGGAAACAGAATTATTTGTGAGGGATTGCATTAACTTGCCCTGCTTGGAACACATTTTGAATTGGTTCATCTACCAAACCCTGCGAGAGGGAACGAAATATCTTCAGAGGTCGTTGAAGCAAAAGTTTCCGACTTCAAATTAAGTCTAAACGGGGAACCAATTCTTCATTTCAATGAAACTTTAACGTCTGACCTCATACCGAGCTTGAATCTTATTGATTATTTTGTCAGCTATGAAGACTTGTGTTTCATATTTCGCAGGACAAACAACAAGATATCATGTGGTACTGATGGTATTCCAAATGTAGTTCTCCGACATTCGCCTGAGGTTGCTATTAGGAACTATTGCGTATTGTTCAACACCATGTTGAGCAATTCATATTTCCCAAATAGGTGGGAAAATGCTAAGGTATTTCCAATCTTAAAGAAAGGTAAAGAGTCTTCGTATCCCAAAAGCTATCGCCTAATCAGTTTGCTGCCTAACATCAGCAAGGTGTTTGAAGTGATACTCAACAGAGCATTAAACGCCCACATTGAAGAATATGAGTTGATGCCGAATTGCTGATTTGGTTTTCGTACCAGGCATTCGCAGATACATGCCTTAATGAAAGTAACCTCAGACATCTGTTGGAAACCAAACAACAGAGAATGTGTTGGAGCGTGTCTCATTGATATGAAGAAAGCCTTCGATACGGTGTGGTTAGATGGACTAGTTTTCAAACTCCTTCAGGACAGGTTCCCCAGACACTTTGTCGCCATGATATGCAATATTTTATACGGGAAATCGTTTGTTGTAACTGATGGAAATCTGACAACAATGCGCGAGTTCAAGGTCTTGAATGGTCTACAGCAGGGAACAGTTACTGCATCTCTGCTCTTCTCAATCTTCATTCGCAAGCTATTGAACGGCTTTGATTTTAACGTCTCAACAACGCGATCATTGGTAGCGTTTGCTGATAATCTGATCATCTATACGGCAGACCGAAAAGCTAGAATAGTTCAGAGCAATCTCCAAAAAATGTTCAATGATGTACCCCTGTACACTGACAATTGGCGAATGAAAATCAATGCGCAGAAGTATGAAACAATCTTGTTTCGGACAACTCTGCAGGGGGTCAGTCAAGACCTGAAACGTAATCGGAAAGATTTCCACATCATGGCTGGCGAGGGTAGTTCAGAACGTTGTTCGTCTCGATCAGTATCTGTACTATACTGATCATGTCAAAATCATGCTCAGTAAGGCACTTAAAGTAGTCATGGCCCTACGAAGACTCTTTCATTTCAAATACATTGATCAAAAGGTCAAAATTATCTGTTACAAGACCCTGGTTAGACCAGTTTTGACATATGGATGTCAGATCTGGTACAACCAGAGTGCAAGCACTATGGAAAAATTAAGAGTTTTTGATAGGAAATGTCTTCGTGCATGCACTGGTTTGTACAGAAAACCTGAGAGGGATTGGAAACATTATATATCGAATAGAAGAATCTATCAAACTGCTAAAGTGACGAGAGTCGATATCTTCATATTGAAACTTCTTCGGGATCATATCGCAAGATCTGTGACTGTGAGTGAAAACCCTTGGATTTAACAGCCGTTCCACCCTACAGACGGCTTATATAGCGACTTGCCTGGCTACTGTCTTCGTATTTGGACATGAATCGATACGTTTTTGATTCTGACGGCGTCCCAATCATATATCACCTATATCGACGGGCCACCGATAAGAAGATAAAATATCCTCCGAATTTGAGTTCACGGGACCAACAATCCCGATGGAGTTACTCATTTGCTAGATTCGTAGAAGCTGATCGAGCTGAGATGGGGAAATCTAGGTATTGGTGGCTAAATGACAATGTCTAAATTATTCTTGTTTATTTTCTTTTTTTTTGTGTTTTTCTCGTTATTTAGTTTTTTGAGTTTCAGCTCATTATTGCTAAATTTAGTGTTGTTGTTTATTTGTGTTAAAAATTAGGTATAGGTTAGGTATATGTTATGTTTATTATATTATGTTAGAGATAAGGTTAAACGCGTAGGTTAGGAACATTGTTATAGAATTTTTCAATTCAAGATAAAGTTTTTGATTGAATTTTATTAGAATTAAATTAAAACTTATTAGGTGTAGAATCAAAGTCCACTGTTGTGCTTAAATTATAAATAATTTTAGGATAGTGTTGGTTGGTTTTTTTCCTTTTTCCAATTGATTTTCAAAATATGTAATAACCTTAATTAATTGAATTTGCATGTGTTTTTTGAAGAAATATGTTTAATGATAGCGTATAAATTTAGAGAGCCATCTGGGCCATTAAGGTTTTGTATGTTTATTGTTTGGAATTTGCTTTATATTCTTTTAAAATGTATACCGATTAGTATTGAATAAAGCGCTTTTGACTTTGAATTTGACTTTATGTAGCCAACACATACTAGACGTGGAAGAAATATCCACAGGCGTAGTACTCCTAAACGAATTTTCTGGGACGCTACAAATGAGAAAATTACCCACTACCTCAATGGCACATTCATCGTCAAGTTCTACTACCACACTACGGATAATAACAAGACATTCGTGTCTCGAGAAATGACATCTTTGAACGAGCTACCTGCCATTCTCCAACACTCATCTGAAGCTGAAAAGTACCAGAAATTCCTCCCATTAGAAACGATGCACGAGTCACATATAAATAACACGCAAAGGAGCGAAGAACTACAAACTGAAAAAAAATCCAACTATTTTCATCACTCGGAGCAATATTGGTAATTACCATATTATTCTCTATTCTAATCGGTTGCAAAATCTTCCAGAACTCCTGTAAAAAAGATCGTACAATTACCATCCAAGCACGACCTTTGCAAGAACCAATATCAATACCAAAATCTCCATCAGCGTCACCCTAAAATTTATCTGACTGGCCACAACCACCGAGAATCAACAACATTCCATATTTTTAGCACTTTGGGACAACTGCACTTAAGGCGGGAAGAGTTAAGGAACTCATACTCAACTTACCTGCCACAAGCTGCTTACGTCGGGAAAATCGATGGAAATTTCTTTTTGATTTTCAGGTGAATGCTGATCTTGCGTCTGCTGCAATCTTTTACCAGGAAATCTTCAATTACAATTAGTTTTAGTTAACATATCATTTGCGTAATTAGCATTAAGCCAGTTTGATTCAACTGTTCGATGAGTTAAGATGGGTCTGAAGACCCTTAAATATATTTTTTAATATTCGAACTCGTTGTTATTATTAACTTGTATTATTCCTTGACACCCTAATATTATGGCATCTTTTTCATCTTCGCGATCTTTTTTTGAATAATGATTAAGCCTTTGAAATTGTTTTATGACACTCTTCGTCCTTAATCCTTTGTAATTATTTTATATTCTTTGCATCTTATATATAAGGATCACTAATTGTCTCGGGGGCCCAA
Source organism: Odontomyia ornata (assembly GCA_963969285.1). NCBI lineage: Eukaryota > Metazoa > Arthropoda > Insecta > Diptera > Stratiomyidae > Odontomyia > Odontomyia ornata. Next base: position 38,880,849 of record OZ017742.1, read on the forward strand.
GTCGTTCGTCAAAACGAAATCCCAGTTTTTATATCGTATTTTTTATATGTTTCAATAAAATTTATTAGAGAAACCGACATTTCACTTTGCTTACATAAGTTTAGAGAGCTAAAATACAGTTTTTTTTAAATGTTATTCTTTTGATGTAAGGGTGAAACAAGTTGGGTAGACCGATCTACGCTCATGTCAGAAGGGTTTTGTACTCAACTTACAAAATGCAGCAACCAGCAACGAATAAAATCAAGAAACATGTCAAAGACGGTTTTATTGGAGAAAATGTGAAATTCGAGCATTAACAAAGTTGACCGAATTTTGACTTCTGAGGTATTTCTTTTTGTTATACCCATAAATATCTCCCTCGATAATTTTTTCAGATTTTTTATTGTACAGGTGTCCATTCGCGAGGGAGGAAACACATTTTTCATGTATATTCCCCCTGTGCCCCACTGAAGCAAAAACTGTCAGTTTAAGAACTGTTTTGAAAAGCTTTCAAAAATAACTTTCATTTGATACTCATATCGGCTACCTTTGATGAACTTTTTTTCAGGGGCCACTCCCCTGTACTGTAATCATCGATTCATGGCCAATCGAATCCTGGAATGGTTACAAAACCCTTTTGCTAGGAGCTCTTTTCTGCCTCTTCGACATGTTTCATCTATAAGTATTAACTGTAGGTACTCATCTTCAGTCATTCATTAAATTGAATCAAGTGTTCAAAGCATGCGCCTTAAACGATAAAGTTGGGGAAAAATAACTCAAAATTATTCATTCACTAACTGAACCGATTCTCAAAGATATTCATGATACCTTTCATTCCTGAAACTTTCATCTAAATCCTAACAAAGCTGTAGTGTCTCAGTCGGTAAAAAGCGCATATGGTTCCGTAGCCATATGTTTCCATAGTAATGCAGCGCATATTGTTCCATAGTAATACAGGTAAATTCAAATCGCTATAACTTCGTTAAATACCATTCGATCTTTATGAAAATATCAGAAAGGATCGAATTTATAAGTAGTCATCTGTGTGTAGAATTTTATTGAATTTAAGGGTGCCGTTTAGATTTTATCCAAGAAAACATAAAATCGATAAATCATACCATCACTAACAAAGTTGAGTGAATTTCGACTTCTCATGTATTTGGTGTTATTGTACTGATAAAGGCCTACATTCATGATTTTTTTCAGATTTTTCGGATGGAAAGTGTTCAATCGCGAGGGGGCTACGCGAAAAAATTGTACTTTTCCCCTTCCCCTGCCCCCCTCGGTACCGTTAAGGCAATTTTAAGACTTGTTTTGAAAAGACTTCATTAAGATCTTTCCAATGATACCCTATTCAATTACCAATGGTGAATTTTTTTTGAGGGGTCACCTCCCTATATGGGGAGACCCCCCTTGAACCCCTTTGAAAAATTTTTCAGCCCTTGAACTTTCAAAGAGTCATACAGACGGACGGACGGACAGACGAACACAGATCGTGATTGTATTTTAGTACAAAACCTTAAAAACAAAGTGTTTTTGCGATTTGGTTTTAGTAGAATTTAGCAGATTTCAAACTGAACCAGCAGTAGATTTCCCAAATTGTAGTAATCGAGGAGGTATGGCTCAAAAAGCCAGCGTGCGAGAGTTTTGAATAAAAATAAAATAATCTGTACCTCTTCCTAACATAATGAAATCGTCTTTCATTCTGTGTAGTTCCCTGTTTCGTGTTCCAGGGTTTTAATTGTTTAGAATTAGAGAAAAATGACGTTACGTTCCTACGTTGGACTGTTACGCCTTGAAGACGTCCTCCGATCGCACCCGTTTTATTTCAAAGCTGCCAAATGTGCCATTTGAGATATATCTTAGACTATTTGACAAGCCTCTGGAAAATGAGAAGGCAGTTGTGTCAAACGATTTGTATCAATTAGGAATGCTGTCGCTGTCAAATATATAAAATAGGTGATTCAGAAAGTGTGTAGCCATAATGGTTGAGAAAGTGATGGTCATTTTGAAGCGTAATGAAAATACTGGATTCGGGTTTTCGCTACTTGGTAGTAATGGTTTACCGCATGTTATTTACGATATAGTGGAAAACTCTCCAGCCGCTGATTGTGGCAAGCTTGAAGCGGGTGATATAATATTGAAAGTAAACGATATAGATGTGCATCAGTACACAACAAAAGAAGTTTTAAAATGTCTTCGCCTTTCAAAAGATTCAGTATGCTTAGAAGTAGAAAGAGACCCAGTTATCAAAACACATATTAAAAAACATCTTATGCGTTCGAGCAATTCACATTATGCAGACGTACAATCTTTGAATATCTTCACACTAAATCATCGACATCTCAACATAAACACAAAAGTAATTCTTCATTGGGTCGTATAAATGTTTCGGGTTATTGCGTTATGAACACAAGTCTTCGATAACTTGAGTTGCGACGCAATTAGACGTTCAGTTTTGCCTTCGTTGTGCAAGGCAACTGTTTCTATAGCGACAAAAGGCTTTTCTTCTGCCGCTTCGATGGTTTGGACTTCGGTCCAAATACCAAGGGCTTCCAAAACCAAACGAAATACTTGATAAGTCAGTTGATCAGTTCAATACTGAGACAACTGTTATCAATTATTCCCTAAAGTCGGTCAGTGCAATACTGAGATGACTCAACCAAACTCAATTCAAAAGACGTTTATGGCGTTTAGAATCAGAATGATAGATTTATTAACAAAACATCTTTATTTATATCTTAAAATCTAATTTGCACCCTTTCCCACGTTCATGCTAATTTTACCTGGGAATTTCTAGACTTTCCCACGTTTATAATAATTTTAGTGTAAAAAGTGCTGACTGCACCCAAGTACACGTCGCGAATCCCTCAGACAGTCTTGAATGTGATACGCGGTGAAATATGACATTCTTTCTGAAAATTTTCCAGACGAGATTTAGGTAATCGTAAGCTGACCTTGTCTGAGGAATTCACGACGTGTGAAAAACAGGTGAGTATCTCCAATTCGGTTTGAGATATTATACATATAGTTGAATAGATTTAAGATTGGAACTATTAACCGAAACATGAGGAACATGAAGAATGCGCATAAATTGCACATGAACTTAGTCCATGTACATTGAAGATGTACATGGACTAATTACATTGACGATGTACATGTGACCATGAACATGGAAAGTACATTGAAGATGTACATGCTTCCCGCGTTAAACGATAGTTTAAGATTGAAGTCGTAAACTGAATGCTTCGTCTGATCTTGTCCTGGGTGCGGGAATCGGCGTTGTCTGTTTGGAGATTCTTTTGCGGCGCTTGGTTAGCTGATTCCAAACGATGAAAGCTACAGCAATCCCGCCAATGATTACCCCACTATAGCCTTTTGCAAATTGATGTACTTCTCGCTTGTGAAGAATAGACGCGTGCTTATGGTCCTGATGAAGCTGGGTAAGGATGAGTTTTGTGATCGGATGAGCGTAAGGAAGCAGTATAGGATGCTTTTGATAATACTCAAGATCGGCGTTTTCGAGTCTTCCACCAACCCTGAGTAATCCATCTTTGTCAAATGCAGGAGCCAGCTTACAAAGTCGATTAGTATTACTGAGTTGCCCTGTTGTTTTGAGTTCCTGAGTTTCTTCGTAAAATGCTTCATTTCGTACTTCTTTGATAATAATATTGGTGGTTTCTTCCAGCTCTGATACTGTTGATGGGGCACTCTTTCCTCTGGACGTTATCCTCCTTCGTGCCATGCCTGTAAACCGAATGACTAAGGCCACGATGCACTTGAGTTTACGAAAAGAATTTCCATGATTCACTAGATATATGAAGTGCGGTTCCGTTTGGGTGGCGATATAAACACTTTTACATCTCCTTTTTTTCCAAATCGAACTTTTCCTCCACCAATTCAGCTTCCTGTTTACTAGAAGTAGCTGGCCACGTGTCAGGATTACCATGAAGAAACAAAGGTCCATAGAACCATAATGTCGCTTCTTTTAACTTGGACGGGCTTACGCCTCGAGACGCGAGGTCTGCTGGATTTAATTTTGAGCGTACGTGACGCCATTGAGCTGGCGTTGAATATTGCTGGATGGCAACGATTCGATTCGCCACGAAGGTTTGGTGTAAAGCAGCGTCATTGTTGATCCAGTGTAACACTATTTCTGAGTCCGTCCAGAAATAACATGACTGCTCGGAAATATTTAGATCAGCTTGAAGACGATGAACAAGTTCGGTCGCTAGTTTTGCCGCACATAGTTCTAAGCAGGGTACGGTCAGTTTGTTGATCGGTGTTACGCGTGTTTTGGCACATAGTAGTCAAACAGTGATGGTTCCATCGCAGTGATATGCTCTTAGGTAAATTGCTGTACCAAAGGCCTTTTTGGATGCGTCCGCAAAGGCGTGTAATTGTACCTCGCGAGGTACTCGAGCTCCAAATACATTACGTGGAATCTTGATTTCGTTAAGCTGTCCGAGACTTGCATGAAACCGTTTCCACTTCGAGTGAAGTTCCATGGAAAGGGCTGCATCCCAATGAAGTTTCAGTTTCCACAACTTTTGAATAAAGATCTTTGCGGTGATGGTTACTGGACTCATGAGGCCAAGAGGATCGAAGATGTGAGCGATGGTTGAAAATGCCTGCCTTTTAGTAATTTTGTTGGGTTGCTTATTTGGTGGAACGCGAATAACTAGCTCATCTTTTGCCGGTAGCCATATCAAGCCAAGAGTCTTGACCTGTTCAGTTGTATTCTCTGACAAGTTGAATCGTATTTCTCGATCTACCAAATCGATGTCATTAATCAACCTGGCATTGTTCGCACACCATTTTCGTAACTTAAACCCAGCGGAATTTAAAATGTGTTGGACTTCTTCCTTCTTTTGAAGAGCCTCTGCTAAGCTATTTGCTCCCGTCAGTAGGTCATCCATGTAAAAATCTTTCCGAACAGCCAAACTTCCCAGAGGGTACTTAAACTTATACATTGAACTCAAGTGCTCCAGACATTTGGTTGCCAGATATGGTGCTACGGTTGTGCCATATGTTACGGTATTTAGTTGATAACATCTTATCACATCATTGGGGTGATTCCTCCATAAAACCATCTGATAAGGCCGATCTTCTTTGTCTACCCGAATCTGTCGATACATCTTTTCAATATCTGCAGAAAAGACGTACTTAAATAAGCGGAATCTGAGCAGTATTGTAAACAGCTCATCTTGCAGGGTCGGCCCAGTGTGCAGAACATCGTTTAAGCTGATTTTGCTTGTGGAAGGGGCTGAAGCATCGAATACCACTCGAAGGTTGGTCGTCGAGCTATCGGGTTTCAGTACACAATGGTGTGGTAGTATGAAGTGCGGCTCCGACGCCTTTGGCATCTCGACTCCCGTCATGTGACCAAGTTTCAAATACTCCTGCATAAACTGTTGATAAGCTTGCCGAAGATCTTCATTCTTGGCCAAGCGTTCCTCAAGCAGCGATAATCTCCACAAAGCCGTCCGTTGAGTTTTACCAAGTTTTTTTAGGATCCTTTAAAAAAGGTAGCCGAACTATAAACCGTCCTTCCTTAGACCTCTTCATGGTTTGTTGAAAGTGCTCTTCGCACTTGCGTTCTTGAGCGGTCATAGTGACCATTGGTTCCTCGTTTGTCTCGAGCTTCCAGAATCTTTCTAATTCCTCGTCCAATCTCGGACCTTCTATGCGAAACATTCCGCAAGTAACCTTCTTGTTGTTCACTCGGCTGCGCGAATCGTAGAATGCTCCACCAAGAATCCACCCGAATACTGTGTTTTGCAATACGGGTAAATCTTCTCCCAGTTTAATTTGACCAATCGATAATAGCTGGTAGTAATGTTCCACACCAATCAGCATGTCTACTGGTCCAGATTGATTGAATTCTGGATCGGCTAGCGAAATGTTTCGTGGTATTTTCCAATAATCTACGCTGAAAGATTCTGAGGGCTGTTGTGCGGTTATTTGATTGACAACATATGTGTTCATTTGTACTTTGAAGTTTGTGTTTTTAGGTTGTATTGGCAACACAATATGCTTGGTAGATTTTTGAGCGAGTCCTCCAATACTGCTTATGGAGATGCTTGTTAATTGTGCCTTGCGGTTGAGCTTATTTAAAGCCGCTTTGGTTATCAAATTAACTTGGGAACCACTGTCCAATATTGCACGTAAGTCGACCAGCCTTCCTTGGTTGTCGGAGGTATGGACAACTACAGTACTTAGCAGTACTTCCGATTTTATTGCTTCCGCAGTTAATGTGGTCTTTTCTTTTGTCTCCGCTCCCACCTTTTGAGATGGTGGTTTATTTGCTGGAACCACTGGACATTCCTCTTTGTGTAACAAGGTATTATGCTTCTTGTCACATTTCAAGCAGGTTTTGGAACTACAGTCAGTACTCTTATGGCCTGGCCGTAAACAATTTAAGCAGAGTTGCAATTGCTTTACCCTTTTTATTCGGTTGAGGATATTGAGTTTCTTGAAACTCTCACAAGCGAATATCTTGTGGGCACCTTCGCAATGTTTACACGGCACTGTGGTTTGTTGATTTGTGGATACTAGTGCAGAAACCTTTCTTTGTGGGGCCTTCTGATTTGTACTACCCAACGCTTCCAAGGAGTGAAACCTCTGTTCCAAAAATACCAAGAACGAATCCAGCGACTGTAGCTCTCGTGGGGATTTTAAGGACTGCTCGTGCAAATTATGCGATGTTTTGTCAAGCTTCTTTATCATCACATGGAGTAAAAGCGGGTCCCAGTTCGTTGTGTCAATCTTGATATTCTTGAGACCCAAGACACATTCTTTGGTTATGTCATGGCACAACTTGATCGAACGTGAGGATTCGGAGCTGATAGCAGGTTGTGACAGGAGTTTGTCGAGAAGTGCGGTAACCATAAGCCTGCGATTGTCATAACGGTTACGAAGAACTGTCCAAGCATCAATATAATTCTCATCAGAGATTGGAATGTGCTTGATCAGCCGCTTTGCTTCGCCCAGTAAGTTGGCCTTGAGATACCACATCTTTTGAGAATTTCCACGTGGCTGGGAATAAATTATCTGGTGAAACAGGTCATGGAAAGATGTCCACTGCGCGTAATCTCCATCGAACTTCGGAATTGACATCTCTGGCAACTTGATTGACTGCTGAATGTGAACTGGTGTGCGTGGGGCTGGATCTGTTTTTTCCTTGCCCGTGGCTAGGTTTATTAAGGCATCTTGTATGCGCTCTTCTATTCTATTGTATTGATCTTGCTTGTCGCTGGTATTTCCTCCTGGAAAGCTGCTTATGGCTCTGTGTAAGTCGCGCAGCTTTTCCCAGTAGCGTGTCAAAGTATTTGACTTGAGGTCGTAGTAGACTCTCGGTTGAGAAATTGAAGAGCCATGAATTCCCTCAATTAAATAGTTGATCGAAGCCACTGTGGACTCGAATTGGTTTACCAGTCCCTGTGTGTCGTCTTCTACCCTTTTTGTGGTTGCTGCTTCGAAGCTAGCGCCTGCGGTAGCAGCCTTTGGATTTGGGGTTAATGGATCTTCCATAGGCTTCGATTTCAATAGACTGGTTATGGCATCTCTCGCTGTTACGTACTCGCGATGTATAGCCGAAAAATAATCTTTTTCGAAGTAAGGATGATCAGCCGAGGTCTCCGCATACGCTTGAAGCTGCTCGTTTCGCGGGCTAAATGTTTTCCATAGCTCATTTAACTCCGACAATCTCTTGCTCAGGTACACTACCGTCTTCCTGGTGGGACCATCCTTCCGATAATTCGAAATCAGTCGTTCAATTTCGAAGCCAGTTATATCCTGTTCCCTGGCTAGATCTTCCATTGCTAACGAATAGGTGTTAACCTTTAATTTCGAAGATTGCTCCACTTAGCAAGGTTTTCGTAATTAGTAAAGTTTTCGCTGTGTGATCACGTCGGGGTCACCAAAATGTTTCTATAGCGAGAAAAGGCTTTTCTTCTGCCGCTTCGATGGTTAAAATTTAAGACTTCGGTCCAAATACCAAGGGCTTCCAAAACCAAACGAAGTACTTGATAAGTCAGTTGATCAGTTCAATACTGAGACAACTGTTATCAATTATTCCCTAAAGTCGGTCAGTGCAATACTGAGACGACTCCACCAAACTCAATTCAAAAGACGTTTATGGCGTTTAGAATCAGAATGATAGATTTATTAACAAAACATCTTTATTTATATCTTAAAATCTAATTTGCACCCTTTCCCACGTTCATGCTAATTTTACCTGGGAATTTCTAGACTTTCCCACGTTTATAATAATTTTAGTGTAAATAGTGCTGACTGCACCCAAGTACACGTCGCGAATTCCTCAGACAGTCTTGAATGTGATACGCGTTGAAATATGACATTCTTTCTGAAAATTTTCCAGACGAGATTTAGGTAATCGTAAGCTGACCTTGTCTGAGGAATTCACGACGTGTGAAAAACAGGTGAGTATCTCCAATTCGGTTTGAGATATTATACATATAGTTGAATAGATTTAAGATTGGAATTATTAACCGAAACATGAAGAACATGAAGAATGCGCATAAATTGCACATGAACTTAGTCCATGTACATTGAAGGTGTACATGGACTAATAACATTGACGATGTACATGTGACCATGAACATGGAAAGTACATTCACTGCTAATTTCGCGGGCTTTTCCCATTTTAAAGTGTCTTGACTATAACAAGGGCAAACTGAGACTAATCAAATTAGAGAAAGATGAACTCTTCGAAAACTCAGGAAATAAATACGTTTCAGGAAGCTCAAATTATCCTTAATTACGGTCAACACTAAATAAGACCAAAAAGATTCGTAATGGGCAGGTCAGAGAAATATTACAATGACTTTACCTGTTAGTCATTGAAGGGGCTTTAATTAATGCTTGGGAACAATTGACCTTTTTAGGATGCAAACATAAAAATATGCAAGGAGGGCACTTGTTAGATATTCTTTAGTAGCAATAGAATACTCAGGTATTCAAATTAGATCTTCAGCAGATGTCCTTTTGAAATAATTTCCAGTTAACAAAGATTTTTATTCTTGGTCCTAAACTTTTGGCCGGTAGTGTATATATATATATATATATATATATATATATATATATATATATATATATATATATATATATATATATATATATATGAAATACGACCGAATATAAATTTCACTATAGAAAAAGAAACAAACGGACAACTCATCTATATGGACCTAACCGTGAAACGCGAACAAACACAATTAGACTACAAAATATGTAGAAACCCAACCACTACTGATCATACCATACACGTAACATCTAATATTCCGCACAACATAAGCTAGCAGCGTACAGATCAATGGGGCAGGGACTCCACTCTATCCCCATGACTCCTTCTAACTACTCCAATGAACTAAACAACATTTGTAGACAGATCATCTCCACGCGCTTTGTGCTTTAATTGCCATACACATTTCGTGAAGTTCGCATGGATGTTGCAACCACTTTTCCTTTCTCATTGGCTACCACGCACCCTATGATTGCTTTCGCAGCCTTGGGACACTTAATCTTGTGAATACTACACCACAATTTCGCTTTTGTTCTCATTCAGTAAGGACTTTGGTGTATTGGATGGTCTGCTTGGCAATTTGTTGGTTTGGACTTCATCGCGTAACAACGGCCGGTGCTAAATGAGGAACGCCCGTGGGGATTTGATGCGTACGCTCAAGTCAAGGACGTGACGAATTATGCGCTGGGATTTTTCTTCTCGCACGAGAACTGTATGCAAAATAAGACACCTGAAGGAGGCGCCAAAGAATTGGATACTATCACAGAGAAATATTTCCAACGGGATTAACGCGTGAACGTGATTGAAAGTTTAAAAAATGAGCTATCTCCATTTTATGTAAATCTACAAGTGATCGTGCAGAAACTCTCGCACTAATTGTTAGATAAACTTATAACGTTTTTGATCTGAGAATTTATATTAATGAAAGTTTCAGAGGACACCCACATTCTTCATCGAGCGCTCGAAGGACCATGTGGGGTAAGTACCCTTTTATTGCGTTAAATTTTCTTTGTATTTATATTTCAAATTTTGCTTTTGGGTTTGTTTTTCTCAGATATATTTTAAAATCTTTTGCCTTCCGTTCTTTGTATTTATATTTCAAATTTTGCTTTTGGGTTTGTTTTTCGCAGTTATATTTTAAATTCTTTTGCCTTTCGTTCTTTGTATTTATATTTCAAATTTTTTTGCGTTAATATAATGAATTGCTAGAGGGTAACGCCGGTCTTTTCATTTTTGTCCTGTTTGACCGGGTATAGGACCCGGTACGGTGGCAGGCTTTCCTCATTAAACATGAGCCAGCCGCCGGGTACAATGTAATCTTTTTGGTTTCAGGTGACGTCGCGGGTTGAGTGGCCCAAGCAGAGTGCCTCTTTATGGCATAGAGTTATGCAATCAAATTGTATAATTCTATGGCATAAATTGGTCACCGGGGTACTCCCCTTCTGATGGGAAAGTTCATGCAATTCAAGTTGTATGAGTTTTCCACTCAGAAGAGGCCACTGCAACAGAATCTATATGGATTTATTCCGGTTGGGTGGGTGCAAAGGGGCTCCACCATCACCCGTTTGCCCCTCTTTCATTTGTGGGCCATGAACTTCGTCGGGTAATGACGAGGTTACCCCAAGTCCGCCTTTCTTTTCAGGTTCCACTTGTTCTCGGAACAAGTTCTATCTCCCTCGGTGTAGTTATCTACACTCTTTGCGACTTCGGTTGCCTCTGGATCTCCAACCAAATTCGTGAGTGCGAAATTTTTTTGTAGTGGGTCTTCGTGCTGGGGAAATGAGCCCGCCCCACGACACCGCAATGCTAGCCTGCCAGCGCATTCACGAATCTCCAGACGAGGGCATTCTCGGCAGATACCGACACCTTCTTCTGCCGAGGCAGCAGACCATCGCTGCAGTCCTTTCCGGACATTTTTGAATTTAATATTCACTACAAAATAAAATCTGTTCACACTGCTACAATGTACCATCAGTTTAATGGTACAAACTACAAAAGTACTCCGAGTTCGCTAAGGTTTTAGCGGGGCGAACACTGAATGATACTTTGATTGGAGCTATTCACGCATGGGTTTCACCTCGGCGCTAGCACAACTTAGTCCAAAATAGCATATCCGCTGGCCAAAAACATCAATTCAGATTATTAAATGATTCGTGGTCCATACTCGTATATCGAAGCGGCACCGTAATCCACTTATTCACTACTCCATTTAACGCTATGGAGGTTGAGCCATAAGGAGGCGATGGTAGTTAATAATGGTTAAGGTTTGATTTCTCTCCGGATCTTTTTTTGGCCCTATCACGAATCGTATGCAAATAAATAGGTTTTAATTCACATAGCTAATGAAGGTGTAAGCAAGCTGATACAATTATTAAAATTTTTACTATTACAAAAAAAATGTCTGTGAATTACATATTACTTTTAAACCACCTCTCAATGCTTGAGTTTCACAACTTCATGCATATTTACATATATAAAGATATAAAATTTAGATTAATTTTTCTAAATTGTATAAAACGTTGAACAAGTAGAACATTCTGCCACATTGAAATTCCAAATGATAAAGAAGAATCGTTCCAAGATAGAACCATTATAGTACAACCATCTCATAAACATCCTTAAATCGTTGTCCTACAGCTATCTCAAATGTACTTACATGAGCCGGACAAACATTAAAATTTTACTTTTTCCTCCAAACTTAACCATTGATATTCCAAAGCGGATAATAATCCGATCCACATCTCAGACCGCATCACCAACAAAGTACCACTCGGTGACCAGAGGCAAGTAAAGCGATGCTTGATCTCTTCCTGCAGTATTCATAAACATTGTTCCCATCGCTATAAAGTCGCTGATATCCTTCGAACGCTGCTGTAGTACTTGTAGGTCTATCCGAAATGTCTTCACATATTTATGATACACATATTCAATTTTCTGTTAGTTCCTTCGTCACCTCACCACCCCACTCCCCCTGCAACATTCGATGTGGTTTGTTCCCGTGCCGGATCGCCTTCATCGATTCCCTTAGATGCCTTCAGCAGCTTCGCTCTATTTCTTCTTCTTCTTGAAGCCCGAGATGTTCTGTTCTGTTAGATATTCAGTGATGGGATGTTTGTTGGGAATTTTAGGATTTATTTATAGCACTTTGTACGGTATTGGAATTTATAAAGAGCCCATCCGGCGATATATGCAGTCTACCTCAGCATGTGCAAAATAATCTTTCGTTCAGAGCGAAATCCAGCGATTCCGAACTGGGAATCCCATCAGTATCTCATTGCAGTGGCTTTGGAAGGGAATACACTTAGACCTTAGCTTGTGAAGGAATTCGTTCATGGATGGGAGATTCAAGAACGATTCTTCATTGTGATGCTGTGGAGGGTGAAGGATATTTCGTTAAGACGTTCTACAAAGGGATTGTATCAAGTGGATTTTCGTGATTGCTGCAGGGTTTGAATGATTATTCAATAACTGGTTGCATCAGGAGTTAAAATTCCATGTAGAAATTTACATTTATCCTCAAAAACGCACCCAATATCTCGCTGAATATCAACCCTACATCTGAATCCCATCCCAACTCCAATCTTGCACCCATCAGAAACGATTTTCAATTCCACACAAGAGAAAATTTTTATGTTACAACGGCTTACATTTTTATCGAAGCACTTTCAGTACTACAAAAGCGTCGAAATTTCCTAGTGAGATATCTCCAAGCCATAATCTATAATCTGGAATGTAATCGCGATATAGATACTACTACTGGCGGTTATGGCGACCATTCATGCACTTCATATTGAATACGGGCAATCCGTTCGGTACCTAAGATTTTTTTCTCTCACAGCTTCCGCTTTCCGTGTGCGGTTGTGAATGGGGGTAATGTGATTTTATGATAGAGTTAAGGATAATGGAGCCGATGCTACTGCTGCCGGTGCCGATGCTGCTTTGGCGAAGGTGTGACAGGATATTTTGAACGATAGAATTGATGCAATAATGTGAAAGTGCTGAAATGCATTTCCATTTGCTTGAGTGGGATCTGTTCTGCATATTCCAATATGGGGAGAGTGTTTTGAAAGGATAGTGTCGTATTTCAAATTAATTGAGAATATGAGCCAGATCTGCTTCAAGCAACTGCTTTTTGTCGTGAGAGTAGATAATAAGAAATATTGGAATTTATCGAGGAATTTTAACATTAACAAAGAGTAATTCATGATAGGCTGGCTAAATGATGGAGCATCATGGGAATGGGTTGAATGGAAAATAATCAAGAAGATTAAGAGTAGTTAAAAGCAGATAATCGCAAAGACGTGGTCAGTTTGAAGTGGCTTTCATTGTGAACAGTGCATTGAAACAAATTGTCACAGAACTCGAACACATCTACGAAAGGATCTGCGCAATTCGTATCAAGACCAAACTCCTTAAAAGCTGGCTAGTCTATTGCTATACATCCATATAATACAAGGATGAGATAATCAAAGGCACCATAGAATAAACTGTCGATGCATTGCCGTCAAATGACATTAAAATTGTTCTGGGTTACTTCAATGCGATAATTGGCCGAGAAATAGCGCATAGAGGGACAACCGGAGGGCACAATCTTCATACAAAGACTAGCGACAACGGGTAGCGCTTGATAGACTTCGCTACTAGCCGAGGCTTTGCAGTAAGTTCCACACACTTCCCGCTTAGAGACATCGATAAGAGAACGTGGGCATCTCTAGACGGTCGCATATTCAACTCAATTCACCACGTTCTCAGAAGAAAAATAACTAGCAGTCACCAGCATTCTCGGGACGTGCTCATTTTGCAGCGCTGTTTGCAATCATACCACTCACTTACAAGGATGAAGTTCCTATGTCGCATTTCAAAGAGCTGTAAACAAAGAAGATGAGTTACTCCAAGGTGGTAGCAGTACGTGACCGGAGCAAAACCAACGCTCCTGGAATATGGATACTAGCAGAACTGCTCTAGAGGTGGCCCCCATCCATGTGACGGCCGCCAACAAATATGCAGATCATGGTTAGAGGAGCAGTTACGAGAAGACTGGCGAAGAAGTATGATATGTCCTGTACACAAAAAAAGAGCCAAGTTAAGGTGTAAACACCATAGAGATATCGCTCTACCGTGTATGTCATACAAAACGCTCTCCAAAATAATGAAAAGAAAATTGAAGCGATTGTCAGGCTAAACCCGGTCCCACACACACACTATACTACACGATGACTAGTGAAAGGCACGGCAGTGACTAACTAGCCGCCGACCGCCGACGGCGCGCCGTGTCACTACATCGTTTGAGTCTTTCAAATATTATTCTTGCATTATCATTAACCTTAATAAACATTTATATTCCGAATTACTTTCTTTTATTTTCTATTATTTCATATCTTCGTGCATATTTAATGATCAAGACCTACCCTCAACCTGACATTTCAGAAGTGGGATCATTGTGCTCGAAAATTGTGAAATATCGTGTATCATAATGCGTGACGCATATAATGTCCGATATGGAAAATTTTCGTGATTTAACTGTGAAGGGATTACGTGAAAAGTGCCGCGTATATGAATTGGTGTCGTCAGGAAACAAGTTTGATCTTATTCAAGGCCTTGTCGATAAAGTGAAATCCAACGCGAGTATCAGTGAGACGGACGATACTCTTATCGAGAGAGTTCGGGAGTTGGAGCAAACAGTACGACAGCTGTTGGCACAAAACTCGACAGTGGAAAACGCACATGAAGCTTTGCATGTGCCACATAGCGCTTCTACTCCGATTATCCCTCCATCTCACAGCCAGCCATATGCAAGTGGTGGCTCTACTATTGTATGTACACCGTACACGTATATTTTACCGCCGCCGCTCACAACTCAGCCGGCTACGTATACAACGGCTCTGACTGTGACATCACCGATTTCGAATACCACGATTCTGGTCTCTACACAAGTGAAATATGCCGCCGCTCCAGTCCGTTTTTATTATTCTCAAATACCACCGCCATCATTTGAATATTCGAGTCCACCAAATACAGGAACATATATCGCTGGTGTTCGAGACGTGATTGAAGTGTTGCCGGACTTTAACCCTTTCGCGGAGTGGTCATTGAAATCGGAACAATACGTTCATCGCGCATCGCAGTTTAAAAACGCGTACAGTTGTAGCGAAAAGGTTTATTGTTGGCGATGCACTCTAAATTAAAAGGGCCCACGAAAACGTGGATAGATAATTCACTTATTTTTATTTCGTAGCCGGAATTCATGTCGAAATTTTAGACGGATTTTCTGGTAGCAACTAATGTCACAGATATACACATTGAAATCGCGGAAACTAAACGGAGTTCGTTCGAAACACTTGAACAGTACTACTTTAAAGTACTATTGTTGGGTAGAAAGGGTCAGTTACCCGATCAGGCGATTATTAAATATTTTATTCGTGGTTGCGTTGGTACGGATTTCTCACGCATCGGAACATGTTTTATCGAGAAAGGCACGAAATACTGATTCTCGTTTCACCAATACGAAAATTGAAATGTCGTCTCCGCCACTGAAGAAACAAGAAAAAAACGGAAAACCGCTTTGTTTTAATTGTTTCAATCCTGGACACATTTCCATCCATTGTCCCCTTCCACAACGTCAGGAATGATGCACCGTTTGCCTCCGCACTAATCATAAGACGAGTCCGAAACGATCAAATAAGCAACCGCTGCCAAATACGAAAACGTTTGAAATCCAAACTAAGGCCTCCGAGTGTGAACCATCCGATATAATTAAAGTCGTCAAAATTAATGGACATGAAGTTTCTTCATTTGTAGGCCTTGTTAGCAACCGAACATTGATTAGGGAGTCGTTCGCACTGTGAATTAGAAGTGTTGACTTTTGTGACGTATCGATAAATGGATTCGCCGGAGGTAACTAACGATGCAAAAATAAAATTAATATCGACATCGAAATCGATGGCAAACTGTACGAAATTGACGCTCTTGTGATTTACGATCGCCACCTGGAACACGACATTTTATTGGGACGTGATGTTCTGTGCCGCCGAGGGAATTGTTTCGTGATTTGTGGAGAAAAATGTTGGATTGAGAACGAGAACAATCTAAACGTAGGCACATCATTAATGAACGACGAACGTAATAAATTCGAGCATGTCTTGACGAAATTTCGGTCAAGATTTGCAACGAATATTTCTGAATTGGGGAAATGTTCTCATTATTAAACGACCATCTCGCTTAGAACTGATCAACCCGTTACATTAAAGCCCTATCGGCTTCCGTATGCAAAAAGACAGATTGTCAACAAATTGATCGCCGAGCTTTTGGATGCGAATATTATACAGCCGTCCGATTCTGCATGCTCCTTCCCTATCGTTTTAATCGACAAGAAAAATGGAGAAAGCCGTTTATGCGTTGATTACCGACATTTGAATAGCGTTACGATAAAACAACCGGTCCCGATGCCAAATCTTGAGGACCAATTTATGCAGCTGTCCGGACATAAATATTTTACGGTTCTGGGTTTCAGGATACCATCAAAAAGAAATGGCAGAGGCATCAAAACAATACACGACATTCGTGATGCATAATGGGTATCATTAATGTAACAGAACGCCTTTCGGGCTCGTTAATGGGCCTGGAGTCTTCCAAAATCTTGTAAATAAAATTGTCTCTCGAATGAACTTAATGACATATGACATAATTCTACCGAGTAAGGATGTGGATGGTGGTTTAAATTCACTTGGAAAATTTTTCGAACTCTTTGAGACCCACGGACTGACGCTGCGGCTAGATAAGTGCAAATCTTTGACCGAGAAAATAGATTATCTGGGACACGTTATAAACGTAGACGGAATTCGATCTGGGAAGGAAAAGTTGCTGCTATCACCGAAGTGAGGAGATTCTTAGGTCTCACCGGGTTATATCGAAAGTTTGTGTAGGATTATTCGTTAATAGTGAAACCACTGACGCAATTGTTGCGACAATCGAAAGATGCCAGCAAATCGTTTGCATGGGGCGACGAGCAGCGAAATTCTTTTGAACAACTTAAGAATATCTTGTGTAATGAGCCGGTGTTAACATTGTTTGATATTAATGCCTGTCTCTCAGTCGTGCTCCTGATTTAGCAACCCTTGAACCTACAGTCGCTGGGTTAGTTTTCGCCGTTTCACCTTATAGTGATGACTGGATATATATAATGCAGCTAAAGGATGACCAACTTCGACACATTATAGCCGTTCTTAAGAATGAAGGAAAAGACGTGCGAATAAAACAAATAAAAAACGATTTCCAACTTAACCAACACCGACTGTTCCGGAAAATGATCGCGGACTCAAATCAGCAGTGCCTTAATCGATTAGATTTCACGTAGTGTAGAACTATCATGAAAACTGTGGTCATATCAGTCTCGACAAGACTAAAGAACGCCTCGAACAATATTATTGGTTTCTGAAAATGCGAATGTTTGTGAAAGCCTATATCGCTGCGTGCGTGAAATTTTCTTATTATAAGTCGCGTTCAGGAAAACCAGAAGGACGTTTATATTGTGATGGAAGGCCGCCCATACCGTTTTGACAATTGCATGTTGACCATTAAGGCCCTTTTAAACGTAATAAAAAGGGGAACGTTTACATTCTGGCAATATCCAGCCTATACCGTTCCATTGACCATTTAGGCCCTTTCAAACGAAGTAAAAAGGGGAACGTTTACATTCTGGCAATATCCTACGCCTTTACTAAATATATAGTGGTGAAAGCCGTGCGTGATACCTCGACACAGCCAGTCTTAAATGAGTTAGCTGAATTGATAAGTTATTTTAGTTTACCGCAGATTATAGTATCCGATCGAGGTATGCCGTTTACCACCCGTTAATTCGCTTCGTTTTGCAATTTGCATAATATTAAACATAGTACGGTTGCGGTCTGAACTCTGCGAGCTCGCGGTTAGGTGGAGCGGGCAAATCAGACTACTCTATCGTATTTGGCTACCACCGCTGAAAATGAGAATAATTGGGACGAACAGAAAAAAAACTCTACAACAGGTTTTAGCCCGAAAGAAATCATCTTTGATTTTAAATTAAGAGATGTAACAAGCAACCAACTTATCTCATTTCTGCAAGACGCCGTTATATAGACAACCAAAAATAATGAAATTGATTTTCGAACCAAACGCAATCAAGCCTTGGCAAACATTGCTAAAGAACGTCTACAATGGAAGAGTCGATTCGATCACAAACATGCACCACCGAAGAAATACATAGTTAACGACTTGATGCTCATTGAAAATGATTTTCCATCTACCGGACAAAGCCGTAAACTGGAGCCGAAGTTTAAAGGACCCTATACCATTTCTCGAGCTCTGGATAAAGATCCCTATGTAATCGAAGACATCAAAGATTGACAAATATCCACCCGACCTTTCTGTTCTGTCTTCACGTCCGAAAAGATTCGACCCTGGTGTTGAAAATACTCATGACGAAGATGACTGCGTAATCGAGAATGATCACGATGCAGGATTAGCCGAGCTGTCAAGCTAAGCCCGTTCTCACACACACACTGAACTACACGATGCCTAGTGAAAGGCACGGCAGTGACTAACTAACCGCCGACCGCCAAAGACGTACCGTGTCGTTATATCGTTCGAGTATTTCAAAAATTATTCTTGTATAATCATTAACCTTAATAAACTTTTACATTCTCGCGAAGACCGAGTTACTTTCTTTTCTTTTCTATTATTTCATATCTTCGTGCATATTTAATGATTAAGACCTACTCTTATCCTGACACGATGAAAATATTGTAGATAAGTATTCGAGAAGTAGATGGCCTTCAATAGGTCAAATTTTATCAGTTAAGCAGGTGATCCAAAAGTCCTGAGAATATGATATCAAGTTCACGTAGTAAGGCGGTTACAGTGCTTACTGCGTAAACTGAAACTCCCTGGCCTGAGTCCCGTTGGTAATAACGAGATTTTTTCGCTCAGTTATTTTATGTATTCATTTAAAATCAGAACGTGTCATAGCTGGGTAGATGAACACACGACCAAGCGTGGTATTAACCAAATGAACTTCTTGAGTGCCAATAGATTTGAGTAAGATAATGACACACTCTAACTTTCCCTTTGCGAAGGTCCGAAAGGGACGGTAATGCTAAAGTAAAAACAAAAGCATAATTTTTTGGTGCACATGTGTTCAATTTCTTTTTTTGTGTTCCCCATCCCCTGTCTACTCCGTTATAAATTTTTGTTATTTAAATAGCCAACATTAAAATATCTTCTAACGCCATTTGACTAGACACCCCATTCGACTATAGAATAATGAAAAGTTTGAGATAAGGATATCAGCCTAAGATCACACTATTGCCTCTGGGGAATGCCGGTCGAAAGGAATACTCTTGGAGACTAGTATTCTTTGGGGAGCGCAACCCCTACGGACCTGATGATATTGAGGTCACCAGGAGGTTCCCACTGGGATGACAGGTAACCACCCTAACTGAACCTGGACTAAGGTTTGAACAATGAGCTGGAATTCATGCTTTGGGCTGGCGAAGATGACTTAGTTGCCTTGCATGGCAGCTCCAAGGTAACATTCATGCGTGCACGGCTCCAATTCAACTACTATACCGGGTCCGTCACAGTAAAATCTTGGCAAGCCTTCGAGTACGTCCGAAGCTCACACCATTTGGTTTAGAATGTAGGTTTCGTTGAGATGGACTTCCAATTAGCACCAGTCTGGCTCTGAGCACTTGTCCCCCAGAAGCGTTCGCACCAACCTTCACATGAGCTCTTTGCTCTGCAAAGATAATCATGGAACCAGAAAAGTAACTACACACGAACGGAGATAATGACTCCCAGGGGTGACCCAATCAAACTGGAGCAATTTCGACTAAAAAACCTAAAAATAGATATAAAAAATCCAAAAAAATGAGCGAACATATCACCAATGACGACGCAACCAGCGGTTGCATCCACGATGTTAACAGGACACGAGGAGCGGTACCAACGACGACAAAAATGATGAAGAACGCAACGACAGTCAAAACGGATGAAAACCGGAGAGCAACAGATAGCCATGGGCAAATTGAAATTACTACGACGTTCATGTGCGGCGAAAAAATGATGTAGATGCCAGTGCGGGGAGTTCTGCAGGACACGCCAGATGTTCATGCGGTGGAAGAAAATATGGAGAACATCAAAAATGCAGCGATCATTGCTAAAACGACCGAAGCAAGCGTCTTAAGGGATGCATCAGACTACGACTATTTAGCCGCACTTCTGTCGCAAGTTACACATGGTTAAATGGAAGCCCGCACACTGCGATTTTCGACAATTTTTTCCAGGTCGGCAGTCGCAGGAATTTGCGATTTATCCTAAAACCAGTTTAGTAGGAAGTTTTTTATGATACTCGCGCAGGCGCACATCATTTGGACATTTGACGCTGACGTGCATGGAAGTTTCTTGCATAGCGCACAAATGAGTTAGCGCATGTGTTCCTGGCAAAGACATACCTTCAAATGAGCATATTAGTTCTGCGGATGCCTGAAGTTCCTTCGGAGATCTTGTCGCAGTGTGTTCGTATTTGCGTCTAAAAATCGATGGTTACGACTGTAAAATTGCAATGTGGCCGAACCCTAAATGCCGAAATAATAGCAAACCATCTTGTGTGATCACGGCAGAAAAGGAAAGAAGTGACCTGCCAAACAAGAGTGTAGGTGCGGTTGAGATGGACTCCCGATTGACGTTGGTCTAGCTCTGACCACTTGTCCCCATAAGTGCTTGTACCAACCCTCGCATGGACTCTTTGCTCTGCAAAGATAATTATGGGAACAAAAAGGCAATAACACACACGAAAGGAGATAGTGGCTCCCAAGGGTGACCCAAACAAACTGGAGCAATTTCGTTGCGTGATTTCACCGCCACTATCAAAAATGTGGCTAAAGTACTGTTCTTCAAAATGAAAGCCAATAGCGCCTCCAATGAATTCACAAAGTACAATTACTGTCCTGTGACATTAAGAATCAGCAAAAGTCAAGTCAAATCAGCAAAAGTCTAAAGAATGGACCCCTTAAACTGGAGGAGCTTCTAAACAGCACAGAGCATTACCGGAATAGCTGGCTAGAGGATAAAAAAGACCACAAGGCCAAATAACAGCAGAAGGCTTAAGAATGCTGAGAGGGCACGTGCAGATAGCTTCATCGTCAACCATCAATATAAGAAAGAAGATCGGGATGAAAGAAGGAAGGAGAGAATAAATGCTCGATCAGGAGTCCCAGACATTGCTGATAAAAGGAGCTAAAAAACTCGCAAAGAGGCTCCTTCATAACGTGCCAGAAAATAAAGTTCGCATGGGATTCCAGCAAGAAAAAAGACCTGATGCAAAACAGGAGCGAAAAAGTCATGACGAAAACTTCGACAGCAGGTAAGTACTACTCGTTAAACCCAAAGGGAGCTTTCATCAGGAAACCATAGGGGAAAGCACATGGCCATCATTGACTTAGCCGCAAAGGACGCGGAGCAATGTCTGAATAAGGGCAAAGAAAGAATAGGGTGGGTTGTCGACAGGATATGGCGAAGAACGGCACCTCTTCAATGTTTCAAATACCTTGGTTCTGGTCACATGGTCTATAATCATAATGCGGTGATATGGGATATAAAAGAAAAGAGTGTACAAAGGAAGCACACTTGATTTTTTGCAAAGATACTGATTGAACACCAGATCTTGGGCACGTCTTGGTATCAGGGAAATCTCAAATCCTGCAGCTAAACCTACATTGCATTTCAATCGCCAAAAATCTACTTGAGCAGCTTGCGAGGGACTTGAAAACTGACTTTATGCTGCTGAGTGAAGAACAACATGATAAAAGCTCTGCATCATGGCATCCTGATGAAACTGGTACTGCCACCATCTGGGTCTGGAACAATGATTTTCAGGTGGAGAGTTGTGGATGGAATAATGCTTTTGTATGGGTTTGTTGCTCAGGGGCAACCTTTTTTGGTGTGTACCTTAGGCCGAACATCTGATATCATCCTTTCAAGCCAAGTTTAATACTTTGCAGTGCACCGTTTCGAACGCGTATGGCAAAGTTGAAGGACAAGGCTGTGTAGGAACTATACCGGAGCATTTTGAGATCTGATTTCTGGCTGTTTACACAGTTTTTTAAATACTTAGAGTCTTTACCAAGCTACCGAATTTCATTGACACAGGTCTATGAAACCCTGCACCAAATTTCGCTTGAATTGGAACCATAATGCGGTCAGAATAGAAATCGCGATTTTTTGCCTGGCCAATATGCCTGGTTCATGAACTTAACGGAGATATTTACTCAATACACCTTTCCTGAAAATTTGATGAAAATTGGAGCGAAATTGTAACCTTTAGCGTGATCAACAAAATGGCAGCCTCCAAAGGTCAGAAGGTACGCGCAATCCGCTATCATTATAGTAGCAACTTAAATGATGAATATTTTTCATGGAAACGTTTTTTTTTACAGCAGACCATTTCCCTTTAACAGTGCTTGACTTTCAAAAAGGGGTCCACGTCCCGTCGTTCCTCTCTGCGTTCTATGAATTTTAACGTATGTGAATTGTAATCAAACCATATCTGTGGGCGCCGCGCCAGCACTATCATGCGTTAGCAGAAGTGGGTGTGTATCCATACTCGTATTAAGTATTAAAACATATGCACACAAGACTTCAGTATCGACCGTACCGTCTCAGTAACAGTGGAAACATGCATGCACAATGGAGCAAAAACTTGAGCTTTGTAGTTGCGGAGGTCACAGAGAGATGGTGGTAAAAAAATTATGTGAACTTTATTCATGGACTAGTTTAAATTGTCTTCATTATTTTGGTTAGTAAGCAATTAAGTCAGCCTAATTATGCTATAAATGAAAACTATACCAGTAAGAAAATCGAGAAGCATTTATCTATTTGCGAGCAGAACAAGCGAATAAAAATACGTTCAACTGTGTCCTCACGGTATCTACCCGAGTATTTGTGCCCGAAGGCCGTTACGCCCGGGGCCTGCAGTTGAACTAATAATTGTTTGATTTATCATTCTGAGTGCACACTTGAGGTGTCAGCCCGAGTATTAGTGTCCCAAGGTAGTTGGTAGTAGTTAATTACTATATTCATAAATATAACTGCGTACTCAAGGCGTCAGCCGACGTATGAGCATCCTAAAGCAATTACATCCGAGGCCTGCAGTTATAGTCTTAATCGGTTGGCCTTTTCCAATTCCTTTTTCCCTGTGAACAACAAACATAATTGAACAAAGCGGATTAAATCGCAACTTTGCTGCTCCATTAATATTTTATATTCATACATATGCAGGTATAAGACCTTATTAACTAGCTCTGTAGTAAATTGATTAGTTTGGAAAAAATAATTCTTAAAATATAAAAAACAGCAAGGCTTGATTTCATTTAAGGCCCCTGCAGACTGTAGCTTGTTACCTTTTTTTGTGGATACAGAATAAAATTGATTGGCTCCACTCTTTCGGCATTTGCTTTTCTTTCCAAATGTGCTGGATGACTTTCTGAATAGCTTTAAAAACATTGCTGCCAACATATTTGATGAACTCCACTGGAATCTCATAGATCCTAGTGCTTTATTATTCTTTTGGGCTTTGATGATGGAACACACTTCATACAGAGTTAGTGGGGCCAATAGAGGCTCTTCGCCGACATCTATAGGCTCCGATGTTCTGAAGCTGTGCGGAGGATTAAGGAGGTTCTTGAAATATTATGCCCATCTTTCGTCAATCTTGATTCCTTCAGCGATGACATTGCTGATGTCATCACGGTAGAGCGTGGTTTTGGGCTGATAACCACGTTTCAGGCTTCTCACTACTTTGTATGCTTGCCTTGTGTTGTTACTCACTACATTTACATCTATACTTCTCAATTAGTTATCATAGTATTTTCTTTTCTTAATTCAAATTATCTTATTCGTTACTCTTCTGAGATTTCCATTATGTTTACTCTTTGTCGTAGTTTTCTTACCTATGTAATCCTTGTATGCCTGATTCTTTTTGTTTAATGTATTCTGGCACTCATCATCGAAACATTCATTTCTCTTGCACCTGGCTTGACGTCCAATCGTCTGTTCTGCTTCAGTCTTAAAAGCCGCCTTCACTTCCATCCAGAGTTCGTTGTTTGTTTTTAATGATGTGTCTGATAACATGGGAACCAGCTGGTTTTCAAGGGTCTCCGTGAAATTTTTGGCTACAGACGCCATTTGGAGCCTTTCTATATCAAATTTTCGTAGCGGGGTGGTCTTTGCTGAGTGTGCCTTTGACATACGACATTAATAGATTAATTTGATCAAGTAATAATTTGAGTTACAGTTGGCTCCTCGGTGTGTATGGACGTCTAGTATGCTCGAGGCCCATCGTTATTGGATCACAATAAAGCCGATCTGGTTTTATGTGTTGCTATCCAGTGATACCCAGGTCATTTTAATAATGCGCTGATGGGGGTTTCCAGGTGATTTGTAGAACGTTTCCTTCATTTCTTCATCCTTTTCTTTGGTCAGCCATTAATCAGCCAGATTTTGAAAAATTTTAACTTTTATACGGATCGCACAAAACTGTACATTGATTGCCTTAAAATAAATAACGTGCGATTTGAACTCCCTATCCACAATGAACGCCAGTCCAAATTCCCTTTTTTCAGTAAGCTTCCCACTTTTGAATATTGTGTGCGATCTCATGTCTTGAATGTCGTTTGCAGTCCAGTTCGTTTCCTGGATCGCCAGTATTTTTTTATATATATTGACTGGCCAGTTGTGAAAGGTGCTTAACAGCGCCAGGGTAATTGAGTGATCTGACATTCCAGGACCCAATGCCATAGTCCTTTTTTCGTTTGAGTGGCCATTGCCTTTATTTATTTTTTCCTCGATACTTAGCTAGCTGTTTTCAATCAAGAACAAATGCTTCGCAAACTTGTTCCCACAGTTTTTTCTTCACTTTCACGTCGGGAGTACTCTTTTAAACTTTTTTTATAAAGCGCAGGTCTTTTCTCGACTTCTTCAATCAACTTTTCGATGAAACTTTGTATAATCAACAATTGTGATTGGGGCCATGCCATATTCAAAATATAGACTCTCTGACGCCAAAGCACAAAGTGAACTGAACTATCGGCCAATACAGTCGGCCGATAGTTGACAGGCAGATTCGTTTATCGGCCGATACTGAATCACTGTAGTATGCACATATGCATTCTTCTCCATACTGATTAAGAAGCCAATCAAACTGTCGGCTGATAAAAAGTCTGCAGTCTGCGGTGCTCTTTACATTGATCACCTCTTTACTTTATTTGGATTAAAATACTGTAATGATGCATTACTTGGCCGTGACCGAAATATACTCACAATTTAGCCAAAGGGGCGAAAGGGCGAACTTGTAGGATCAGCAACCCTTCTGCAAAGAACAATGTAGCAGAGGATGCTTTCGTGAATATCGAACGACAAACCGTATGATGAATACATTGCCTACTGCAAGAAGAAGTATTTATGTAATTTCTGTAAGAAGAAGGGACATTTCGCAAAAAAAGTGCGGATCTCGAGAAGAAGCGAATAAGTGAACAAACGGGAAACCAAATAGGAAAGCATTTTCGACCACGGCACTCTCGACGATGGACAACGACATTCAGAAGGACAAGGCCACTTCATGATATCAAGACTGTGGAGCCAGCCAACACATGACGTCTCACCGAGAGTGGTTTATTCAGCTTGTTGAGTTGGACGAGCCCATCCCAATTTTGATTGGAGACTCAACCAGGCTAGATAGCGTTGCAGTCGGGAACTTCGAGATTGAAGCATTTGATGGTCAAAAGTGGTATCCAATGGTACTAGAAGATGTCATTTGCGTGGCAAACCTTAAATTTAATCTTTTCTCAGTGAGTCAGATGCTAGACAAGGGCCATGTACAGAAGGCAAACGGAAATGAGTCAAGGTTTTACAGTCTGGATGGCAGGGAAATTGTCGCAATAGCAAAGCGCAAAGGAAATCTCTACAGAATGATGCCCAGGAGAGAAGAAGGGACAAGTTTGGTGGCCGTGTCGATCAAAGTCTGGCACGAGCGACTTGCCCATCTAAATGTCAAGTATGTGAGGGACATACTGAAGAGGAAATGAATAAAATACATTGATGACTGGAATGACAATGTATTCACAGGATGCTCGTATGACAAGCTACATAGGTCCTCACACTCAAACAACCCCAAGACAGCTCAGCAACCGTTAACTTTCGTACACATCGAAATGAACATCTCGTCATTAGGAGGAGCGAAGTACTGGCTCATGTTCAAGGACGATTTCACTCACTACCGAACCTGTTACTTTATGAAGACGAAAAGTGAAACACCAGAGAAGATTGAATGTTACCTGAGACTCGTTGATAACCAGCTAGCGAGGAGAGTGAAAAGTCTGAGGTCCGACAACGGCAACGAACTGATAAATGCAAAAACCAAACAGATGATGGACAAATTGGGAATTTTCCACACCTTCACGAATGTACACACGTCAGAGGAGATTGGAATAATTGAGGGAGAAATGAGAATGATTGTCGAGGCAGCCAGAACAGCGTTACACATGAACGATTTGGACGAGAAACTGTGGGCAGAAGCAATGAACCATGTGATCTTCACGATCAACCAGACTGGAACCAGCAACGTACCAGGGAAAAGCCCAGCAGAACTTTGGTTCGGAAGAAAAATGAAGATTGAGAAGCTGCGATCCTTTGGATGTGAATGTTACGTGCTGGCATAAAAACAGAAAAGTGGCAAGATGGACAGAAAATCAGAATAGTGAATTCTGGTTGGCTATGATATTGATTCATATTCATATTGATGAAAGAGAAAAGAGAAATTATCAGCTCAGACACTGTGATCTTCGACGAGAAAAAGATAATACTGAGGCAAGGAACTGAACTTGAGACACAGGCACCAGAGGGCACACCTGAGAAGCAAGAAGAAAGCAGCAGGTAGACAGACGAAGAAGATGTGAATTGGGGAACTGAAAAAAGTGCTGAGGAGCCAAGCGACAACGAGAATGAGACACCAGCTCCAGAAGAAGAGTCAGGAAGGAGAGTTCTGCGAGATCGTTGGACTCGATCGGAGGGCATCCCGGTGAGTGAGGCACTTAGAGATGAGAAGTGGAGATGAGCAATGCAGAAGGAGTACGACTCGCTGATGGAGATGAAAACTTGGAAGTTGATGGACTGTCCAGAAGGAGCGAAGCCGATCACTTGTTGCTGGGTATTTCGAGAGAAAGTGGACTGTAGACTTTAGGCCAGACTAGTAGCAAGGGGATTTGTACAGCAGGAGGGAGTGGACTACATGGAAACTATCAGCCCAGTAGCTCACCATGCATCCATTTGCCTACTCCTAAGTCACGCAGCACCGGAGAAAATGAAGTTGGTATCGTTCGATGTGAAAACGGCTTTCGTGTATGGGAACCTGGAGCAGGACATGTCTCGTCATGTATAGCCTGAAGGGTTCGATGATGGAACCAGGAAAGTTTATAAGTTGAGCAAGAGTCTCTACGGACTTAAGCAAGCTCCGAGGATGTGGAACGAGAGGGTCACCACCCACTTTGAGAAGAAGATAGGCTTGATCAACACCGATTACGATCCATGTATATACTATAACAAGGACAAGAGCATTATGCTCTTGCTCTCCATGGATGATGGACTTGTAGCCGCCAAGGATGAAGAAGAAATATACAAACTCTTAGACGAGATAAGCAAGGAATTCGAGATAACATTCAGCAAGAAAGTACAAAACAAATTAACGTATTTAGGCATGGAAATCAATATCGACCAAGACGTTATCTTCGCGAGTCAGCCTCGCTAACGGAGAAGATCTTGAGAAAGATGAAACTCGAGCGGTGCAATCCAGCATTGATGTCCACTGAGCCAGGAATGATCAACCATAAGATAGACTTCAAGAACGACGAGGCACAACAACTATCGCAAGGCGATAGGGAGTTTGTTGTACTTAGCCACAATAACCAGGCCAGACATAAGCTTCGCCGTAAACTTCCTCAGTCAACTCTACAACAAGTCCATGAAGAGCCATCGGGCAATGGTGAAACGTGTTTACCAGTACTTGAGAGGGACTACGACAGCCAGAATTCATTTTGGAGGAGACAAGACACTCGTGGCCTACACCAATTCAGACTTTGGAGGAGACTCTGAGACAGGACAGTCAATGAGTGGTGTGTAAGTGATGAGAAGAGGGCCAGTAATCGGGTATTCACAAAAGCATCAACTGGTAGCGACTTCAACTGCAGAAGACGAGTACCGAGCAGCAGTGTCAGTGATTGACGATGTGTGCTGGATGAAATGATTTGCACTGGAACTTGGCATTCTAGAAGCTGATCTGCCGATCACTCTGTACGTCAACAATATGTCAGCAATACACATGCTACAAAATGCACACGAAGGAAAGACGACCAGAGGAAGGAACATCCAGCAACACATCGGTAACACCGTGGCACTGCAACACGTCGAGAGCAGCAAGCAGATCGCAAACATCCACACCAAGCCACTCAACAGAAAATTTTTTTGAGACGCTCCGCTGTAAATTGATCAGGAGTGTTGAGATTTAATCAACTGACAGCTGACCCGACCTAACCCAACCTTGACCCTATCTTTACCTTGCATTTACTGACAGAGAAAAGTAGTAGTCGGGAAATCATTTTAAATTGGACTGGCATTGTGACACTTTTAAAAACAAGGGTACCTACGAGCATTTTTTCAGTGCCGACTTTCCGGTGAGGGCATTTCTATTTCAAGGTGTATCAAACGTACAATTAAAATTCCACATAACTTACAAAACAACAGCAGTAAAATTATATAGCACTTCAATATTCAACGAACTTGCCAATCGACCTCAATTACAAAACCTTGTCAATTTAACCAGTACTTTGTCTAATCTTTGACTTAGAAACTTTCTTCGTTCAGCCTGTCCTTCGAATTGAAGCTCCATTCACTAATCCTATCCTTCGGATGTCCAGGCATTTTCTTGTTAATTGCCCAATCCTTGACCTGGTAATTGTTCTGTTGACACTTATTCGCTTACGTTGAATGTTCAAAAGGCAGTTGGGGTGAGGATATCACGCTTCACATGACGCGAATAAACAGTTTCATATGCGCGAATTAACCACGTGAAAATTTTCAGGTGGCAAAAAGCAATTAAGTTAATCCGTTCCTACGACCCAGTTTATGCGTCGATACTTGAAATATTTTGGAAACATGCGTTTCCGCCCCCAACGCAACAAAGTGCATTTGCATAAACACTTTAGGCATCAATATGCAGTTTTGGCGTTGGCAACGTATGAATAGCTTCAATGGCATACCCTCTGAAATGAGCTTAAGTGTTTAAACAATTCGCGAAGCACGTTGTCATTTTCCAACACTCGTATGTGTACATGCCACCCGACCCGACCTGCCCGGCGGACATGGCACAATGTTTTCTTCATCTTCTGGACTTTTCCGCTTCCAAGTGGAAAATGAGTGCTCCACCAATTTGATTTTCCGTTGGCGGATACGCGATTGAATGAGCACTTTCGAGGGAGTGGGAGTGTGTGTGTGCAGAGGAGGCTTTTCTTTGCTTGTTTTTACATAGATCGGATATTGTTCCACCGCGCGGAAACACATAATCCCCATTTTTGTGCTATAATTTAATTAGCTCTGAAATCAATATGTGGTATAAAAAGCAATTACATATTAGTGGCCGAACTAAGTCCTTTCTATCATTTCGAGCCCGCTATGAGTTCGCGTGCGAGACATTTTGCCAATATCGTTTAAGTCGTCTCCGAAGGGAATTTTTTAAGGATACTTAAAGCGCATCGAATTTTCTTATAACGGGTTTTCATCTAATTTGTGATTCAATGCTTGCAGACGGTAAAGATAGTTTGGTGCGCCGTTCTTGCTTGCGTTGACTACAAAGCAAGAAGAATTTCAAGAAATCGGTCGGTTGTGCGTTGCTAATCAGTAATAACGAGAAAATCGAGGAAAAAGTGAATCAAACCCAAAACCCACCTGCATTAAACTTTTACTTCATCTTCAGGCCTACGAATCAAGGATAAAATTCATTCCGAAGTCATCGCGATCCCACCGTCTATTATTCGCGGAATCGTCGCCGTGAGATAAAAATCGTGACATCAACATTGCCAGCTGAAAGTGCTTGAGAATTTTTGATTTCCGCGAATGAATAATTAAGTGTCCTTGCCTTAACTCATCGGTTTCAGGCTTCAAGGTGAAGGAGCCTCAGCTGCCGTGCCAAGGAACGTTAAACTTCGCCACTGTGTAAGTTAACTTCATTACCGTAGGATATCGCAAGACATCCCAAACGGCCCACGTTTCTATCCTTCATCATTGAGATTTCGTGAAATTAAAGTTTAAGGACATTTTTGTGGGTGACGAGTTGATATCGTAACTCGAGTGCTACAGTTGTCGGCAACTCGAACTCGAACACGATCTCTTCCAAATGAAGTTAATTATCAAATAATTTATGCGACATTTGATAAGTTGATTTGGCGGGAGGGTTGTTTTCTTTAATGGTGTTTAGCGGTTTCGTCGTAACAGCTTGTTGGAAATTATCGCCAGCGTCTTCAATATTAGATTTAACGCAGATTAGTCAATGTTGAGTTGATTAATTATCCTTAATCATAGGTGGAACGTGATGTGATTGAATTACGAGGTATCAGGTGGTTGTGGAAGGTTAGGAGCGAATGGAACACAGGTGGAAATATTTGGGGATCAGATGGAGATTACATTGAAATTATGATGGCATTAGAATGGGTGTGATATAGAACAATTTGCATAATCCTTGAACGTGATTAATGGTATATCGGATTCTCAAGGCGGCGCTGGGATATTAAAGATGAAGGCTGTGTGTTTAAAACTGTAATGTAAATTTAAGAGTATTGGGCTTACATCCTTTCTGAAGTTTGATTTAAACTTCCTCTATTATCTTCTTCATGATAATTGGCTATATCGTTATATAGCCACGCATTGTTGGTACTGTAGTACAAGGCAATTCAAATGACTATAACTTGGTGAATATAATGGTTTTTTGTTGAAACCAAGTTGATATTACCATTAATTTCCCTACCCAGAAAATTAAATTATAGTATATCGAGCTTAAGGGCGTCCTACTTTTTTGGAGATGTAACAAAATTGAGTGAACTTTGATCTTCAAGACATTTTCCAGACTATATGAATTAAAAATTGCCGACCACAGAAGCAGGGAAAACGTTTATTACTTGATCCCGTTTTAAGCATCTTAGTCCTGGTAATGTAATTGAGAGAAAAAAATTTTAAAAGAGCTCATCAAGGTATCTTTTATAACGATAAAAAGTTGTTTTGTGCGCGTGTTGCAAACCGCACATAAAACTCTTCGCGTTAGTAGGCAACTAAAATAATGAAGTAATTGAACACTTTTATAACTTTTAATAACTACTTTATTGATAAATTGATAAATTCTTCTTTACTTATAACTTAACTCCACAAAATTCTTTATTCAACTCGGGCAAAAATACAGGCCTTTCCAATAAGAGGTGTTATTTTGATACTAAAAGAAAAATCCCATTTTTTTTATATAAATGATCCAATCTTTATTTCATTATAAAGAAAAAGGTATGCCGTTAATAGTGAAAAATAACATCAGCCAAATGACCACCAAAACCACGCTTACAGGACCATATCCTTTTCATAAAATTTTTTACAACCAAATTGCAAAGTGGCTGCCCTATGTCCTCGATAGCCTCACGAATTCCATCTTTGAGGTCTTGAATTGACGCTGGGCTGTTGGCGTAGACCTTTTCTTTCACGTGACTCCAAAAGAAGAAGTCGCAAGGTGTTAAATCACAAGATCTCGGTGGCCGGTCCGGAAACTTTTCCCGTAAAATATCAATGGTTTCGTTGCTTGTGTGGCACATACCGCCGTTTTGTTGAAAATAAACGTTGTCCAGAAGTAAGGTCCAATGACTCCGCCGGACCATAAACTGCACCAAACAGTCCTAGGTTGAGGATAAAGAGACTTTTCAACAATAGTTTTTGGGTTTCCCGAGCCCCAGATGTGACAATTTTGCTTGTTAACGAAGCCACCGAGGTGAAAATAGGCCTCATTACTCAAGATGATTTTTCGATGGAATTCCGGATAATTTTCATGCATTTCAAGGACCCAATCAGCAAATGCACGACATTGTTGATGATCGACCGGCTTGAGTTCTTGTGTTAACTGAACTTTATAAGCCTTATGACCCAAATCTTTATGCAAAATACGGTGTAATGACGTTTGTGGAATGCCTAACTCCAAAGAACGACGAGGAATGGACAAATCTGGGTTTTCTTCAACACTTTCGGCTACAGCAGGAATATTCTCGGCTGTTCTTGAATGACATGCACGGGTTTTGTTCTTCTCATCACCAATTTCTGTATTGCGGTCCGATAAGGTGCTTCACGATGAGCAAAAACTGTTCGAGTCTTACGAACCGTCTCTGTCAAATATTCACAAATTTCATAGTGAATTTTAATAATTTCAATGCGTTTTTGAAGCGTGTATCGTTCCATTTTTATTCATGACGTAGTTTTTGCTTGTCAGGTGTCAAAAAATGACTCAACAGTGGGTTTCTACCAAAATAGCGGGCTATTCAAAATAACACCTCTTATTGGAAAGCCCTATACATTTAAGTTATTGCAAGTAAAACCTTTAACCGTCTTTAAATTGTGGTACTTTAAATTTACTTGTAAAATGGAAATGGTTCGCAATTTCGATGATTTAGCGGTTACACTATCCAACAGCAACAAGAGGGTACATAAAGCTTTTGAAATGTTTGAAAACCAAATCGCGTCTATTCGTGGATAATTATCAAACATTCAGCATCATAATCAGAATGAAGAGCTCAAGAAATCATCGTTATTTCAAGCAAGAACGTTGAAACTGTTGAAAAGTCATAGCGCAATTCTGAATAAAATGGCGTTCTCATTAGGAGGCTTGAAAAAAGAAGAGGAATCATCGGAGATTCTGTCAAAAGTGGGAAAGATTGAAGATAGACTAAACACAATAGAAGAAGGGATGCAGCGATATCACCAAGATAGTACGATTCTTGGAATGTCGCATAGTGAACCGACTCAAGCAAAGTTACCAGGAAGAACAACTAGTGAGCCGGAGAAATTTCTACATACGTCTGAATACGCCCCAAAACCCAATTTCGTTTATAAATTGCGAACATTCTAGTCCGAAGAAGATGGGAAGTAAAGAATTCAGCGGTTAAAACGTGTGAACTCAAACAATGTTCTATGTTCCACAAACAAGCAGTCGGATTACCGAATTTTTTTATGCAGAAAGCTCCGAATAACTGCAATGCATCTAAAATCTAGAAGATGATTGAAAATGATCTTTTAATCAAAGATTGCAGGGTTAAAGTAATACCACAGCAGAGCAAACAATAATAACCGTGCCGCCGGAATGGAGGTTGGGTGACGGGCTAACTCTCCGTCCCTGGAAAACCTTTAATTGCTTCGAAACCTACAGATAGGCCTCGGAATGGACTGAACTCACGGCAATGATCTCGCAAACGGAAAAAGGACTATGGCATTGGATCATGGAATGTCAGATCACTCAATTACCCTGGCGCTGTTAAGGATATTTTACAACAGGCCAGTCAATATCAATTAAAAATACTAGCAGTCCAGGAAACGAATTGGACTGGAAACGACATTCAAGACATGAGATTGCACACAATATTTAAAAATGGGAAGCCTACTGGAACGAGAATTCGGAGTGGCCTTCATTGTGGATAGGGAGTTCAAATCGCACGTTATTGATTTTAAGGCAATCAATGAACGGTTGTGTGTGATCCGTAGAAAAGCGAAATTTTTCAAAATCTGGCTGATTAATGTTCACGCCCCGACCGAAGAAAAGGAAAAAGAAACGAGGGAATAGTTTTACAATCACCTGGAAAGACTGGTCAACTCATTGCCCACAAACGACACAAAAATTATTCTGGGTGATTTCAACGCTAAGGTTGGCAATGAGCAATCTCATCGGGGAACGACTGGAGGATATAGCCCCCACGATGAAACAAATGACAACGGCCAGCGCCTGATTGACTTTGCATGTAGCAGAAATCTAGTCATACGTTCGACTTGCTTCGTACATTGACGCATTCATAAAATGTCCTGGGTATCATCGGGTGGTAACACACAAAACCAGATCGATGATCTTTTGATCCAACAACGTTGGACTTCGAGCATACTTGATGTCCGTACATACCGAGGAGCCAATCGTAACTCAGATCATTACTTGATCAAATAAACTTATCGATGTCGAATGTCAAAGGTCTATTCAGCAAAGACCAGCCCGCTACAAAAAGTTGACATCAAACTGCTCCAAACGGCAACTGTGGCCAAAAATTTCATGGAAACCCTCGACAACCAGCTGGGCTTATCGGACGCATCATTAAAGATGAGTGACGAGCTCTGGATGGAAGTGAAAGCGGCTATCAGGCCCGAGGCTCAAAAGACGCTTGGACATCAAGCCCGGCGCAAGAGGGATGATTGGTTTGATGATGAGTGCCAGAATGCGTTAGATAAAAACAATGAGTCGTACAAAGAATATGTAGGTAGGAAAACCAGGACGAAGACAGAACACTATGCAAATCTCAGAAGATTAGCGAATAAGATAATTAGGATTAAGAAAAGAAAATACTATGACAAACAATTGAGAAATGTAGGTGTAAGTTTAGCAAGCAACAATACAAGACAAGTATACAAAGTAGTGAAAAGCCTTATATAATCGCTGATGAAATCAAGATTAAGGAAAGATGGGCATCATATTTCAAGAACTTCCTTAATCCTCCGCATAGCTCCAGAACATCGGAGCCTATAGATGTCTCCGGAGAGCTTCCATTGGCCCCACTAACCCTGGATGAAGTTTGTTCCATTATCAAAGCCCAAAAGAATAATAAAGTGCCGGGCATTGATGAGATTCCAGTGGAGCTCATCAAATATGGTGGCAGTAGTGTTCATCAAGCTTAGCAAAGCAAAATCATGCAGTACATTCAGCAACAAAAATATATGCTGAAAGAGTGGGGCCAATCAATTTTATTCCCTATCCACAAAAAAGATGACAAGCTACAGTGCGAAAATTATAGAGGCATATCACTACTTTGTACGGCGTTTAAAATACAGTATTTTCTAAAATCTTAGAAAATAAAATCGGGTCATACGCCAACAGTATTATTGGGGAGTATCAAGGTGGTTTTAGGGCAGGTAGATCAACAACAGGCCGATTGTTCACAGTCAAGCAGGTACTTGAAAATGCTGGGAGTTCAACATAGACGTACACCAAATTTTCGTTGACTTCAAGCAAGCAAACGATAGTATTTACCGTAGCTTACTATACCAAAACATACTTGGTTTTGGCATCCCAGCCAAATTAGTCCATCTTACCAAAATGATAATGACGTCAACAATCTCCCAAGCCCGCATCAATAACCAACTCACCGATGCCTTTGACACAAATATTGGACTAAAGCAGGGAGATGGGCTGGCCCCATTGCTATTCAATTTGGCTCTGGAGTATGTCATACGGAAGCTACCTGTCGAAATGTGAGGTACATTACTATACAAGTCGAGCCAAGTAGTGGCCTATGCGGACGACATCAACATTATGTCACGGTCATTAATGACTGCCAAAGAGCTCTTCCTGAAACTCTACAGCGAAGCAAAACTTGTAGGGCTACAAATCAACGAAAATAAAACAAAGCTCATGACGCAGTCGAGGAAAAATACCTCAAATGCTGTAGCAACCACGGAAGTCACCGCAGTTGCAGAA
Organism: Odontomyia ornata; assembly: GCA_963969285.1. NCBI lineage: Eukaryota > Metazoa > Arthropoda > Insecta > Diptera > Stratiomyidae > Odontomyia > Odontomyia ornata. Next base: position 38,916,701 of record OZ017742.1, read on the forward strand.
ATTAAGTATTAGCGCCCCACGTTGGGCGCCATATGTTGCTACCACGGAAGTCACCGCAGTTGCAAATATTAGGAATTCGCAGAGGGGTGTGTAGCCCCGGGTGGCATACTGAGGCCGGCTAGCGCTCAGTCGTGTCGTGGGACTTCCGGGACACCTTCTGCTCGTGCTGAGCCACCCTACATACAATAACTAACACAAAGGGAAAAGAACGGGAAAGGAGGAGGTCATTTCAAGAAATGAAAAATATGGTTTCTAATGTGACATGGCCGTTTTATTTACCAAAAATCCAAAATTTATATAAAAACAATTCGCAAATTTTACAAAAAAACAAGTTGGGTAAACAGACCTACGGTCATGTCAGAAGGGTTTTGTATTCAATTTACAAAATGCAGTCACCAGATCGAATAAAATCAAGAAACGATTTTATTGGAGAAAATATGAAATTTGAAGATCATACTATTATTAACAAAGTTGAACGAATTTCGTGTTCTGAGATTTTTGTTGTTGTTATACTCATAAATATCTCCCTTGATAATTATTTCCGATATCCATTCGCTAGGGAGGAAACACATTTTTCATGTATTTCCCCCCTGTGCCCCACTGAAGCAAAAACTGACAGTTTAACAACTGTTTTGAAAAGCTCCCATGAAAACTTTCATTTCATACTCATACCGGCTACGTTTGATGAATTTTTATTTTCAGGAGCCACTTTCCTGTACTGTTATCATCGATTAATGGCCAATTTTTTCGAATCCTAGAATGGTTACAAAGCCCTTTTGCTAGAAGCTCTCTCCCGCCTCCTTGACTTGCTTCGCTTATGAGTATTAATTGTAGGTACTCATCTTCAGTCATTCATTCAATTGAATCAAGTGTTCAAAGCATGCACCTTAAACGTTGAAGTTGGGAAAAAATAACTCAAAATTATTCAACCTTCGCATTTAAAACAACCACAATTTGGTTTAACGATTACTGATACCACTACCTAAACCGATTCTCAAAGATATTCATGACACCTATCATTCCTGAAATTTTCATGCAAATCCTAGCAAAACTGTAGTGTCTGAGTCGGTAAAAAGCGCATGTTGTTCCATAGCCATATGTTGCCATAGTAATAAATGCAGCGCATATTGTTCCATAGTAATACAGGAAAATTCAAACCGCTATAACTTCGCTAAATATGATTCAATCTATATGAAACTTTCAGAATGGATCAACCTTATGAATAGTCATCTATGTACTGAATTTCATAGAATTTAAGGGTACCGTTAAGATTTTATTCAAGAAAACATAAAATCGATAAATCATACTATTACTAACAAAGTTGAGTGAATTGCGACTTCTAACGTATTTGTTGTTGTTGTACTCACCAAGGCCTACATTCCTGATTTTTTTCAGATTTTTCGGATCACTGGTGTCCAATCGCGAGGGGGGGGACACAAATTTTTCGTGTATTTCCTCTCCCTGTGTGCTCCTCGAAGCAAACTTTGCCAAACTAAGACCTGTTTTGAAAAGTTCTCATCAAGACCTTTCATTTGATACCCATATCGGCCACCTTCAATTTTCGGGGGGTCACTCCCCTATATGGGGAGACCCCCCTTCAATACCTTATAAAAATTTTTTTGGATTCGAACTTTGAAGAGAACACCACTTCACACCTACATACAAAATTTGATGTTTCTAGCTTATGTAGTTTCCGAGAAAAACTGCTGTGACACACAGACGGACGGACGGACGGACGGACGGACGGACGGACGGACAGACGGACAGACGGACAGACAGGACGCGATTTTAGAAGGGTTTTGTAAAATTATTTTACAAAACCCTAAAAAGGAACTAATTTACAATCAAATCTGCCCCTTCAAAATTGGATTTAAACAAATAGGGATTAATTAAATATACAAAACTATGAAAAATAAAGTAATTTGAAACAATGCAAAAAAGTAAAGAAAATAATGCAAAAAAAGGTAAAGGAAGGATCAAATCTATACTCACTTACTTTCCTACAAAACTCCGAGCGCTCGGGGAAAGCCAAAGAAAGAAGCGGGGGGCCTCTGAAAACTAAAGGTGAAGTCTCTGGAATATACAAAAAAAAAGATTCAAGAGGGATGGGAAAACGGCCACCTTTTGTAATTTCCACACTGGCTTGTTTGAACTGTATAACTTCTCACTCTTATCCTCCGGCACTGTATTTTTGTTTCTCTTCACTTTAGAATAGAATTTTTTTGAAATTCACCGTTTTTTCTTTCTTTCCTTTTTTTCACTCCTTCTTAATTCTTTTGGTTATCTATAAATTTCATTTAGTTCACAACACACTTTGAATTAGTTTGTGTCCTCGTTAAAAGTATATTCTGTCACTTAAACATTAAATTCTTAAACTCCAAATTAAAACTATTTTCCCCCGAAAATTCAACCCCAAATTAAAATCCCCAAAATGCAAGTCAAGATACACTTTCGATTAACAAAAACTCTTCTTCACACCGCCAAAGGAACTTCTTCCACTTTCTAACTCGCAACGGACCCCGAAAAATTCACACCCAAAGTGCTCACACTTCTTTCCGACGTCAAATACTGACTGACCCCGCATTCAAGCACCCAACCCCGCATTTTACCTTCCCAAATCAGATTCCGCAATCCTTTTCATTTTTAAATTACCGCTGCTGCCTTTGGGTAACGTAATCGAAGTTCATTACACTTCGATCCCGCTACCCACACATCTTTTTTCCCGTATCGACAATCACAATAGTATCCATTGACTTGCATATATGGCGATTTACATCCCCAAGAATCGCTTGATTGAATGCAAAGTGTCACATATACATTACGAAAACTATTGATTTTGCCGATACCCCAAAAAGAGTGCTTCCGTGTGCCCGGGGGAACTTGAACCCAGGGTTCAGGCAGACCCTCGATCGAGAACTCACGAAGCGGCTAACGGTGCCATGGATTGTCGATCTCCCATTCATCTCATATGCAACTTCAACGATGCATTTGGGTATGAGATTGAATTTTGTTAGTAGGGGAACGTGAATTAATTTTTGTTAGTTTGTTAGTAGGGGAACGTGAATTAATTTTTGTTAGTATAAAAAAATAAAATTTGTTAGTGGGAACTAGTGAATAGAATTAGTTAGTATGAAGGAAAGGAATTCGGTTTTGTTGAGGAAAAGGTATCGAATGAAGTTTTGTTAGTGGGAATTAATGAATGAAATGTTGTTAGTGGGAAAATTGAAATTATTAGTAAATATTATATTATTTTAGTTGGAAATAAGGGAAGAGGGTAGGATTGTGATGATGGGGAGGTAAAAATTATAAGGAAATTGGAAAAATTTTAATAAAATTAAATAAAGGCCAGGGAAAAATGCATAAATGCCCAGAGGAAGATGGAGGTGTTACGGCGGCAATTTGAAGTTGCGAATGGGAGGAAGTTGGTATGCCGGAATTCGCAACAATACACAAAATATCACACTTGGCGAATACAGTATCGAGAATGCTAGCAAATTTGTGTATTTAGGCGCCAAAATAACGAAAACGGGCAATGAAAGAGACGAAACACGCCGGAGAATGCAGCTCACAAATAAAGTATTCTATTCAGTATTAACGATCTTGAAAACCAGCTGCATGCACAAGAGAACAAAGCTCCAAGTATACAAATCTGTGATAAGTCCTGTGTTATGCTATGGGTGTGAAACATGGACCCTAACCCAAGCATCCGCAAATATATTGAATGCCTTTGAGCGACGGGTCCTGAGGCGAATAATCGAAGCGAAGCTGGATGAGGACCAAAGGCGAATTCGATACAACCATGAGTTTATGAAATTTTGGACGATCCGGAGGTCTCAACGATTATAAGACTGCGGAAGCTGCAATGGGCTGAACACATGAATCGTATGGACGAACAACGGGTATCCGTTGGTATTCGCTGGGAGAACTGAAGGCCGGCGGCCAGTGGGGAAAACGAGGAAACGCTGGTCTGACTCGGTCGACGAAGACAGTTCATCGCTGCTCGGATTTCGGAATTGGATGACGCGGTCAATGGACCGAGACAGTTGGAGGGGCTGTTTGCAGGAAGCGAAGGCCCGGAAGGGGCTGTAGTGCTAAGAAGAAGAAGAGAAGAAATGGAAACGTTTTAAATGGCTTAACTTGGAAGTATTTAAAAAAATTTCCTACGTAGGTCAAAAGTGGTGCTTCTCAAAATTTGCAGTGCAAGAAAAGGGGGCCTACCTATACAGGGGGGTGATTTAAAATATATTTTTTTTAATTTTTGTAGCCCTCTAGCAGCCAAGCTTCTCAACATATTCCGATGAGACTTGAAACTATAAGTTATTGAGCTAAGTTCATTTAACCTGTAAAAAAATTATGTAAATCGGATGACAAATAAAAAAGTCCAATTAACAGCTTAATATTTTTAGCAGCCGTTTTCAATAATTATTCAAAATGATGGCCCCTGATGGTTTAGAAAAGAATTGAAAATGTATATATTAATGGTAAAACAAGTGCTGATTAAACTTTTACGGAAATCTTATGAAATTAACTATTTCAGCTATTTAAGCCGGCAAGTTATCACTTTTGTATGGTAACGACTGTACAAAGGTGATAACTTGCCGGCTTAAATAGCTGAAATAGTATAGTTTGTATGGTAACCACTGGTAGTCCTCGTGGCTTAGTGGCTAGAGCACCGAGTTCGTAATCCAAAGGCCTCTGGTTCAAGTCTCGTTGGCGTCAACGAGATTCAATTCGAGCGCTTCTTCGGGCGGACTATAAGCCTGTTCAGTTATGATACGTGCTGGTTTAAAATCAGAATGTATCGCAGCTAATGATCATATCACCTTGTGGAGTGCAGATACATTCGATCATGACAATGGGATACTTTAACTACCTCTAAGCGAAGGCCCGAAAGGGGCTGTAGGGCTACAAAGAAGAAGATGGTAACCACTGTGAAATGTGCAAACACCAAATGTGAGAAGGAAGAAACCTGTAATTTTATGTTTATAACAATTTTTTATCCGGCGATTTTCAATATGTGATCCATACGTGTGCAACTCAATGTAATTATCAAAATATTTGCGCCTCTATAAAGGGTCTCTAAATACGAACGTCAGCGGATTCTTCTTATGTTAATAAATACCCAAATGGTGCTACGAAAATTGCAGTAAGAAGTCTAGTAGTAGGCAAGCTAAATTCTTTTTCAAAACCTTACGATACAAACGAGAAATTATTTTTTCCGGCTGGTGCTGCCAACGGGGATTTTTCAAGATTGTCGCGGAACTTAATTTTGTTCAGGTGGGCAAAAGCTTCAATTTTCATTAAGCATATGTACATGCAAAGACGTTGGTAAATGGATTTTATGCTTGAAAGCTTAGTGGACAGCAACAACAACAAACAATTATAAAGGTGCTCTTTGCCTTGTGCAAGTTTATTGTTTGTTCTCTTCGAGCATTTTACCTCTCCTTTAATTTGGCCGATCAGCGGGTAAACTTACACGCTAGAATACGAATACATACTCGTATATGATCTGCCTAGATGATTTAAATGAAATATATTCATTTTATCTGAACTGAACTAGTGCTTAAGAGTTGTTGTTGCATATTAGAAACTTTTCAATACCTAGTTAAAGCTTTGATCATAAGAACATTTGTTTTCCAACAGCACTGTTCCCCTCCTTGTTTGGGGTTTTCTGGCTGGTAGCTTTGGGCCCCAGATAGCCCCTGAAAAATGGGCGTGAGCTCCACTCGCTAAGCCAGTGGGCTCCCAAAGCCGCCAAGCGAGAATTCGAATCACCTAATATGTTCCTCTTATTACCTATGCACCCAATTCTTGCCGGGAACGTAACGCAGTTGCGAGGGGGACACAAAGAGGAACCAAAAAAAAAAGAAACTACCTCCTTCTGCCATCGAACCACCAGGTTTGTTTTCTACGGCTTCTCCTACTTACCTCCTCCCGAGTCAAGATACCGCTGAAAATTAAGAAAAATTGAGAAGAAAAAAAACAAGGGAAAAAGGAAGCGGCAATATTTAAAAAAAATACTAAATCATGAAATGACTCTAGTTTAATATTAATTCTTGTGTTCCAATCTACAACGCAAATTCTTTCTCCGCTATACCGTTGGGGGCCCCTTTGTGCTACCGTTTGCTCACCTTTTCCGTACTGGACCCCCCCGTTCCGCAGAACCACGATTGTTGCGTGGGTTTGTTAGTTCTTGAGAGTTGCGGGTTTTGCTTTAAGTCTTCTTCACACTCGAATTCACCAAAATGATGAAGAAAATTTACGGTCCGACTAAAGTTGCGAGTTTGGTCTTTAATTCCCTTCCCCCTCGAATTCCCCAAAACTTGTCTTTCAAACAAAAGCACGCTCCCAATGATTTCAATCAATCGCAACCCTCTGCATGGGTAACCCGAGAATTGCCTCTTACTCTACGCTTACCTTGCGGCTTAACCGCCTTTCACTGTCATAGTAAGAAATATTCACTATTACTCCACTGAATTTTCTTTTACTTATTTTTTTCCGGTTTCATACTCACTAAATATCTAGTTCACACTATTCCATAAATTGCTGCACGTTCGCGGCTATAATCTTTACGCGTGCAAGTTTACCACCAATATTTATTTCCTCACAAGTACTAAATTCTTTAGATCACTAATTCGACGGAAGATCCGGATCTGAAAAACTTTCGCGATCACTTCGCCCGTGAATTAACCACCGGCCAAACACTTGTTTTACTCCCTCATATAGATCACTCACAACGGGGGTTGTCCGCTAATCAAAGGGGGCGATGACCGGTCATCCACCTTTCTTTTCCAAGTCCGAATTAGCAACAAAGTCTTCTGGTCACAGTTTCCCAAACTGCGTCTACTTGTCCTAAGCGTAACCTCCAACCGATCTCGAAGCGATAAATAGATCATCGCAATTAGTTCGAGTCTCGAACGATTCTTGAACTTGTTTGCTGTGATAAGACAGAGCTGACGTTTGGACTGATTGTTTATATTTACAAACGTGTCGTGCTCGCAGAATCTGATCCGAATAAGAAGTTTGATCGCATGAAATAGTTTGAAGTCGGAAGTATGAAAATCTGTTCGCGTACAACACGCCTAAAAGCGATTTAACCGCGTGTACGGGTAAGTGAGGGATGAAACGTGCTGCCGGCGCCCACACTGATAAAGAGACTTTCAAGCGTGATGTCGAATCCATCCGTGACAGGTAATACTAATTTAATATTTAGATTGTTTACATCACTTAAATTCATTGACGTGTTGTCGGCTCCCTGTAGACTTTTAGTTGTAAAATACAACACTTCCGTCCTTGATATGGCAGAGTGTTCTCTCGCGAAATTAGATTCGTTTACGAGCTTAGCCATCCACCATAGTATGTTATTCGGGAGTGATAGTGCTGCCTCCATCCTTTCCGGGTACGAGAAGAGCCAATTTGGGTCTCACCCATATTCCTGAAAGCGAGGATGATCGGAGTATCGTATGCTTGACGCTGTTGCTGTCAGGGTCCAGTACTTTCCACGACGTCTCTTTGCTCCGACGATGGGTTGTGATTACATAGATTTAAAAGGTAAAGTTCACAATAGTAATTACATCCACGTGTTAATTACGTTACATAGTAGACACTACGCAAAGCGATAACCTAGGCTTGGAAAGGTTTTTTTTGCCTTCTGTTTATTATTATTTAGTGCCAGCTAAAATCTCGACTGGCAGCCCGATGCTGAAAAGGAGGCAGTTTCACTTGTTACAACATTTTTTAAAGGGTCACTTTTACGTATTGCGGAAACATCCTTGAAAACACTTTAATTTTGCATGAGATTTGGAGAGATGATTATGTTTGATATGTTGATAGAATTTCTATGTTACAGCTTCTGTAGCATCTGATAAATCTTGCTGGTACGTACGCGCAGACAGGTCTTGATTCTGGTAGTACTTGGCGAAAAAGTTTTACACCACTTTTAAAAATAGATCATCGCACATACAGCCTAGAGTGCCCTTTCCAATTAAAATTTTAGCTGCATATATGTATGTTCTATCTTATCATCTATAATCATTAATATAGAGAAAGGGAAGGAAGTAGTTTAGTTAAAGGTAAGAAGTCGCATTCACTCATCATTTCATCTTTCAAATAAGCTTTCTCTTATATCTCCACCATCATTCATCCTAATGAACTTAATGTTGAGCGGAACTAATTGACACGTTGCCACCACTCAAGCTAAAGGTGAACGCTAATCCCCATCTAATTCCTTGCAAGACCATGTTCAAACATATTCATTACAATCTGAATGAAACCTCTAAAAAACTCAAAAATAGAACGTTCACCAATCATTCACCAATAAATGTGTCAGTTTTATGTCTTAGCGTTAAATCAATTATTCCATTTGCTTGTCAGTGGAAATGAAACGAAATGCATGGAGCGCGCACCTCGCCCACACAGGGGTGAAATCGTGGGGCAGGCAGGCTGACTCGCCGCTTCGCGAACCCGCTGACTGTTTGGCTGAATTTGTTGGCAATATGGTTTTGCAATTACTACAATGAATTCTTTACATCGCGTAAATGGATAACAACGAAATGCTTTAATCCAATTTGGGATTGTTTGAGGGAAATGTTGTGTATGCGAGTGCGAGTTGAAATGAGAGTCCTCCAAAAGATCGGAAATATCGCGCCAATGATTCAACGCACGTTAAATATTTAAGTTTGCCGATGGGGGAGGTTGAAGTCGGTTGGGGTGGGATGAGGGTGGTCCGTGTAACGATAAAGACGACAGTGGCGCGAATTGGGGTTTATGGGTCACGAATCCATAGAGCTCGTATGGACGTGTTATGTACCTATTGAATTTTATGTTACTTGCTCTTAAGAATGTACTTAAACTTACATATCCTTAATGATGGCGTTGCAAGTGTGTACTTGGCTAAACTCGAGAGCTTGTCTGTGTGCTCATCTTTCTTCGGAAGAGACTTGGCGTGGTCTGTAAACATCGCATCAAACCGCAAGCAACCAACTTTCCAAAGCTGATTGAGTACATTTATTATACGATCGGGAATTTTATTGATGCTTTTGTGAGCTACAAGGCTGCGATGTATTATAATTGAAATGTATCATACATGCATAATTTGCCAGGGCTGCCAATTAGTTTCAAATTTGACGATGTCGATATTTTATTCCATAAATAAATCCAAATACTTCAAGAATGTCGTACTCAACAAACTGAGTGGAAAAAATTTAACTCTACATTGTATATCAGAGCACAATAAAATTAAAGGTATGAGGGCATAGTGGCAATACAAGAAAGGATACTAAGTACAATATATGTACAAGAATTAAGGGAAATTTCATTTAGGACTCAAATCGTCCAATGCGTCTTTTTTCAATAATCAGTGGCGGCACGTGAGAAATATAACTGTGAGTTCTGCATGTAATCTCTGAAGTTCGTGTGATTTAAAATTGAATAACAATGTAATGCACATGTAAAACCTGTTTTTCCTTTTTCTCTTTCCGTGGCTATATTTTTATTTTTTTGAAGGCATTACTTCGACTGTTGGCAGTTTTAATAATAATAAACACGAATAAACAAAAAAATATTGATTTAAACATGAAATGTACTTACAATTAACGAAGCAGAAATGGATGAAGATGAAGTAAGGCGAAACAGTGAAAAGTGGCTTACGATTAAAATTCACTTCACACGTTTTATACAAACTACTGGGCAATTATAGTCAAAACTAAACTAATTACATTGAAACTAATATACATTGTAAGTCCAGTTAAAAATAAGCTTGCTAGGAAATCAAAATTGTTTGTGAATAAGTTCAAGACGGCGATTCTTAGCAGTGGCGAATTTATCGATAAACCTTTCATTGAAGTTCCCAATTTCAGCAATCAAATGTTTTTCTATAGAAATCATAGCCAATGCAGTCAAACGTTCTTCCGACATTGTATTTCTCAAAAAAGTTTTAATGCGCTTCAAGGTTGAAAAACTCCTTTCTGCTTCAGCGGTGCTCATAGGTGTTGTTACCAGGGTTTCCAGCAATTTTTTTGTTTCCCTTAGTGGTTCATTTAAATTATTTTTCAAGATGAATTTGAGCAAGACATGGGCACTTGACATTTCTCGACAATCACTTCTTGAATAGATGATTGATAATTCTGTTCTCAAGCGTTCTCGCTCCAATGTAGGATAGGCGGCACATGTAAAATTTAGCTCTGGGCCAGGGAAATTCAATTGATATTCTCTGAAGCGGTTCGAGTCAAAAAGAGAAGCAGTAACAAGGTGTCCATCGAATGCGAATCTATCTTTGATAGCATTTAAAATTACATCACAAACTTCTAACGCAGCAAGGCGATGGCTCTCAGGACTATCATGAATGCGTCGTTTTTTACCCTGAAATGTATTTTCCATATCATTTGCATGGCACGCTTCGTCTATGATATTATCAATTTGATCGCGGATATTTTGAATATTTTCCTCAAAAGAAACAATATTAGCTTTCAATTGAACCGAGTCAGCTTCTTGCCTCTGCATTTGGTTAAAAAGTATATCTACATGAGGCATAACATAGTGGAAAAAGGTTAGCCAGAAAATAAATTTGCTATCTTTCAACATGCGGCGAATACCTGAAGCTGCACTGCAAACTGTTCTATCAGTGAATTCATCTTCTATGGTTTCCATACATTCAATTAAGCTTATCGTATACTCGTATACAACATTAACTATTCTCACATTGAAATTCCATCGCGTTGATGCACCGTGGGGATTTTTTCGTTTTACGATTCGATCAAGTACAGCAATTCTCAACGGGGAGCTGTTAAAAAATCCCGGTAATTCTTGCAAATTACCATAAAACACTCGCACCTGTGAATTCGAATATGCCGCATTTTTGACGATTAAATTCAATTGATGCGCATAGCAATGTATGAAATGTTCAAAATTAAATTTCTTTTTAGGGTTTTGTAAAATAGTTTTACAAAACCCTACTAGTTTCGCGACCAGTCTGTCCGTCTGTCCGTCCGTCCGTCCGTCCGTGTGTCACAGCAGTTTTTCTCGGAAACTACTTAAGCTAGAAACATCAAATTTTGTGCGTAGGTGTAAAGTGGTGATCTCTTCAAAGTTCAACTAAAAAAAATTTTTCTAAGGTATTTAAGGGGGGTCTCCCCATACAGGAGAGTGACCCCTCGAAAAAAAAATTTCATTGAAGGTAGCCGATTTGGGTTTCAAATGAAAGGTCTTGATGAGAACTTTTCAAAACAGGTTTTAGTTTGGCAAAATTTGCTTCAAGGAGCGCACAGGGAGGGGAAATACACGAAAAATTTGTGTCCCCCCCCCCTCGCGATTGGACACCTGTGATCCGAAAAATCTGAAAAAAATCAGGAATGTAGGCCTTGGTGTGTACAACAACAACAAATACGTGAGAAGTCGCAATTCACTCAACTTTGTTAGTAATAGTATGATTTATTGATTTTATGTTTTCTTGAATAAAATCTTAATGAAATTCAGTACACAGATGTCCATTCATAAGATTGATCTATCCTGTAAGTTTCATAAAGATTGAATCATATTTAGCGAAGTTATAGCGGTTTGAATTTTCCTGTATTACTATGGAACAATATGCGCTGCATTTATTACTATGGCAACTTATGGCTATGGAACAACATGCGCTTTTTACTGACTCAGCCACTACAGTTTTGCTAGGGTTTGCATGAAATTTTCAGGAATGATGGGTGTTATGTATATCTTTGAGAATCGGTTTAGGTAGTGGTATCAGTAATTGTTAAACCAAATTGTGGCTGTTTTAAATGCGAAGGTTGAATAATTTTGAGTTATTTTTTCCCAACTTCAACGTTTAAGGTGCATGCTTTGAACACTTGATTCAATTGAATGAATGACTGAAGATGAGTACCTACAATTAATGCTCATAAGTGAAACAAGTCAAGGAGGTGGGAGAGAGCTCCTAGCAAAAGGGTTTTGTAACCATTCTAGGATTCGAAAAAATTGGCCATGAATCGATGATTTCAGTATAGGAGAGTGGCCCCTGAAAAAAAATTCATCAAACGTAGCCGATATGAGTATGAAATGAAAGTTTTCATGGGAGCTTTTCAAAACAGTTGTTAAACTGTCAGTTTTTGCTTCAGTGGGGGCACAAGGGGGAAAACATGAAAAATGTGTTTCCTCCGTCGCGGATGGACATCTGAAATAATTATCAAGGGAGATATTTATGACCAAAAACCTCAGAAGTCGAAATTCGTTCAACTTTGTTAAAAATAGTATGATCTTCGTATTTCATATTTTCTCCAATAAAATCGTCTTTGACATGTTTCTTGATTTGATTCGATCTGGTGACTGCATTTTGTAAATTGAATACAAAACCCTTCTGACATGAGCGTAGGTCTGTTTACCCAACTTGTTTATTAATGTTTGCACTCCAGCCCTTTTCACACTCATAACAGCGGCGCCATCATAGCTTTGAGCAACAAGTTTTTCATTTGAATTATCCGATATTGGGTTCACTACAGCCAGTAATTCATTGCTTATAGTTTCCGCGTCTTGTTTTGGAGGATTTAAGTAGCACCAGAAGCGCTCTACTGAACTTCCATTCTAAACATACTTAAATATTGTAACAAGCTGTAGCTTTGAGGATACATCTGTGGTCTCATCTGCTGAGATGGCAAGATATGAAGCTTCTTTAATTTCAGCAGCTATATGTTCTTGGCAAACTTGCAGCATGCAATTCAATATATCATTTTGAATCGTTTTTGAAGTGCCTTTGAAAATAGTTGCATTTTTCAAATGATCCTCCAATGCGTTGTCGAGCTCTGCTGAAAAATTTATTAGGCCACGGAATACACCAGGGTTCTCAGAGTTTGCAGACTCATCATGTCCTCGGAGGGCTAGTTCAAAAGCGCCACAAAATTTTATGCAGTTGATTATTTTTGACAGAGCATATCGATTCCGTGAAACTTCTTCATTCTGCTTTTGTATATTGCGCAAATATGCAGAATCTAATTGCGCCTGTATGTTAATTTTGCCCAAAATATTTAGCTACGTTTGATTATAAAGGTGAGCTCGAGAGTTCTCATGCCTTTTAATTTTCTCGGAAAGGTGTATTAAGTCAGTGACTCCTGTTTGCATCCACAGCTTGTCACCACCAAACAGCAAACATGGAAAGCAGTATAATGCATTTTTCCTATTGCACCCACATATCCAATTGTTTCTTGTATAAAAGTCTCTATTAAATTGCCGTTTATAATGTTTTCCTCTGCTACTTCCTGTTGCTTCAATGGACAGATCAGGCAGAGGCCTACCGTTATTTTTTATGTCGACCTTCTCCTCTAGGCTGTAGGCACCGAAACATTTCACGTTGATCAAATTATAAATAACATCCATTTTGTTTCTCAACATCCAAACCAAGTAAAGCCACAGAACACTTTTTCACTACAAAAACACTTCAAATCAACAAACAATCAAAAATCTATGTTTAGGCACACAACGAATCGCGAAAATAAGCAATATACCGAATGGAAAAATCTCGGAAGAATTACAGTCGCAATCAAAAGAGCTTTCAGCAAGACTCGCAATATTGCTCGAAGAGTGATAAAACTACATTTTCCAATGCTGCATGGAAATACAGTTCTAATATAAAGCACGGGATGAAACAACAGACCATTTCGTTTATAAAGCGACTTGCAATTGATGGAAAAAGCGTTTTCAAATAAACGAAAAATGTAAATATTTTTAGACTATCTGTGGTTAGTATTGATTTGACTCCTTAAATCAAAGCTTACAAAGTCTTAGAAACATTTCATATTCCTATAAGATGAAAATAATCGGGTGCGTGAACTCCCCACAACCATCATCAATCATGTTACGAAAAGTTGTAAAACATTCTTCAAACAGAAAAGTAATACATTGCAGAAAAACAGAATGAAACAATAATTCAATTAAGAACTGACCAATATTTCATTCATTAATTTCAGCACAATTAAATAAAAACTATTAAATAAATTTCTTGTCACCCAGTTTTACTCAACTTATTTTCGTAACTTCATGTATGCATTTTCACAAGTCATTTTTATGGACGGAAAATGTTCTGCAGAGTTGCAGCACGAATCGTGCCTATAAACTCCAAAGCGAATGCAAAATTATGGGAAACACAGGGGAAAGAAGAGATAGAGAATTCGCTTTTTCAGTGCGCAGAACGTCGAACGACATTGTTCTGAGTGATGTTATAGGTTATCATAGACGCATGAAGAAAAATGTTATGCATGGAAACAGGGGAAAGTCAAATTGAAAAAATGATGTCTCTGAGGTACAGTATGTGTAGATATGAATACGCAGGTTGGTGGGGCGATTATTTGAAAATTTTTTATGTGAAATATCATAAACATGATAAAAAAGATTTAAACAAAAATATTGTCATACACATTATTAGATGTGATTAATTAATAAAAAACTTCATTTTCCGAAAATTTTTGGTGAGTTCTGCAGCTCTTCAGCTCGCATGCACGAGCCGCTACTGTCAATAATGATAATAATAAGACTAGTAATAATAATAATAATGTTAAGACTGTTTATCAAAATAGGTAATTAACAATTTCTGATACAGGAATTTTCAATATATGATAAACTAGGAAAGAATTGAAGCAAGAGTACAGGTAGTTAAAATACAAGAACAATTTTTGACAAAGCTTTGATTTGGACGGGAGTTCCAAGAAACACTCCTCATTTTAGGAGAAACTTGGTAACTTAACAATTACAGAAATAATTTATATTGAAATGGTTCTCTTTTCCTTCGACGCGTCCTAAATAGCACCCATTTTAATAAGCAGGATTGAAACCTCCAGAGTTTTTGTTATTAAAAGACTTGATTAAGATTTGTACTGTCTAACTGTGGTATTGGAGTGTCCGTAAAGAACAGCAGCAATGGTATGCTGCCTCATGGAGCAAAGATATCAGTGCTCGCCGGAATTGGGCTGGTCTGAGGACGCGTGAATGCGCTTGCAGGCTAGCGAGGCGGTGTCGTGGGGCGGGTTCTTTTTACCCAGCACAAAGGCTGCAGTAATCGAGCAGTCCCCTAAGCAAACTGCTCGAAAAAATTACTACCCTAATCCAATTTGAATTGTAAATTTAAAAAATTGATTATTTAAATCTACATACAATTAAAATTTGGACACGGCAATAACTTTTTAACGCAACTCATCCACGAATTGCATTGCCGAATGCAATCTACAGGGACGGATGAGCTGGCTCGTCAACGGCCATTGCGACAGGCTCCATAAGGTGACTGCAGGTAACAAGGGGCAGCCCGCTTTTGATCGCCATGCATTGCGCACGTTGGAAGAACCACGATCCATTAAAATTCGAGTTTGATCCGTCTTTGCTCAGATATTGTAATCGAACTCCACTGATGAAGGCACGTTATAATTCGAATTTCCGCATTGAGCAATAGAAAATGATCGTGCGCGTCGTCTCCGCCACCTATTTGACAGCTTACCGGGAACTTTAACCCATTTGTTCCCAGTGTTGCATTCACGCAACGCAAAAAGTGCGTTTACAAGTTTGAACAAGCTTGTTCGGTTATGTTGCGTAGATGTGCAGAATCAGCCTCAGCTCGAATTTAGCCGTTGGAAAATCAGTACTTTTCGTTTTTCTATGAGCTCAAGCAAAGAGAGGTAAAATGCAAATAATATTATTGTCACATTGATATTTTATAATGAATTTGTGAAATTAGATGTGACTGCATAGTTCCTATTAAAAGTTGTGCCAGTTTTCTTTTGATTTTCTACAAAATTCTTTGTAGAATTCAAGGAACATGAAAATGTTGCGCTATCGCAACACTGGGTACCCCTATTGTAAAACCCGTAGCGTTTGCGCAACATTGAGTACCCAATATTTTTCGTACTAGTTTTCAAATATAAATGTATTGACACGGTGATACATTTGAAATTTCGGAAGAGCCTGAACAGCCTCTGTCTCAAGATGAAATGGATGACGAAAACATAGATCCAGGTTCAATTGTCATTGAATCTGAAAAACACATAACTGTGTACATTTCACCTCCAGATAACAAAGGTATAATTGATGAAGATTCGGGAACAGAAGAAGATGTCCAACTTCAAAATTTACCTGGACGACAAATGACTTCTTCAGCAAAAGTTAACACAACAAAACCTATTCAAGCTGATTAAAAAGGAAAGGAGAAGAAATATAGAAATTGGAAGTGCAAAGATTTATTGAGGAATGAAGAAAGTCAGCCAACTTTATATAAACCTACTGCTGCCGATATTCCCCGAAATCCATTTGAAATCTTCCATTTGTTTCTTGATGAGGATTTGATTCAACTTTTATCAAATGAATCTATCAAATATGCCCAGCAAAGAGGAGACCACCAGTTTTCAATTTAATTAGACAAAATGAAAGTATTCATAGGAATTATTCTTCTTTCTGGGTATAACAGCGTTTCACGATGCAAATTGCATTGATCTAATGAATCAGGCTCAAGAAATGACCTCATCATAAACTCAGTGCGCCGCAATCGCCTTGATGAGCTAATGAAGTACATCCATCTTGCAGATAAGACTGCAATATCTAGAAGCGACAAGTTTTCCAAAATACAACCGCTCTTAGACGGCTTAGATTAAAAAAATTTTAACTTTTAAAAAAGCTTTTGGACCTAACATAGTAGCATGTCAATTGACAAATCAATTTTACCATATTATGGTAGAAATCCGGCAAAGCAATTTATACGTGGCAAACTGTTACGTTGGGGCTATAAAGCTTGGATTGCTGCATCTTCGTTGGGCTACGTGTATACTGAAGATTTTTACCAAGGTAAATACATTTTTAGAAAAGATGGAAAGCGAATATAATGGGCATTTCTTCACTTCTCTGAGACTGATAGAATAAATAAGGAAAAGGGGGCAGTCAGCAACAGGAACCATTAGAGCAAACAGGCTAGAAAACTGTCCAATATCTGATATTAAACTTTTCAAGAAAAAACCAAAAGGTTCAAAGGAGCATTTCTGGGATGACGAGAATAACATAATTCTTGTATGGTGGATTGACAATGGAGTTGTTTCAATTGGTTCCAATGAATTTGGCGTTTTTCCTCAAAAGAAGGTGGAAAGAAATTCAGCAACGGAAAAGAAAAAGGTTTTAGTTCCCATTCCTGAAGTTTTCACATGGGTAGAGTAGATCGGCTCGACGAAAATGTATCTTTGTACCGTATTCAGATTCGTGGTAAAAAACGGTATTTTTCATTATTCAGCTATCTGTTCAATCCCTGCATGACTATCGCCTGGCTATTTGCCAGGCAAGGTGGATACACGGACGATTTACTGACGTTTACAAGATCAGTCGTCCAGCACATGCTAAAAAAACATGGAGGTATGCCGAAAAAAACCAGGGAGGACTAGGTCCCTAACTAATATGGATCCCGATGCTCAGTATAACAATATCGGGCACGTTATTGCTGAAAGTGCAGGCGAACAACGAAGTTCATTTACACCAAAAATGAACAATTGATTTTCATAAAATAAGTTTTTACTTATAAATTCATTTTTGTTTGTGTTAGGTTCACTCTGTTTGTACGATAAGAATAATATATTCATGATTTCTTACATAGGATGTTTGAAAAGTAATAAAACGGATTTTTTTATGTAATTTAAATGTTTATTAATTATAAATTACTCCTACATAATTCATCTTTGGAAATAAGGAACTCAAGGAACTTTTCACTCATAGAAAAATTATAAAGTGGCCAATTATATCAAACATGTCCAACGCCCGATCTTACTCTCTACGATGGATAAGATGGGGTACCGTATGGGGCAACATGGGGTATGGGGGACACATTCTATTTTTGTGGGTAAAGCTCGCAAACAAATACTGGCCCGTCA
This sequence comes from Odontomyia ornata, assembly GCA_963969285.1. Classification (NCBI taxonomy): domain Eukaryota; kingdom Metazoa; phylum Arthropoda; class Insecta; order Diptera; family Stratiomyidae; genus Odontomyia; species Odontomyia ornata. The sequence goes on from OZ017742.1 coordinate 38,934,571, forward strand.
TCCTCGTCATCTATGCCAGTACAGCTACAGTGTATCCACTTCCCGCAGAGAGAACAAGCGGCCTATCTTTCATTTGATCTAAGTATTTTCAATGACAGTAAAAACAAGCGATATTATTTTCATCATTGTCACTTTCTGACGCAGAATTGAATTTTTTGTTGGTTTCCTTTCTGTTGTTTTTCTTAGGCAATTTGGTTTTCTTATTCTTCTTTTGCTCTTTTGTGTGCCTTTTTTTCTTCTTGATATCTTCTGACCGTTTTCTTTTCATTGTTTCTTCTAATTCATTTTTAAATGGAAAAGACGTTATGATAGCCGATTTTCCTCGTTTCCTTCGCACGCGCGAAATTTTGCGAGTTTCAGGATAAGGTATCACTTGCTAAGGGCTAACAATAGAAAACACTGATTGCTCTGGAGTAGTAGTTGGCCTGTGGTTTAGTTCTATATTTCTCGTCCAACTCGAGCATCCGGGCTCAGGATTCATAAAATTTACAAGCACAGAGATAGCTGTTGTGATAGAGGATGTCAAAGGGACAACAGGCACGTGAGATAGCTCCGCTTCAATATCAGATGGTGTTATAGCAACAGGCATGGTATCTATCAGCGGTTTATCAATAGTTTCTTAATCAAAATCTCCAACTGCCAAAATTGAATTTACTGTTGCAGCCGTTACCATCTCAGGAACAACGATTGGTCTATTTTGCGCAGTAGCACGGTTGTTTGTTGTCGTTGTTTCAGACAATCCTTATTTCATGAGTAACCTGTCTGTTTGTGGGATATTAGTCGTCAATGTTGGAGCAAAGCCACTTTTGGAAAAAACGGTAGAATCGTATGGTCAAATGCAACATTTCTTGAAGCTATTCACTGCCCTTGCCATTGTAGGAGCCTGAATAAAGGTTTTACCAAAAATGTCAGCTACTTGCCGGATAGTTACAATCATCCCTGGGTTGCTGCGAAGCCAAGCTATGATTTGTTGGTCGTAGTCTGTGCTCAAGGGCCTCATGTATGCTACATCCAGAACTTGAAGTATATGAGTTGTATGAGGGGGGAAACATAAAATAATAACCCCATTGGTGGCCATCTAACAACAACAGTACAGGTCCATCAACCGTTGCCCCATTAAGTTGAACAAACTTCTTAAACCAGCCAAGGAATAATTCAGCTGTCATCCATCCAGAATCGCTGCAAACACCCCAAGCTCTAGGAACAGCATTGAACATAGACTGTGGGTCCATTCTCTTTCGTGGGAACACCAGCATTAGAGGCATGTATTGACCACTCAAAATTAAACATAGTTCCACAGTTATTGTCTTACCTCTCTCCGCAGAAGTTATAGATCCTACTTGTTTTCTGCCTTTTCGTGAAATTATTCTTGAGCGGTTTTTGGTGCCAGTGAAACTCCTGTTTCATCACAATTATAAATTCTTTCTGGCTAAAGCTTATGCTCATTATAAACGTTGCCGAAGCAGTTGAAAAAGTGTTTAACAGCTTGTTTATTAAACCCAGTGGCACGTCCACCTAAAGTGTTTTCTGGTTTCCGTATCGACAATTCTGGATGCCTGCTTAAAAACCGTTGCACCCAATCTTTGCCAGCTTTTTTTCTTTCAGAGTTGAAGAAATTTTTCCAATTTTTAACTGCCAGAGTGTACGCCATAGCCCTCAAATCTTTTGTTGTGAGCCCGTAAAGACGACTCTCCATATCCATTATATAGTTGCAAAGCTCTTTCTCTTCATCATGAGTAAATGTTCCCTTTTTTGGGCCTAAAGGAACTTTAATCGAAGTTGCCGTAGTAGTAAGATCTTTTAAGGCTGCACAAACTATTCTAATTTTTCGTTCAAGTGTCATTTGTGGCACATAATATGTTTTCGTCGCTAATTCGTACCCTTCAATTACCATCTACCGCATCTTGCATACTCTGTTCACTCCAGTTTTTTAAATAATTTTTTACTATCCTGAAGCAAGATTAAAAATAAAGAAGTTATGAAGAAGCATAAATTGTCATAAGGAAATAATTGAATTTCTTCGAGGGGCTGGGGTACTCTATACCCCATCTTGCCCTCCAATGTTTATTTGAATAAAATAACATGCCTTTAATGACCAATTCCGAATATGGACACAAATTTGTTCTTACCTGCTGGTGTAATCATTGATAAACAAGAATAACCTTCTCTAGTTCTAGAAAACTAATATTGAGGTACAAAACACAATCGATGAATAACGCAGAAATCACAACTAACTAGACAAAAGCGAAAACGCGTGCACTTATAAGCCGTTCACTGCGCTGACTGATGAGCAACATGACGGCGCATTATTGCAAGCCAGAGCGGCAGGGATTGATCGTATGTGTGGCCGTTAAAACGCGTTGCCCCGTTTTGCCCACTACCCAGTCTTGGATTCACACTTTAGCGAAGTTTTTCTATTTTTAAGGAAATTGGCATGGAAGTATCGAATCACCATTCCCGTTTTCGTCACAGTCGCCTTAATGGCAGTTGAAAAGCTCCTTGCAAGTGAAAAGCAAGAAAATTAAAAGTTATTGCAACTGGGTTTGCACAACGGAAACGAGTTAAAATTCCAGAAAGTTGGAAGACGAGGTAAGGCGATAGTGAGTTAGAAATGGTTGAAATAAACTCGATTAGTTCCTAAAAGAGACGACGAAAGCGAACAGAACTTGACGTAGAGATAATAAAGAACAAATTTTAGAACAAAACAAACCGCAATAATCCGAACGGTCTTTTGCTACAATTTGATATTCCGATTGTGTGCTAATTGTGTATTGCATTGTGGCATTTAATCATAATTTTAATTTATTACTGGTGTTAACCTTCAGGTTTCAAATGTTGAGGGACGATTGTCTACACAAGGCGTACCGGCTTTGTTCAAATTACGAATTTCATTAAATTTTTGTTGTGGACTACATGCTTGCTTGCATGGGTATTGCCCTGATTGGAGTTACTTAAAGTGATATCACAATTCGATATGGTATAATTTAAAGCGCATGTAATTATTAATTATAATTTATCATTATGTGTGCATGAAGTGCAAGCTCAAAAACCAAACGGAAATTTTAAGCATCTTAGCAATACAGCTGAAATTAGAAATTCGTGTACAAAACAATGATAATAAGAAGAACAACTAAACGATAATTATAAAAAGTTCAAAACTGAGCCTTCGGGTATTTATTACGAATGGAAAGCGAACGCAACTGGCCAGTCACCTAAAACTGTGCGTGAATATCTCGAAAAATACTGCAAACCAGAAGAAGTGAAAACAGAAGAATGTGCTGGTAAATTAGCAATTAAAGCTTTGCTTGAAGCTGCCCAATCAGGACAGGAAAGTTTGGAAAAAGCTGCGATGAAACGAAATCAACCAGCCTCGGTAATAAATCTTTGGAATGAATTAGGGCTAAATGGATCTTACGCGGACGACAAACAAGTACAAAAATGTGGCGACGTGATTTGAACTTCGAGTATATGTACCTCATGCAATTGCCAGTATTTAGTTTCTCAATTTTTTGGTGATCACTTTCACGATGGATTTTGTGAAAATGAAGTAGACGAGTATAGCACTGTTAGATTAGTCTTAGGAGGGGAAAATATATTTACGCATTGAAACGACATACATAAATTTAATTATCGCTGTTCGCTTAGTTGTCCCGTAGAGTAATTTCTTTTCGGTGTTTGTGTGAAAGAAAAATCAAAATCTTAACACACCCGTATTCTCGTCAACTCAAATGAGCAGTGTAGTGTTAATCGAACCCACACCATCTACGAGCGCACGTCAAGGATGTTGGGTAAGTACCTTTCTGTTTTTCGTTATTAAATTTATTTTTTTTTTCGTAAAATACAAACATTATTGACCATTGTTTTATTAAGATTTTTATTTTCTTGTTTTTTATTTTTATAATCTAAGAGAAAAGCCATTTATAGAAGTAAACATTCCCCATATTTTGATGCAGACAACTTTAAGAGGAGAAAGAAAGTTTTGTTGTTGGTTTGTGAAGAAAGAAATAGCATACAGAGTAGCGGTAAGAATTTTAATTAAAATCAGAACATTAAAAAGTAAACAAACGTATTGTGCGACACAGGCATCATCTATCTACTTATTCCAAACTAAGCATATGCATATTGTTACCGTGAACTTGAACTTGATTGATACATTGGAAGCGATCGTTTGGAAATCAAAAACGCGTCAGCTTGCTAGAAAACAATTGTTTGAATTCTATATGTGCAAATGATCTAGCCAAGCCTGTCGAAATTCTATTGATACCCAACTTATTTTGTAGCACGTAACGTAAATGGTAGTAATCGTTATCAAGGAATGATATAGGAATGAACAACAGTATATACATGATCTAATACGAATTATAATAAAATCGTAACATCAGAAAAATGATGAAAACATTTTTTTGTGTAGTTGTAAAAATCACGAGGATATTTTTCTAGCTTCGTGCAAACGATGATTTGAATTCTTAACCCAAAATTTCCATTCCAAAATTTCGCTTAGATATTGACCTGTTTTAAACTGAAAAATTTTGTTATGTTTTAAGGCAAAATTCAAAATGAAAAAACTAAAAATAAAAAAATGAATTACTAAATTATAAACTCGGTCTTTCAATTTGGTTTTTTGAACCTGACCGGGTATGGGGCCCGCCACGTTGGCTGGCCCCTCCACTATAATGAGCTAGCTTTCCATTCGCGTGCCTATTTAATATTTATGGTATAGTATTATGTGATTCCATCCCATAAGACTATAACATAAATTTTCCACGTCAATGGTTTCCATTTGAGAGAAGAGCTCATGCGAATTATGTTTGCATGAGTTTTTCATTCAAATGAAAAACATCTAGCCATATCTACGATGGATCTTCATCCGGATGGGGGGTGTGAGGAGGCACCGCTTCCTCCTGGATACCCCACTCTTACTTGGGGGCCAAGAGTTTCGTCGGTAAAGACCAAGTCCTCCCAAGTCCCGCTTGTTTTTGCCAGGCTCAGATTGCTATTAGCTTTAGCAATTTTTAACATTTAGTGGGTTACCTCGGTCTCGACTCCGGTCGATACTTATTTGTATCAAAAAATTTGTGAATGCGAAATTTTTTTGTAGTGGGTCTTTGTGCTGGGGAAAAGAACCCGCCCCACGCACTGCAATGCTAGCCTGCCAGCACACTCACACCTCTACAGACAATGCCAATCTCGGCGAATCCCACTATCCTCTCTCACCGAAGCATCAGACCATCGCTTCAGTCCTTTAAGGGCAGTTTGTCTTCCCATATCACTACAGGGCCCATTACAAAACAAGTTGGGTAGACAAACCTACGCTTACGTCAGAAGGGTTTTTTACCTAACTTCTCAGAAATGCAGTCACCAACAATGAACAACGTCAAGAAATATGTCAAAGAGATGTGCACGTTTAGAAGAAAATCCATTCAAAAATCAGTCAAATCATGAATTCTCAAAAATATTAATGTTATTGCCCGTATTGAAAAATTTCAAGAAGATCAAATCAAAACTGCTGTGTCTGATTCGATGGAAAGTCCATGAAATACCAAAATCATGTGTTATTGTTGTTGTAATTGGAGAAATTTCAAATGGCTATAACTTCCGTGTATATCGTTTGATTTTCATCTAACTTACGAACCTTTAGGACCTTTTGTAGGGCAATTTAAATATAATAATTTCGTTCAGTTTAAGGGTACCTATACGATTTTATTGGGGGAAAATGTAAAATTCAAATATCATACTATTATTAACAAACTTGAGCGAATTTTGACTTCTAAGGTATTTGTTGCTGTTGTGCTCATGAACACCTACCTCCATAATTATTTTCAGATTTTTCGGATCACAGGTATTCAATCGCGAGGGGGGGCGACACACATTTTTCGTGTATTTCCCCTCCCTGTGCGCCCCACGAAGCAAAATATGTAACTAAGACATTTTTTGAAAAGCTCTCATCAAGACCTTCCATTTGATCGGCTACCTTTTATGAAATTTTTTTTTCGGCTGCCACTCCCCTATCTGGGGAGACCCCCCTTAAATACCTTATAAAAATTTTTTAGTAGCTGAATTGTGAAGAAAGTACAACTTTACACTTGCGTACCAAATTTGATGTTTCTAGCTTAAGTAGTTTGCGAAAAAAACTGCTGTTACACATGGAACCACGGACAGACAAGACGCGATTTTAGTAGGGTTTTGTAAAATTATTTGACAAAACCTTAAAAAGTAAATTAAGCAATTCAAACAAAATTTCGCACATTTTAAAGCAGAATCTGAATGCCGTGAAAATACCTTGATGGAAGCGTTAAGAAATCTAAAAGGACTAAGAGCGATTGTAAAGGATGAGAAAGTCGTAGTTGTAAGCTCTAAAAGCAACTTTCAGGATACTTCAAGCCAAATTGAAAAATTTCTGTACGTAACGTTTGATCGCTGGATCTTGAGATCAGAAAACGTTTTTGCATTGAATAAATATAAACCATCCCGGAAGATAAAAAACAGCAATCATTCACTCAGAACTATTGGCAAGCAGCTATAATCAATTCTTGGATCATGTTCTGTCAAAAAAAGCTCATGAACTGTTGTACGATGAAACGATTAAGTTCCCACAAAGCTTTTTGGTTAGCAGGAATCAATATTTTTAAGAATATTTAGAGCATGAAAACCCATACTATACTTACATAGTATCCACACTCATCCTACGCTTCAGGAAAAACCGAAGTATTCACCACGTGGTTAACAGCAGGTAGTAGCAATCTTCTATGCAATTTATCTTAGCAAGCGCGCTGATAGCAACTTGACATTCACGCGACAATCAATTTACGTTTCCTTCAGCTTCATATTCTTCAACTGCTTAGATTTTGCAGTGATGAAATGTCTTCGTTGACCGAGTCAGACTAGCGTTTCCTCGGTTTCATTGAGGCTGTGGCTCATTCGAAGGCACGGCGAGACTGATTTCTATCTAACTCAAATCTTTAGTGGGCATGGTTATTTTTAGTCTTCTCTGCACATATTTGATAAGGCATGGTATTCTGATTGACATAGAGAGGTCGACGATGGCAAGAGGTGGGACAGGTAATGCAGTGACGTGGCGAGAGAGCTCTCCCTAGATAACCTTACTGGAGAAATGATCATATTGGTTGACAAATGCTATATAATATTGTTACATGTACAAATAATTACATGAAAAATTATTCTGCGAGCTCCTGTCGCAATTGTTTTCATAATCATTAAGAACGTCAACAAATGAATTTACTCGAACCCACGAGAACCCAACAAGCATGATCAACATCTGCAAGTGACGTCACTCCATTCATTAATTTGCTCGAATCTACCAGGTACCTCTCGGTAGAACATTCGCCAATGTACGAGAAATGGGTGTATAGGTAGAGACCCTATATAAAGGCGAGCTGAATGAATGGGAGATCATTCATTCGACCGCGATAAGAACTGCGATAGTGTGTGGAAAGCGAATAGAAAAGTGATTTTCGTAATTGTGAAGTGATTTAGAAGACAATTGCGATAAGAAATTTATGGACAAGTGTTACATTTTTAATAGTGAAAATTAAAATTAGTGAAAGTGTTAAATCGATTATTGTGTATTATTGTAATTGAATAAACTCTCTTAACTTAAATTAAAAGACATTGCGTTTTCACTTTCCCGGAACATTAAATTATTGGCCGCGAACCAAATAACACGCGACAGTGGTGTCAAGAAGTGCGAAAGAAAAATTTTGAAAGTGAAAATTTGAACATTTTTATAGTGCACAATAGTAAAATTTAAAGAAACGTTAAAAATGCCACGAAGCTTAAACTTCAAAATTAATGAATTGACCATGTCGGAGCTTAAGGAAGAGTCGGAACAGCGAAACCTGGCTACGCAAGGTACAAAGGCCACACTGATTGCACGCTTGCGTGACGCGATCGAGTCGGAAGGCGTGAATCTGGATTCGGGTGAGTTCTCAGATGCGGAAAAAGGCGCAGAAGGTGGAGAAGTAGCAACACCAAAATCAAAGGAGCCAGAAAATGCGCTGATGCAAATGTTAATGCTGATGTAGCAAGAGCTGCGACAACAGTCATCTAATTTAACTGCGAAGCTGGACCAACAAGCAATCGAAATCAAGGCAGACATCACACAGAAGCTGGAGAAACAGTCAACCGAAATAAAAGCGGAGCTCGGTCATCTGAACAAACAAATTAAAGGCGTCGAGGAAAAGGTTGACCAGGTCGAGGAAAAGGTTTACCAGGTCGAGGAAAAAGTCAGCCAGATCGAGGAAAATGTCAGCCAGGTCGAGGAAAAGGTCAGCCAGGTCGAGGAGAGAATCAACCGTGATATGGAACACATGAAAAAAGAATTGGAAGCAGCGAAGATAGTAACCGCCTCACCAGCCCCACTTATAACCGCAGCGCAAAGCTCATCTAGAAATGTGCAAGCACCAATATTCGATGGGCAAACGGTCTGGACTATTTACAAAACCCAGTATGAAGCAGCCGCTCGCATAAATCACTGGAACGAGCAGGAACGAGCAACTGCATTGATTCTTGCTCTAAGAGGCCGAGCTGTTGCAGACGATCCCCGTTGAATTGCACTCAAACTCAAATGCTATAATGAATGCGCTCGACATGCGTTATGGAGATGATCATCTAAAGTAGATTTATCGGTCACAGCTAAGGCATCGGGTGCAGAAGTCTGGTGAAACCCTACAGCACCTAGCCCAAGACATTGAGCGACTAGCACTTTTGGCTTACCCAGCCTACGACCACGAACATCGAGATGATGCAGCGACAGAAGCATTCATCAGCGCACTAAAGGACCCGGAATTGCAACAAGCCGTGCGTTTAGCCCAAAAGCAAACGGTTAAGGACGCATTGGCTTACAGTCTGAACTTTGAGGCAGCGAAAAATGCGACTCGTACCACTGCCCGGGTCCGTGAGGTAGTGGCAGACGAGTGCAGGTGTGAGCGTGTGGAAATTGAGCGAGATCCGCATGGAAATGGTGCGCCTAGATGCTGGAATTGCGGAGAGAAGGGGCACCTGCAAAGAGACTGCAAGAAGTGGAGAAAACCGAGCTATTGTCCAGGGTGTGCAGCTAGGAGCAGATCCAGACCGAGTCAGGAGCCCAGAATGGAAACCCTTCAAACAGAGGGGTCGGGAAACATGTAAGAGCCAACTTCGTGGGGCAGAGGTTGGCTAGGAGGATCGACGTCCCCAGCACCACCATCACCGTGTCAAGACTACTGCCAGTGCAGCTATTCAAACGAGCCTCTGATCTGGTCACCAAGTACAGTGACATCTTCTTAACAAGCCCGGATGACCAAGGCCGAACGAGTATGGTAACTCACGTCATAGATACACAGGGAGCCAAGCCGATTCGACAAGCACCGAGACGTCTCCCTATAGCCAAACAAGGAGAAGTGAGCGCGCTGATCTCGGACATGGAAAAACAAGGCGTTATTGAACCTTCTGTCAGTCCATGGGCCGCGCCTGTAGTTTTAGTAAAGAAAAAGGATGGTAGCACTCGCTTTTGTGTCGACTATAGGCAGCTTAACGATGTCACTAAGAAAGATAGTTACCCACACTTTAGCCGACGCAAAATGGCTTTCTACACTCGATCTCAAGAGTGGCTACTGGCAGGTACAAATTGACAAGAAGGACCGAGAGAAGACCGCATTTTCAGTTGGGACCGGATTGTGGCAATTTGTGGTGATGTCGTTTGGGCTTTGCAATGCGCCAGCCACTTTCGAACGCTTGATGGAATATGTGCTACGTGGTCTAACCTGGAAAACCTGCTTGGTGTACCTAGATGACATCATCGTCATCGGGAGAACGTTCGAAGAGCATGTGCGGAACTTAGAAGAGGTTTTCTCCCGATTACGACTGGCAAATTTGAAACTTAGTCCCGACAAGTGTACTCTTTTCGCAGCTGAAGTAAAATACCTGGGACACGTCGTATCAGCAGAAGGGGTCAAAACAGACCCTGAGAAAATTGAAGCCGTGAAAAGCTGGCCAACACCAAACAACAAGCGCCAATTACGAAGTTTTCTGGGTCTGGCGACCTACTATCGAAGATTCGTCAAAGACTTTGCCAAAATAGCTAAGTGTCTCCATCAGTTAACCGAGAAAAATCGTCCGTTTGTCTGGAATGAACAATGCCAGACAGCCTTTGAGACCCTGAAGGAAAAGCTGTGTGAATCACCCGTGCTGGCGTATCCGAAACCCGGAAAAATGTTTGTAGTTGACACCGATGCAAGCAACGGCGGTATTGGAGCTGTACTCTCCCAGCAGATCAATGGCGAAGAAAGAGTCCTCTCTTATTACAGTCAAGTTCTCTCAAAAAGTGAGAGGAATTACTGCGTGACCAGCAAGGAGCTATTGGCTATAATAGAGGCCACCATGCAGTTCCACAAGCATCTATATGGCCAGAAATTTGTTCTTAGAACGGACCATGCATCACTGAGATGGTTGCTCAACTTCAAAAGCCCGGAGGGACAAGTTGCGAGATGGATCGAAAGATTGCAGTCATACAACTACGAAATTGTTCATCGGAAGGGCGGAGTTCATGGAAATGCTGACGCCCTATCCCGCCGTCCATGTCCAGTTGACTGCAAGCATTGCCGACGGATTGAGGAAAAGGAACCGCTCGTTGATCTGCGATTGATAACGGCGGAATTCGATGAAGGTTGATCATCGGAGGAGATTCGAAATGCCCAGTTAGCCGATGAAGACATCGGACCATTGCTCGTATGGAAGGAGACGACTGGGTGACTTGAGTGGAAAGACGTTTCAATGCATGGCGCAACCCTGAAAAGCTATTGGGCACAATGGAACTCCCTTCAGGTGGAGGGTGGCGTACTCAAGCGGAAATGGGAAACGGCGGATGGTAGCTCCTATGGGATGCAAACTATACTTCCCAAAAGTCGAATCCACGATGTGGTTAAGGAAATGCATGAAGGATCCTCGGGAGGCCACCTTGGTGTTAACAAGACCTTAGCGAAATTGCGCGAAAGGTTCTACTGGCTCCACGCTCGAGAAGACGTAGAGGACTGGTGTCGCAGATGCACAATTTGCGCTTCTGTCAAAGGCCCAAAGCGACGACTGAGAGGACAAATGCAAACCTATAACGTAGGCGTGCCATTCGAAAGGATTGCTGTTGATATCGCAGGACCCTTTCCTGAATCCGATTGGGAAAATCGATATACGCTGGTTGTAGCCGATTATTTCAGCAAGTGGCCCGAGGTCTATCCCATTCCCAACCAGGAAGCAACTACCGTAGCTGAACAGCTAGTGTTAAATTGGGTCAGTAGGTACGGAGTACCTTGCGAATTACATTCAGATCAAGGCCGAAACTTTGAGTCACTAGTTTTTGGCGAAATGTGTGAACTACTAGGAACACGGAAAACGAGGACAACACCGCTGCATCCCCAATCCGATGGAATGGTCGAACGGTTCAACGGCACGCTCAATAAACATCTGGCCAAGATAGTTGACGAGAACCAAAGGGACTGGGACCGACATATCCCACTATTTTTGATGGCGTACAGAGCTGCCGAACATGCATCGACGGGCCAAGCCCCAGCCAAAGTCCTTTTTGGAAAGACTATTCGTTTGCCAGCCGATATAAAGTTCGGAACACCCCCTGAGAAACCCCAAACGGTCTCGGAGTACGAAAGTGATCTAAGACAACGGTTGAACCAGATACATCGGACAGTGCGAAATCACCTCGAATCGGCTACTGACCGCATGAAGACCAGGTATGATCTAAAGGCTAATTCTACTGGCTTCCAGCAAGATGACTTGGTGTGGCTTTATAGCCCGCAACGGCATAAGGGTAGGTCTCCAAAGTTGCAACATAATTGGGAGGGACCATACCGAGTTACAAAGCGAATCAACGACGTCGTATACCGAATACAGGAACATCGAAAGCCGAGAGCTAAAATGAAAGTCGTGCATCTGGACCGTCTTGCCCCATATTACACCCAGGGAGAATTGACTACAAATAGCGACACATCTTTTCGGGGCGAAAAGAACTGAGGTGGGGGCAGTGTTACATATACAAATAATTACATGTACAAATAATTCTGCGAGCTGCTGTCGCAACTGTTTTCATAATCATTAAGAACGTCAACAAATGAATTTACTCGAACCCACGAGAACCCAACAAGCATGATCAACATCTGCAAGTGACGTCACTCCATTCATTAATTTGCTCGAATCTACCAGGTACCTCTCGGTAGAACATTCACCAATGTACGAGAAATGGGTATATAGGTAGAGACCCTATATAAAGGCGAGCTGAATGAATGGGGGGATCATTCATTCGACCGCGATAAGAACTGCGATAGTGTGTGGAAAGCGAATAGAAAAGTGATTTTCGTAATTGTGAAGTGATTTAGAAGACAATTGCGATAAGAAATTTATGGACAAGTGTTACATTTTTAATAGTGAAAATTAAAATTAGTGAAAGTGTTAAATCGATTATTGTGCATTATTGTAATTGAATAAACTCTCTTAACTTAAATTAAAAGACATTGCATTTTCACTTTCCCAGAACATTAAATTATTGGCCGCAAACCGAATAACACGCGACAATATACATTACGCTTGAATAATCCTAAAGACAAACAAAAGGATAGTTGAGCACTTAAAGATGTCAAGGATGGAAGGGTCTCTTTTCTAGAAAATTGAGTCCTTCCCCGATATAATGTGTCAATAGGTTTCAGGCTGTGTTCTTAGATTGAAAAGTGAAAAATTTGGTGGGTAATTCAAAGGAATAGAACTGATGGAAGCCCCACACTCTGGGCATAATTATCTTTACCTCCCTACCATCCTAAAACAAGGTAAATGTTCACCATAATTTATCTCGAAAGTAATTGGCTAGTTTTTTTTTCTTGAAAAGCTATCGGGCCTTACTTCAATGAGTGAGCAGACGCATTTTGTCTCCTTTGAGTTAATTTCAGAGATACTGAAGATTACTTAGAGGAGTCAAAACGCATCTGCTCACTCAACAAAGCAAATCTCAGCGCTTTTTTAAGAAAAAAGAGAATCAGCCGGTGGATATTAGATAAACAAAACAATTAATTCGCCAAAAGTAAACTCCTATTACAGATTACAAAAGTAATGTTAATGTAAACATTTACCTTACTCATTAGAAGCATCTTGAAAGAGCTAGAGAATGGGAGTGTGCTCTTCTTTTGCAGCGCTGGGAAATAAACGCGAGCAAAATTACGCTGTAAGAAGTCACCTGGATGGGATAGTATGGTTGGCCAAATATGTAAAAGCATTTGGCGAGCCATACTAGACTATGTTCAGTGCCTTTTCTCCAAGTGCTTTGAACAAGGCTGCTTACCGGTTGATTTTCAACGTGCCAAGGTGGTTGCGCTGCTTTAGTCACCAGACAAGGCTCAACTTTATCAAGATCGTGTAGGGGCATCTCCCCACTCCCATTACTTGTGAAAGTGATGGAAAGGGTTATGGCCCAGAGATGGGAAGAGTTGGTTTCTGAGACTTTGTCGGATAGGCAGTATGTTTTGCGTACAGGGCCTGGCACTAACGAGGCATGGCTATATGCCATGTCTACGATACGTGCAATTGAGCAAAAGTATGTCAAGGGTGCTTCTGATCATCTGAGATGGCCGGCAGTCCTTGATAAAGTAACTTTGGTTTGTTGCAAGGAACTCGGGCTTTGTTGGAGCACTGTCTAGGGGTTGTGGGACCAAGTGGAAACGTCAATGCAGAGAGGTCTAACGTAGGTCACTTTATATGGGACCTTGTTATGGATGACTTGTTGGTAGAGTTCTCTGCTCCTTGCAATTTTCGTGCATATGCCGATGACTTGCTGTTGCCGGTTCAAGGTCAAAGTCCACTGAAACTGGAAGAAAAGGCCACGGAGTATATACGAAGTATGACAATTAAGGAATGAGACTGATTTTATTGCCGTGCTTGTGGTAAACCTGTGGCCTTGAAATTCCCTTCCTCTTCCCCAGCATCCTTCTTCTCTCCATTGATTTATTAACAATTGCTCTAGCTTGTTTAGTTCGCTTGCTGTGTCGTGTTGAGTAGACTTGTGTTGGTGGCGTTTGACATGAAAATGGAGAAACGAAATCAAGAGCAATGCGTCGCCATAAAATTTTGCGCCAGGTTGGACGAAACAGCTTCGGAAACGTACGCTAAAATTGTAAAAGTGCATGGTGATAGTGCTCTTAGTAGTGCCCAGGTGCTTTGATGACATAAAGAGTTTAAGGAGGGGCATGAAAGCACCCCCGCCCGAAAAAAAGCTCGCATGAGCAAGTTGAAGGTTAAAAACGATGATTTTAGCATTTTTTGATTGCCGTGGAATCATCCACAAAGAATTTTTTCCATCAGGGCAAACCGTAAATCAAGTCTACTTTTACCAAGTACACGAAAGATTTCAAAAACGAGTCAACAGGGTGCGTCCATACATCGCTCGTAACTTGAATCCGACAACGTGCCGTGCCTCATCGCCCTCAGTGTGTCCTAGTGTTTGGCCTCTAAAGGGGTCACTGTGTTGCAACAGCCACCTTATTCGCCCGATATGCCGCCCTGTGACTTTTTTTTTGTTCCCTAGAACAAAATCGGTGGTCAAAAGAACCCATTTGAGTCAATTGCGGACATCCAGGCAGCCGTGGCGTGGGTACTTGTGGATGTCCAAGTCGAAGCGCTCCAGAAATGTTACGAAACATGGAAAACGTGCTAGAATCGTTGTATAGCTGCCCAAGGGGACTACTTTGAAGGAGATGGCAGAGTCATAGAATTATTTTTAAATATACGGTTTTCATGGAATTAACTGTAAGACTTCGTATGCATGGTGTAGTGATGGTTGAGAAAGCATCTATGATGCTTCTAAAGGGTGCACTCAGCCCGGGTCATCCACCATGGGTGTAGCTCGAGGAATGAGCTCTCAAATATGACGCAACAGTTACATACTTAGGAATTCATGTGGGTGAGAGACTATCCTTCTAGCCCCATTTTAGGGGTATGAAGGGCCGCCTCGCACTTCTAGCCTGGATACTGTGACGAGTGTGTTACAAAAGACTGGGAGCTTCAAAGGAGGTTTCCCAAAAGAATATATGCTGCCCTGTTTGTCGCTTGTGCAGCCTACCAGTATTCATTAAGATTGCAATGAGTGCAACTGGCAGGAGCCTTCTCATATTGTGTCAGAGAGTAGCTCTGCTAGAATGCCTATGTAGTACTGTTTCAACTGACGTCATGCGAGTACTAATGGGAGCTCCATCGCTTGACTTGGAGATAATCTGGAGAGGCTTATTTTGCATGTTGCGGAAGAGATTGCCCTTTTAGTGAGCATGAGTGGTTACAAGGTGCTAACTCTGGATTTTAGAATCTAACCAGGATTCTAAATATACCGGAGAATCGCATGATTTCTCCTTGGCGAATCAGGTGAAATGAGTACACCAAGGGATGTGTGACGTACATGCTTCTGCCTGACGTTTTGTCAACTATGCGGGCTTCACACTTGGACTTCTGTTTTGGTTTGGGGTTCCTACTGACAGGGCATGAAACATTGAGTGAATGATTGCTTAGTCGTAGTTTCGTGGATGATGCATGTTGGATAATCTGCAGGGCAGAGAGTGAAACTCGGCAGCATGTACTATTTAAGTATTCAGCATATGCCAAGCCCCCTAGTGCATGTGACATAGACCTAGTGCATGTGACATAGAGATGTCCAAGAGTGTCTCATGGATGAAACACGATTCGCAGAGTTAAACCTTTATGCCCTACAAGCTTTTCAAAAGTGACTGCAGTGCTGCCTAGCGAGAAGGACGGGCAATTTTGCTAGGCCCCAGTTGTCCTACATATTTGTGGTCGTGCTGTCGTGACGTCTTATTGTAATTATTCTTGGTGACGGTAGATGGTAGTTTTGGTGTCGGATAGTTTAAAGAAGTTACCGGTAGGTGGTTATCTGCAGGAGCATGGACTAGAACTGGGAATCTAGACCTGCAAATCTTTGGGAAGTGCCATCCCCAGAGACCCGAGGCCGGGTCATCATTGTTGGAAGCGAAAATTGAAAGCGACACACGGACACACAACCTGAGAAGAGGTTTCATCTATATCACGGATTAGAGGGAGCCCATGATAGATTACTGTCACCTCTACATTATAAGGAGCCTATTTTGGCAAAAATGTGATAGTTTTTGGTTTTTATCCTGTGGCTAGAAAGGAAATTAGCACACCTAGCAGTGTGCGCCGAGGATTCGAACTGGGGTGACTGGGATCTCATCCTCTTGGTGAGGGCCATTAGTTAATGCCTAATTCAACCCCGTCTGTGAAGACCGTGAGGTTAGGTCTTATCTTGGCAGGTACTCACGTTAAACATTTCGACTTCTTACTCATTAGAAAAGTAATGTACAATATAATAAAATACATAATACCATTTTAACAACTTAGCATTATTCATAACACTACACTAAAACTTAGTTTGCATGTTGTAAAGTAGCTCACCCACTGGATAGAAAATACAAAAAATTAACATAATCTCTCTTTCTCTCTCTTTCTCTGTCTCTTTATCTTCTTATACATGGTCCTCCAAAGATGGTGATTTATCTTCTAAGAATATCTTCAGGATAAAGTTTCTAATCATAAGATAAATCCACGGCCCATTTGAACATTACAGCATTCTTTTAGGGAAGGATAAATAAGCTTCATAAAATTTCGGAATTTTATTTAGGGTGAAATAACGAAGCTTAAAAAAACATTGGAGGGATTCATCTGATATAAGCGCGTGCAAAAACTGCAATTTAAAGAAGAGTTTAACAGAGGGGAAGTAGCTCCAGGCGAAGACTGTAACCTGTCTTATACTCGTAAGGTGATGGACAGAAAGACTTTTACCGAAAAACATACTCCTCAATCTTTTTTCTAATTCAAATCTTCTATGATTTCAATCAGTTGCATTATTTGCCCCAAAATTAACATTTTGACCACCGGTGAATGGAAGGAACTGGATGGGTATTTTGATAAAACTATAAAAACTTTAGCAGATCATATGAAATTAAAATTAAATGAACGTTATCCAAAATTATTTGTTTCCTCAATAGACGAAATCTTTTGAGGAAGTACTCTCCGTACTTTACTTCAATTTTCCGTTCAATACGCATGCACAATGCTCCTCATAGAGAATGGTACCACTCATATTTTCCAGTACTTATGGAACTTGGCATTATTAATAAAATCTTATCCAAATTTCCAGCTGATCAAGATCCATCCAGATTACGGATCGATGGACGGAACGTATCGGTTTTGAAAAAGATGAATATGAAGGAAAATTTTTTTTGTTCCACAAATTTCTCTTTCAACTCAATTCATTTTCTTCTGATATATATGAATTGTAAGTTTCAGATTTTGACTCCAGTGAATTATCAAGACGGAAATCGAAAGGTTCAATTGGAACGAAACAATTGATAAATTTAAATCAAATTTTATTAGGTTCGTTCAAATTTTATACGGGAGTGAAGTACGGATTTCTTTCGATACCACAAATCGCCATCTAAGTGCAATCTATTTTTAAAAATTAATCGTTAAGTGGAAGTGTTTAAATTTGATTATGTAATATGCGATACATATCGGCCCTAATGAGTCGCATTAGCTTAATTAATAAACATACGTAAATGCGTCGAATTAATCAAAAAGAAAGTTAGAAAATTTATTTAGGGTTACTGTTAGTAATCGATGTGAATTTTTCTGTTAAGTGATAGCAATTTTATGTAAGATATGTGTGTTAACTTTAAATCTAAAGTTTGATATTTAGAAAAAAAAATTGAATAGCGACTTTGTGTTAGTTATCGAACAAGAAAATAAGGTAAATATTACTAAACAATTTAGACCTCTTAGTTTTGCAACCCCTGTTATGTTATACATAGTTATGCAAATAGAATAGATAAATATAGAAGAGAACTTTTGCATCTCATTCAAATTCACCATGTTGCTTTGGAGCTATCAACTGCTTGCTACAATTTCATTTAAAAAAGATTTTTATAGGATATCACGTTGGATGGCCTACTTCAAGGTTTTCGAGCCAGTTGAATTAATTTTCTGGAACCTTTCTTTCTATGTGCATCTATTTTATGGCTGTGTACGTTTCAGTTGTGACAAAAATCATACTAAGAACGTATGTAAACGAATGCTTTAGTTATGGAGCTTGGCATTCATCTTCTCATAATTCATACTTGACTTTAGGAGAAACAGGTAGTTCTGGCTCTGTGAGGAGTCTGATTATGGTATTTCTGTCTAATTTGTAGGTCTTTGCTGTACCGAAGAATATTTCCTTTTTAAATATTCTGTGACGCTCACGCCCTACGTACATGAGCTACGTAGAAATAGTTTAATCATATGCATGATTAGAAAAAAAAAGAAAACCGACCTCGGAACGCCCTAAAAAGGATGAAATAAGTTTTTTGGAAGCGGTGCCATATCATATTTTCCCCCATTCTTTTGAGATGGTCCAGATGTTGGAAGTATCTATGTTGAAATGGGGAAATTGATTTGGCACCGCTTCCATAAAATTTATTTCATCCTTTTTAGGGCATTCCGAAGTCGGTGTTCCTTTTTTTCTAAAAGTTTTTTATTTCACCCTTTTTGGTGGCAAATTTTTTCATTTCAAACCATTCAAAACTCTGTTTCTTGAATACATTGTATCATGTTCTCGTATATTAAAATATAATTTTTTACTGCAATGTAAAAACCACTACGGCTAAAATCTGCAGCGTTCATAGGAATCGAATTTAACTCTGGTACATTAAGTCCATGATCTCATCAAAGTCTACCTTGAATTTAGATTTCATAATAGTCCAATATGAATTGAAGCTTTGAGAAATTTTCGAATTTTGAACTTTGCGTAGCCCGCCATTTTTAACCGACTTCCAAAAGAAAGAAGGTTATCAATTCATCGCGTATATATTTTTTTTTTTGCTTTTTTTTTTTGTATGTTCACGCATAACGTTTAAACGGAGATAGATAGAAGAGTCCTGTTTTTGGCAAATTATACGTCTTGCTTTCAGTTAGGTCCCGTGTAAAGGATAGGAAATTCAAATAACGGTAAAGGACTTTTATCCTTAAACTAAAAAATTTCCGACTTTCACCCCGATTTTTCAGCATAACTGATCGACGCGTGTAAGGATTTTGATTGTAGTGATTTCTAATGAAGGATAACATATTGGTCTAAAATGTATCGGAACAGAATTTTAATCCTTCCAAGGACTCTCTAAATACGATCAGTTCAATATGATACATTGATGTCGAGAAATTGAGTTTAAATAATTTTTCGCACGAAAAGTGGCAATTAGTTAGAGATACCGAGTCCTTAGGTAGCGAATGATAAAAATTATCAATATCCTTAATTTTCTGCACAAACGGTACATTTTATTCAATCGTTTCTACCGGAAATAACCAATAAATTACTTCTAAATGTGGCATAAATACAATTCAACAATAGTTAGAGGGAACATTTCAGGATGCTTTTCTCTTCCAAAGTCATCCTTTGCTTACTGATGAGCTTAGTAAAGGATTCTTCTTACATCCTTAGATGTAAATGTTAAACATAGGATTTATAAAACTCCCCGAAGAAATAATAAGGACTGAGTGATTTCAAATTATAGAGTTGATTCGTTTTTTCCAGTTAATATTATACATTATAACATATGCCCAGAAATCTAAAATTAGTAATTTCCATAATAAAGACCGAAGAGAATCACAACCTAAAAAGAGATACTTTTCCTTCCATAACTGATCATAACTTTACATATGAAGA